>JACBWW010000001.1:14421655-14530404 GCA_020086605.1 Lanius collurio | reverse complement strand
GTGCCGAGCCCAGGCAGCCACGTGGGAGCCCAACAGAGGCGGCGGTGTGTGGGCTGTGGCCAGAGGCAGCAGAGGAGGAGCTGGCAGAGCAAAGCAGCGTGGCACGGCCCGGCCCACGCAGCCCCAAAGGCAGCCCTGGGAAGCCAGGACCATGTGGTGGGAGCGCTCAAACCCCTACAGTGGCAGCTACGGCGCGAGAGCGAGCAAAACTGAAAGTGAAAGCAAGAACAAAGCAACGCGGAAAAAGGAAAAAATTATTGCACCTAAGGTTTTTGGAACTGTAAAATGGTATAATGTAAAGAAAAATTATGGTTTCTTACTGCAAAATGACACAGGAGAAAGTATTTTTATCCATAAATCTGCTATTGTGAAAAATAACCCCAAAAGTAATGTTCCAAGCTTAGAAGAAGGAGACAGAGTAGAATTTAAAATTGTGCAGGGAAGAAAGGGCCCACAGGCAGCATGTGTTACAGGCCCTGGGGGTGTCCCTGTCAAAGGCAGTAGATATGCTAGACAATATCCCCATAATCCCTATCCTTTCCCCTATCCCACCTTCCCCTTTTATCCCATGCCCCTTTATTTGCCAAATTTCCCTTTCTGGTTCCCCTCACAAAACCAGGCTTTTCCATTTGCCAAGAACCCCTCTGCAATGCCAATGTGGGGGATGAAAAGGAGGGAGGGAAGAAATTAACTGTCATTTTCTAAGTTTCCAACAGGTAAAGAAAGGAAAAAACTCTCTCCTGACTCAGTTTCGATCTGAAGCATGCTCAAGTCCTGTCTCGCTTCTGATGCTCCAAAGAAAATCTGTTTGGACATTTGAGGACTCAAGATGGTGGCTTCTTTTCCTTTGAAATTGTTTTGCTATGTTTATCCACCTGTCTCCAATGTTCTTTTAGTTAAAATGAAAGGGTGAATTGTGGAGGTGCCTCTCCCTGGGGTCCCAGGGGAGGGACCCTGCAGGGTATGGGTCTGTCCCTGTCCCTGCTCCCATGTCACGTGTGCCCCATACCTGTTCCTGACTGGTTGGTTTGGGGCCCGGGCCCGGGAAGAGAGCAGGGTCCCATGACTGGGGTCTGCCTGGGAACTCCAGCCATGCAGCTGGAGGAATAAATCATCTCTGAATATCTACAAAAATAGCGCTTCATCTTTCCTTCCAAGTTTATCGCTGTCTTATACTTACTGTAAGGATTCCCTACTACAACAGAAACTCACCACTTGAAGAGGATTTGTAAAAAAAGTAATAGGGACACCACTGGTATGCTTATACTCTAATGTACTACAGTAATGTTCAACAGGAATATTAAAAGAAAAAATACTGTTACCATTTCTTAGAGTGGAGATTTTTGGATTACTTTGCTACTTTCTTAAGAACTGGGTTTGTTTCCATTGACCAGAATGAAAAAACTAAGTTTTCAGTAAGTTTAAAAATCAAAACACATAAAGACTGGAAAACAGCAGGGCTAAAATTATTGTTCTAAAGGGGTTTTTTTTAAAAATATTAAATTTAAAAGGTAAATATTTTCTGGTTTTCTGGACAAACAAAAATCCCTAGAACTCGATCATATGGCTTCACACTGACAAGACTGGTTATCTGCCAAGCTGGAATAATTTGTTCCACTGCACTAATTACTACCACACAAGCATATGAAGCAACTGATGGCAGCAGTAGGTTATCATCCTCTAGGTATGTCAGAACTAGAGCAGAATGAGGCAGTACAGGAAGGTTAAGGCAGCTGAACCTTGCCGGAAGACTCTGCAGCTGTCTCTGCCTCTGCCACAGAGCCCCCATGTCATGGCAGTCAGGTCACTCCAACCAGACATGAAGCAGGTGATGCCATCTGTGTTCCTTACCTCTGGTTCCAAGCCTGGCACCACACAGCCTGACTGGCAGAAATAACAGGATCAGACACTCCTTCCAGCAGCAACAGAAACACTGTTTTCAGCACAACCAGTTCCACGTAACAAGTAAGTGTGAAAAATCTGTGTTTATAAACTAATGAGCCAAAAATAGTGAATCTTATTCTTTTGTGCTCAAGTGCTAGAGCAGCAAGCAATAAAGAGAAACCAGTAAGAAACTTAAAACTGAATGAACTGCAGTTCCCTGGATGTTCCTTCTTCCCCTTCCTGAATATGGGAGTGACACTGGCTTTCTTCCACTCTTCAGGAACCTCTCTCAGTCACTGTGACCCTGACATCAAGAGTGGCTCCAAAATTACCTCAGCCAGCAACCTGTGCACTAATAGGTACATCACACCAGGCCCCATGGACTTAAGTATGTCCAGTAAGGGCTCCCTAACTCCCTCTTCACTAAGGATGAGCCTTGCTCTGATGTTTAGGTTGCAAAGAACTGCTTCCTGATAATCTTATTCAGTTAATACTGAAGAAATAATACAGAATAATACACCATTAAAATTAAAATCAACATGTGTTTGGCATGTTCTCACTGCTGCAACTATACAAAGACTTGCCCTAGGGAACCAGAAGCCATTTAGCTCAAAAGACAGAATTCTGTGATAGCTTGCCATATTTCATGGCTCTATTTTATGAAAAGGGAAAAAAAAGAGACAAGAATACTACCATTACTAGTTTTATTTATTATATTGCTGTTGTTGTTCTTGTAACTGCTGTGAATTTTATTAGAGATGAGAATCCCACTGCTCTAAGCATATATAATGCTATGGATTACTATAAGTCTTAAGCATATGCCGTATATTCAGTGAAAAAAAATACCTGCTCCAAGATATCACCATGCACAGATTAGAGGAGGAATGACAAATGCATTCAACTGAAACTAAGAGAAAGCAGATCACATGAGAATCACAACAATATTCATTTGTTCATAGGTATAAAACCAAATAAATAGGTATTAAATCACTAAAAAGTCTGAGAAAATAAGGAGTTCAGGAAAAAAAAGATAAATACGCTGGAAAAAATCCCTTCCAAGGGCTGTGAGATTCAGGGGAAAAAGGAAGGTCTGGCACATGACTAAAGGAAGTATTTGGTGCATAAAGAAATATTTTTCAGATACAAATTTACTTCTGCCTCACACAGACCTTTCCTCCAATAATGATGATAAATACATGACAGGGGAAAAGCTAGGCTGTGAATAAATTTTATAGAAGCTTCAGACCTAGAAAATATTCAGTCTAACATTTCCCCTGCAATTTGTTCCTTTTTGCTCTTCCATTTGGTTTCTTGGTCACATTTTTAAAGGCCATTGTGACAACCATGTTGTCAGTGGCAGCTTCACAGCATTGTGGAGGTCAGGCCTGCAGTCTCAGGAGCAAAAAGGACAAGAGGCTGCTTGCTGGCTGCAGTCTGTCACCCCTGGTACAGTGGCCATTAAAGCCATAGGGATGACCTGCCCTCCTGGAAGAGGCGTTGTCATGACAATGGGAATTGCAGAAGTTGTGAACATAAGAACATTAAACACTATGGTAAGGAGGAAAATTTAGTAGGCCAAGCACACCTGTCTTTTCTGGTTTCTCTTGATTCTTTCTTTTCAGCAAGTGTCCCAATATTCCCTTTCTTCAGAAATAAAGATGCTTCTCTATATATTTCGTACATGAGTATTTTACAGTATTTCCTTACTTTTTAAAGCCATTCTGCTTGTGTATTCCCACTTGCAGGCAAGAATCTGCTCAGAATTATTTAGCTTTTTTTAGAATTCTCCTGTTTCTTCTGCTCCTTCTCCATACCCAGGTGTATTTTACCAATTCTTTTCATATTTTAAAAGTTATTGGCTCAAGTATTCATCCTGCCTCAGCTTAAATTGAAATAATGTGAATGATATATTCTCTAACATCTGCCGTCTGCACAGTAAAGCAAAGAAAAATTTAAACAGGATATTGAACAACATTAAAAATAGACTGCAAATATGCAATGCTAATTGATACATGCTGCATATTTGAACACTGTGCTTAATTTTGAGATTCTTATCTAAAGAAAAGTGCAGTGAAAAAATTTATAGCCCCAGAAAGGGCAATATATTATGAGAAGCCTGTGAATATTCCTATTAGACTGTGGGAGTAATAGGTGCATTCATTCAGAGGGGAGATTGAAATGAAGGCTGTGAGTGGTACATTATTAAAAGTAGTGAACAACGGCAATATATTAAAAAACATTTCTGTATCTTCACACCCACTTCAAAGAAAAGGCTATATTCCATAATGCTGAAATAATTTTGCATTAAATTAATAGGAATTTTGAAAATAATACACCCTTAATTGTCTTATTAATTAGCAGAGACCAGCAGAGCAGTCAAGACGACAGCATTATTGTGCCTGCACTGCACAAGTGAAGAGCATCAGATGGCACTTGCCAGGAAAGCTGAGAGTCTGGAGAGGGAGAGCAGACAAAAGGCAGCCGAGGGGCTGAGCACACACGCAGACTAAGTGCCATTACCATCTGGGTCCATTTAGGGGTGGCTGGGCACGGACAGACGAACTAAATGGGAAAAAGGCTAGGAAGACAGGACACTGAAAGCAATGAAAGGAGGACTAGGCAAGGGAGAAAAAAGGAAGCACAGGCATGGAGCAAAGCTGGTACATAGTCTGTGCAGCAGAGAAAGAAAGAATGGGCACAAGAGTTGTTCAGCTCCAGGCAGCGAATGCTCAGCAACAGCTACATGAAGGTCACTGCTTTGGCTGCTTTGCAGCTGTTCCCACTGCCAGCAGGCTCTGCCTCTTCTCAGCCCTCCCCACAGCCAGTTTAGGGAGGGCATGGGTTTTGGGGGCACCACCTGGGTCCCAGCACCCCCATGGTACAATGGCCTAATGGGCAGGCTGTTGGGCACAAGCAGCACCAGGGCAGAGGTGACCATCCCACAGCAACACTTCCTGCCTTCCATTTCACATGTTAATCCTACACATGGCTTACACTCTTCCAGTTAATCTCTGTGGGTTACTGCAGACTAAAGGATTTTAACAGGCAAAAGGGACTATAGTTTAATGTGAAAATGAAAAATGTCATGTGAAGTAATACTAACTACCACAGTTATCCCTATGTTATTTTTAAATGATTCAAAAATATTACAGGATAAAAGTGTGAAGGAGATGTATTTACAAAAAAAATACAGGATTTTTTAGTCCCATAAATGCTTTATTCCCAAACAATAATTGGTAAGAGGACAATGTCCAAGAGTGGTTGCTAGAGTGGTTTATACACTAATCCGGCTATTTATAATAACTCCTACAAGTCTTGCAAAGTCAAAATGAAGCTTTATAAATTACATGGGAAGCCAGAAAAGCCCACTCCTATATCTAGCAAATGTTAAATGTAGTGCTTTATTTATTCTATACCATCTTTATCTTCCAACAGGAGTCATTAAATCTTCTTTTCTATTTGTATTCCTCTTGTACACCAACAGTACTTTGATCACTGCATAAAGTAAAATACCTTACAATTTTTTAATCCAAGTATTAGAATATAAGCACATTGCTTATGCAAAGAATAACGGACTCTGCATTCAGTAATTCTAATATCCTAAGTTCCTGAAGGTAGTATATTAAGTCACTAGTATAAAGAAAGGTATTTTGGCTTCCTTCATAGTAGTCTCAGCAGACAGCCTTACTTCACAAACTTAAATTTTATTTAAATTGCAAGTAACTTGAACAATGAAACTGCAAACAAGCCTAGCTGGTGATTCTCCCTTCTCTTCATTGGTCTTCATCCATTAATCTGTGTATAATAGAAGAGAGGAGAAATCTGGGTAGAAGGCAGTAAAAGGCAACTAACATGCTTGGATTCTGGAACCATTATCAACCTGCTTCTGTGTGATTACACGTCCAGTTATGAACACCCATCAGCCTTTGTACTAAGTGCTCTAGGTCCAGTGGCAGTGTGGTGAGAAGGAGCCCTGGAAATACCCTCTGACACATTACAGCCAACACATAATTAAAGCTGCTTATCTGAAATCTATACTGTGGATCTGATGGAGGAATTTAGGACAAGAGAAGACATAAGCGTGCAGAAGCAAATGGACAACTAACCACCTTCTACTACTTTTAACCACAGCCAAGGAAGTGGCTGAAGTTCAGAATCTTTAAGAAATAAAAGTGAAACACAATACTAAGAATTACTAAGTTGATCAATATTAAATGGCATGCTGTTTTGCCTAATGGTTGAAACACTTCCTTTAGGTCACAACAGAAAAACCTAATTTTTTGGAATACACAGCAGTGATCTGTGTGCACAAGCCATGCAGCAGGACCACATCTTGAATGTCACATCACATGGACAGAAAAAAGGCTTTGATTTGGTCCTATAGAAATCCCTGGGAGAGAAGCAAGTCAAAACCTAGCAGTAGTCCTCTGCATGAAGAGCCCAGTGTGATCCAGACACCTACTTCAGACCATTGATGAAAAATGGAAACAACAGGCTCTTCTGTATAGTTTGGAACCATTTCCTCATGTATAACCAACTATCCTCACTTTTTGAGGTGGTTTTCAGATAGAGAAAGCAACATTTAAATAAATGTAAAACTTTTAAATTTTTGTTTGTCTACAACCACTTGACAAGCGAACAAAGTATGAAGAAAACTACTGAAAAACTTCTGTTTGAACTGATTAAATGTCATGTGATAATACCCCTCGGTACTTTGGAATGAAACTGTAGGAACTCTATGGCAGATTTTTATTGTACTAAACAATGTATTATACCAAAACCAATGATATTTAGGAAACCAAAAAGCTAAAAAAGTTTCTGAACTTTCTGAATACACTATAATATAGGTATGATAAACAGTCTATAAAAAGATCCAGGCATGTCTAACAATAGAAATTATATATTTTAACAAAAATTACAGTGGTATAAACATTTCTTTACTGCTATGATCACAAAGCCATAGCCATCTATGCCTTGCCTGAGAGTAAGAAATTCCATTAGAGAACTGGTGCCATATCAGACTTTATGAACTATGTGTAACACATTAAGTGAAAAGTAAATGTACCTCAGGTTAGCACAACATAGATGTGTAACTCATACTGAGTGCCACACTCAAGGAATTCCCAAAGTGACCTCTCTGACTTCTGATCTCATTCAACACTAGTATAAATAACAAGGCTTATTACAGCTAAGACAAATATATGTCACTGGTCATCCAGGAAAGCACTTTTAAGAGAAAAGTCCAAAATGCCATACAGCCTAGAGAGCAAAAAAACCCAGATAGTTGAACATAGAAAATATGGTTCTAACTACTTTAGAAATGAAAGTCGTTTAATTTTTTAATAACCAAAGGTTACATTTCTGATAATTATTTCTCTTTAAATTATTTCAAACATGCTTTAACATGGAATATGAAAATCAAAAGACAGATCAAGAAAATCAAACCTGCAGCCAAAGATGTGAAGCAGCACCAGACTTTTCACAACTCTCCACAAGTTCTAGAACTTTTCTTGTGCTTTTTTCCTTGCTTCTTTTATTCAAATAACGCAAACTTCCTGCTCAGAATACTAGTCAGAGCTGATGGCAAATCCCACATTTGAGTGGCTCTAGAAACCATCCCCAGTTCTCAGTGTCTCCTGGCAGCTTTCTGTGTGTCTGGTTGTAGCACGGTTCTTCTAGCTTTGATACAGGTCATTAGTCCAAGTCTTCTGTTGGAACTATCACTGAAATTGCAGCCCCCAGGAATTACGCTGCTGCCAAGTTCAGATCAGGGAAGTGAAAAAACACATTTTCAGATGTCTTAAAAAGCTGATTTTAAACTCCTTGCTAAAATGTAGATTTTCATTATGGTCGGGATCCTGCACCCTGATTATGCTGAGACAGAACTAATGACAGAATTGCAGCTTCAATTAATTCTCCTGCACTCAGTATTTCCTCTGAATAACCCTGAAATAATAACACTTTGTAGGCATATTCCACATTTTGTCTGAGGAAATCAAAAGAGTATTATAAACATCCAGGGACACATCCTGCTCTCTCAGCAGTAGTCAGAGAGTCTCCCTAGCTGGACATCTCCTAACATGCAGAGTTAAGAGGGCACTAATCTGTGGAGTGAGGCGCTCAGTGTGACCCTGCACAATGAGGTGGAAAACAGACATCCATGTCAAAAAAACAGAAGCTGTGGGAGTTCATGCAATTTTGGCTCTATGGAATAAGATGCCAGCCAATCTGTTTTAATGAAACGTACTTGTCTGCCCACCCAGCCCTCCTTCTGAGCTAGTCTGTGCATGCCCAGCACTCTAGCTCTTCTTCCCATGCTCTAACCTGGCCAAACACAAAGAAGACTTGGTCAGAGAGGTTAATTAGCTCAGGCAAGAGGTTTTGATAACAAAGCCCGAAGAGTGGTGGGGGCAGACCTGGTTGACATCCACTCAGTCTTGACAGCAAGCACAGCAAGCCTCCCCATGCAGGCTGATACTTGCTCTCAGCATGCAAAATGGATTCACCTAAGTACTACTTAGACATTACACCCTCATTATGTAGATCAAAAAATCCAAAATCGTGACATGAAAAGAAAACCCAATCCTGACAGTGACATACCTGAGCCTAAATTCCAATATACAAATACTGCTCTGAGGGTGGATATTTGTTAATAATGATCACCACAGTCTAATGACTCATAACCACCTGAACTCCAGGACCATTTTCTTATCCTTATGGAGACCTTCAGAAATAGCTCCCTTTGAAAAGATGCTGGTTTCTGCACCATTACATGTGATTTCTAAGTAGCAAGGTGGGAACAGCAGACACATTTACAAGGTTTCCTTGTGTGTGTGTGTGCCAGTAGAGAAAGAATTCATTTGCGTAGCCTGTATCACTCCTGGTTGGCTAACCCAATGCCCACAGCTTAGTGCTCCATAAAAGTTGTGCTCCTAATTGCCTTCCCATTTCAGTTAATTCTTTGCTGCATGAGCTAACCGGGTGTGGAGACAATTTTCACAGCTTCCAGGGTTTTACATGGTTTTCCATGCTTTAGAGCCACAAACTATCCTTTAATTGAATTAAACACTTTAATGTGCTCATAAATGTGGAAAGAATAAACCCTCCCCCCTAAGAAACAGGAATAGATATTGATCTGTAAGCTAGAAACCTCCTTATAGTTTAGCAATAATAGCTATAATTTTGATTTTTTTTTTTTTAATGGGCAATGTTTTTTTATTCTGTTGGTTTGTTTTGGTTTTTTTTTTTTTTTGTTGCAGAGCTTTTGAATAGTAACTATTTATGGGGCTTTGAAAGATACAAATAACCAACTGGTGTTCCATACATTGTATTAAATAACATGCAGATTTCAGAAGATGTACATGGTCCTACACTGTTACTTAAAAGAAACACTAAAATAAGGTTGGTCCTGTCTTTCAGTGCTGCCTTATGGAGTTTGAAATACAGCCCAGAACTTTATCCCAAGAAGAGATAAGAAGGATGTGGACATGCACATACAAGCAGAGATAATGTGAATAAATAAAGCACAGTGGATATAATTTAATTTTTCTTCCCATTGTTTTTCACATCATTATTCTTTGTTAGGAAAAAAAAATAGTGAAACAAATTAAAAGCAAAAATTCTACAGAGGATCTCATAAACTTTCACATCAGCACAAAAATATTATTATAAAGTAAAGAAAGAGAGCTAGGGAGATAAAGGGGAAACTAATGGGACTTGTAAGCACTGAATTTATAAAAAAATCTAGTTTATGAGATGCATTAAAGTCAGTCTGAATTATTAAGAGAAACTCCCTTTGTGTCCCCAGGTGCTTTACAATGTCTGTGTGGTCCACATCAAAAGTTTGGGATGCTTTGTGCTAGAGTCACAGTCATCGATGAAGCACAAATTTAAGCCGACAGGTAAAAGAGGTCTATGTGACTAGGGATTGATAATGGTCCACTGGGCTGTCCACCTTTATGTTACTAGTTCAAATCCAACCCAATTAAAATAACAGAAGCTGGTGAGGTCTGAGAGCTGTTCAGTGGCCCATGTGAAATGAACGCAATGATTTGGACCAGCACCCTGTGGACTAGCAGTCAAATCACAACTCTTCCTCCTGCCTATTTTTCAGGGTGACTCCTTAGACTTCAACAAAGAGGGGGAAAAAAAGCCCTAGGAATACCACCTACCTTCTCTGCAAGCAGTAAATACCTAAGTTTAAAGGCATTTACATTTATTACAGAACAGCAATTTATACTGCAGTAGCACCAGTGGACCATGACCACTACCAGTATGAGCTATGAGCACAGGAAAAGGGGTGACTCCCTCTTCAAAAAGACAGGCACTGTACTTACAAGAAAGGACAGAAGAACAAATCAACTCTATGGATTGTATTTATTCTTAATTGCAATTCTCTGCCCCAGCCATACACTGAAGGAAGGATCTCACCACCCCACTCTTCCAAGCTCTAAAGTTTCAACAACTACTTTATGCTTGGGATAAATGCATCAGCAAGTGATTTTGAAAGTATATTCATACAGCCAGGGCATTTGCTTACATCACTAGTATTATTATATCTTATATATATATGTGTGTGTGTATATATATATATATATATATATATATATATATATATACATATATATAAAATAGATTCTACTACTACAGATTTGAAATATTTTCTCAAGACTATTTAAAGCCTTGAAAATAGTCCTTACTAACAAAAAAACTTAACTTCTGTTCCTATTACGAATGCAACAGAATTTTGGCTCTGCTGCTTTGCAGTACCACACCAGATAATCTGCAGATCAGCATAACCACATCTGATCACCTTTACTCTAAAACAGACAAAATACTCAATGCCAGATGAGGGAACAACACTTAAATCAGAGGAAGATATAGAGAATATTTTTAAAGAAAAAAGGCTACTAAAGGTCATATACAGTACAGCTAAAAGAGACAGTCCCATAAAATAGAAAAAGAAGAAAGTAACGTGTAGGCTTTTAAAACTTAAAGCAAAATAAAAGTCCGTTTATTTAACATTCTTGGTTTGCTTTGTAAAAGTTTTGTCATTCGATTCATACTGTCCTCATTCCCAAATGATTTGGGCATTTTTAAGAGAAAAAAAATTAAAAACTTCAAAATTACGTTAGGGGAATTTAACTCTTTAGTCTCACTG
The DNA here is from genome assembly GCA_020086605.1 of Lanius collurio. Taxonomy (NCBI): domain Eukaryota; kingdom Metazoa; phylum Chordata; class Aves; order Passeriformes; family Laniidae; genus Lanius; species Lanius collurio. The sequence continues at coordinate 14,519,360 of JACBWW010000001.1, read as the reverse complement.
TGTTTGCATTTCAGTTCTCAGATGCTTTTTGAAATTAAAATCTTTTCAAAATAAAAACAGTTTGGAGACTGAATTCATGGCCCTGCTCTTTATCCCTCCTCCTTCTGGTCTTTCTGAGAGCCAGTGTCTGTCCCAGGGATCAATAAACTTATGTTTAGACCACAACACAATTAGATTTGTATGTTTCAGCACCTACATTGACATCTGAGCTTGGAAACACTTTGCATTTTCTACTACATTACTGGCATAAATGTTGATTTTGGTAAGCTTATTTTTCCTCCTCAGAAGCATATTTAACCTTATGATTAAGAGCAATCACACCAGGTGAACAGCATAAAAATTTACAGGATCCTGTTTGCCTTATGGGGAGAGCAAATTTTTGATGTAGATTTAATATGGCAACATGAATTCAAATTTAAAGCATTGATTAGTAGCTGTCAAAATACAAAAACCCAAAGTAAGGGATTCATGCTTACTTTCAGTCTGTTGTGCAATTGTGTACAGTAACACCAAGCTAAATTCAGAGATAACAGAAATGATGGATAAATGATATAACAGTAACACACATTCTTACATGCTAAGTGCAGCAGAAAGACAAGGATGAAATCAGAAAATAAAACTCGACAGTGAAATTTAAGATTTACTAAGTGGACTTCCTGAGATGAGTTTCTCTACTGCAACTTTCCCACCTGTTACCTCAATCTCTTTTATAAACTGCCCCATATTCAAACAGACTTCAACAATGCACAATTTACCCACTCATATATAAGATTTACCTATATAAATTACTTTTATCATTATATTGCCAAAGATTTCTACCTAGAAACTAAATGGACATTGTGCCAAGTCCGTAGAATGTGTTTTGTAATATATTCCCTAACAGAACTTCAACAGATCTACTGGGATGAGATTAAAATCACAGCTTAGATGTGCTATGTAGAAAGAAATTTAAAATTCTTTAAAATTTAAAAATCTTTAAAATTTACACATGGCTTTGACTGGAGAATATGAAGAGGCCTGAATGAAAAGTAACATCTGTTTTAGTGGCTGGACAGAAAAGATGGGGACTACGAAAACAAGCAGTAATGAGGGACTAAGAGGGAAGCAAGCCCTTTTTTTAAATTGCCTGTCTTGAGCTGTTATTATAATATCTGCAGTACAGATATAAATCTGGGTCAGCAGCACAGGCATGTCAACTGCATTTATTCGTGGATAAGACTGTAGAGGTGAGGTGTAAAAGGAGAGGAGAGATGGATCACAACTAAAAATCCTGAGGATTTTGGCAGGAGTCAGATCAGGATGCTTCAAAGGATGAATGAAAGGATTAAGGGGGAAACAAGACAAGAATGGAGCCAAGGATGCAAACTATGATGAGATTTAACGAGATCAAAACCGACAGTGTGAGAGGAGGAAGGAAGAACTGGCTAAGAGAGAATCATCAGGTAGTTTTGTGAGAGTGGTTTCAGCTAACAAGAAGGTCAGAAGGCAATCTGAAGGAGTTTACAGTAGCACTGGAAATCACCTACTTTGAACAGAACAGAATGTGAATGCACAAAGAACAAAAGTGATCATGGAGCAACAGGAAGCGACAGAGAGGTAAACAGAGTCAGGATGGCTTTCTAAGGATTGGGAATGTTAATAAAGATTAATATACTCTTAAATTATGAATGGAAGGAGCAAAAAAGACATGGTCAAGAGAAAACCAGGAGAAAATGACAGCAAGTGTAAGAGAGGTAAGGAAATTGGGTAAAAAGGGATGACTGTGGAAAAAAAAGAAGAGTTTGAGAAGAATAGATGAGAAGCATCTGCATCAAAATACCAGTAAACAGTATCATATCCAGTTAGCTGTACAAAAACAATATTAAAAAAATCACAATGAGGGTAGAACGGGGTACACATAAAGACAGAGCCTGTGGAATCTGGAAGCTCAATCCTTGGAGACACTGAAAGCCGTATGAAACTCCAAGAAATCTGATCTACCTTTGAAGCTGGCTCTGCTTTGAGAAAGAGGGTAGGTTAGATGACCTTCAGAGATCTGTTCCAACCTGAGTGATTCTGTTAAGGACAGAAGAGTGGTAAATAGACTGAAGAGATGGAATAATCATTTCCCACTTTGTTTGTGAAGAAATCCTCAGGTTTTTAATGTAGTTGGATGTACAATACGGGCTCTGAAAAGGTATTTTCACATCCAAAAGTGCAGTAAATATCTAGTGTTACTTCCAGAAGTGTTTACATGTAAGCCTCAGCAATGGAGGTGAGACTGCCTATACAAGCAGTTTAGCAGTCTGGCCCTTTATAAAATTCTAGTCAGCACTATATATATCTTAAAGAAGGTTAATCATCTTTGAAATCTAACTCCAAGATACCAAGATCTGTGGATCCAAATGGGAAACTAAAGGCAACTAATGGGGAAACTAGACATAAATAACAATTTAATAGATATATTTCCTAAAAAATTACTCCATTCATGATTCAGTAGTCAATAATTAGTACAAGAAGTATGAATAGGTTGGAATTCTTTTATCATAGTTGAAAGCAATATATTTCTGGAAATCTCAGCTCTTTCAAGAACAATAGTTTTTTTTTTAATGAATAAGAAACATTCTTAAATTAATGACCACACCCAAATTGCAGAGTCTTTTGTCTCTGGAAAAGACTAAATAGGCTAACAATATGGGGTCTGGACAAATTCTTCTTCTAGATTAGATTCACTTAATATTTGACATCAGAGACATGTACAATGGGCCATGTGAGTAGATCAAAATCCCAGACTCTATTAGGGTTTTGGAAGTTTAGAGAAAGGAAGCATGATGACAGTGCCAGGAGTGTGCTGCAATAGAATGTTCAATTTTCCACGTTACTTAATGCTGTGCTTCTTCCAAGGAAAGAACAGATGCAGGAGAAGACCTGCATTTCTAAAGACACTTCTGCTGGTAAATCATACCTTACATATGTGTGCAGCCAACCAAAATACATGTTGTGAAGTTTCAATGTCCAGTGGCTAAAAGTATAAACCAGAGACCAGATTCCATTTGACTGTGCCAGATAAGACAGTAAGGATCACAACTTCAGTGTAGAATCTTCTGAAACAGCATTCATGCAGTTAAAAGGAATTCAGGAGCTGCTCTAATCTTTTCCAGCTGCTCACAGCTGTTACAGGATTATTTTTCTTGGTCATTTAATGAGTAATTATTAACACCAGGTAAATGTAGGAGAAATGGTGATTGAAAGTATACCTGGTTGGACTATAATCAGCTCTTTCTGTAAACTGAAGATTCAAGTTCTTTCAAATTAAACATTAAAAAACCACCAAAATCTACCATTTCTAGTCTTTAGGAACCACTGGTAGAGTTTTACTGCAAGTTTACAGCAAGTTTTACTGATGAATATTCAAGAATATATATTTCTCAGAGGTATCCTGTAAAATAAAAAGGTCTCTAAGTAATAATAACACCAGGAAAACTAAGTGGCACGGGATCTTAATCAAACTAGCTAGGTGTAGCAAAATGCTCTCTTAACATATTCTGTATCAACACAATCAAAGCTGCTTATTTAGGTAACAAAAGGATAATTTTCTGATGTTATCATCTCCTGCCTTTAACAAGTCGAGAATCAGCACATGACTCCAGCTGAACAAGGAACTTCTCACCAAACCATGCTAAATAAAGAATTTTTGCTTTTCAAAGTACATAGAAACATTTAGATTAGAAAAGACTATTAAAATCATAAAGTTCAACATTAGCCCAGTACTGCAAAGTCCACCACTAAACCATGTCCCTAAATCCCTCATCTACACACCTTTTAAGTACCTCCCGGGATGCTGACTCAGCCACTTCCATTGGCAGCCAGCTAAGGGAAAGGAGAAAGGCAGGCAATGCATGAAAAACACTTTAGTAGAACACAAGCTTTCTGACTGAAGATAATACTCTCTTAGTATCAATGTGAATTTCATTTTACCTTTTCCAATTTTAGCTTGGTTTGTAGTCAAGTACTTTTATGCATCACTCGAACAGAAACAAAACAGATAATAAAGTTGCACATCATTATGGAGTAAACTCAGTTATGATGGACAACCCCAAGCATCCTAAAGCCTCTTCAAGAACTGGAAATAGACTTCTGCATTTTACTTTTCAGGACATGAAAGGAAAGAGCTTTCTGATCTTAGATATGCTTGGTACTGGTGAATAGAGTAGTCACTGAGGGACTACTCACGTAAGTATGGTTGTAGAATGAGGCTCATAATTCTTAATATAAAAAAATCACTTTCTGGATTCAGACTAAATAAGCAGAAATTTTGGCCTGTTTTCTATTAAAAATGTAAAAGTATGAACTCAAACATGTTTGTCAGGATAGAAGAGATTCTGTAAAGGAATATTTCTTTTTAATATTGTGCCACGTGTGAAATTCTACATTTAACATGCATATTTGTACTAACATAGTGGGAGGACAGAATTTACTAGCTCCAGGAAAATACATGACTTTTCTACACTGATCATATTCCTGGTCCACAGCTACAATTTAAGCCATGATTTGTCAAGAAATATAGCCAGCACGACACCTGGTCCCATTTTCCTCTACTGTACATGAAGTAGATTGATTTTGCATGTCGTCAGTCTACTCTGTTTAGAGAAAACAGTTTAGTCGTGGTTGCTGTTTTTCTGAGGACTCATTTTCTTGACTGCCAGCTCATGGCAGCTGGGATCTACCAAATTTCCAACTGCCTGGAGAAGGAAGGGATTAATGCTGCTTTTCCTTGTTGTCCTGTGTGACCTAGCATGGATAGGCCCTTAGCTCTACAAAATTGTTCTGAGCTTCCTCTACAAAATGCTGAGCTATTCATCATGCCCTGTTAATCAATATTGAAGGCCAGTGTGAACTGGGAACTGCCCGATGTGCTTAAAGCTGAGTGAGGTGGTGGAGGCTGTCGAGGCTGTCATTGATCTGGGCTTTACACACTTTTTGTCTTAACCCTTCATAGGAAAATCAGTGAATTTTGACAGCACGTAAACCTACATCATTATCCTCTGTGTGAGCTGAAATCTGGCCATGCTTTTTATGCAGGTTTTGCAGCAAGGAAAGAGACTCAACTCACTTCCACAAAGGTTGAATTCTGTTGTTTGAACAACTCCTTCCCAGAAGACAGAAAGGTCTTCTCGTAGTAAACTTAACTTGGCAATAATTTTAGAATATCTCAGCATAGACAGCTATGGAGTATGTCCCTAAACACACACACCTGAGCAACAAAGCAGTGAGGACACAGTAGTATCAACAGAGCTCCCATTTACTGTGGGCTACCCCAGCTGTGAAGACAAACGGGACATCACAAAGCATGATGAGTACAGGATGGTCAGTGCCAAGCTCAGTTCCTCTGTGGTACAGCTAAGCTCTTCCTAGCTCCACAAATAATTCCTCTTGAGTTACATGCCATTCAGACCAAAGAACTACTTCACACAACTCAGTGACTCCTGTTGTGAAAACAGATGTGTATTTTTTCTTCTCCAAAGATTAGTTATATATTTCCACTATATTCCATGGTGACTTCATTCATCTTGTCATTGGTACATGCACTCTCAGTGTCTTCCACCTTCATGCAGCCCAGAAGACCTTTTACACTGACTTGGGGAGTTCAGAGAGAGAAGCCACTGTGTGTCATGCAAAAACAAAAGCATAAAAGCAAGATAGAGGGAATTCTGGAGGAACAGCAGCAATGCTGAAATATGAGGCAGTAGTAAGGAGCTGTGAGAAGCTCAAATGTAATATAAAGCATGAAAGCATGAACATTATTTAAGGGGAGGAGAAGATAATAAAACAATGAGGAGAACTGTGCAAACAAAGGTTTTAAAAAAATTCAGTTATCTTAGGTTTAAAACTTCCCAACCCAATGATAGTTCTCATATGAGACCTACCATCACTATTACAGTACTCATAGAAGCTATAATACTACACTAGGTTGAGTATAATTAATTTTTTCCTTCTTTCTATGGTATCTGTGAAGCAACTATTTTCATGTCTGTGAGACAGTGCTATTCCCATTTTATTGATATGGAACTTTGTCACAGAGAGACAAGAGCAGACAGATGTGAGCAAGGCAGGGAACTGAGAACAAATCTCCCATAATTATTCTAATAAATCTAACCATCATTATCTTCTTGCCCCAAATCCAATATCCTTGCCCTCATTTAAAGTATTTCCCACAGACTATGTTATGAAGTTTAGGCTGTTCTGGCATCTATTTTTTCCCAATCTTTTATTGATCATGTGCCCTTCCAAGTTTCTTGCCAGGAAAAGAATAAGGCATCAAGATGACAAAGCAAAGTGCAATGGAGTAAAAGAGGTAATAACTGTGGAAGAAGCAGAAGACAGTCTTGAGAGGCTTCCAAGATATTGTGCATTTTGAAAGCATGAAAATGAAATACAATAATTAAACAATGCAAAGTGATTTTTTTCCAGTGCTACCTTGTTTCTTTTCACATGAGTTACCACTTTTCATATGAAGATATTAGATCAGTCCCCCTCAGACCTGGTTAGAAATTCTAGAAATATTTCAGAATGCAAAGCTTTACAAATTAGGAAGGTCAGAGATAAATGCACCATTGTCTGATATTTTAAACTTAAGATCAAATAATGAGTAGGCCTTCTTCAGATATAGAGTGATTCAAGAGTATGCAGCCTATGTTATGCAAGATATATCACTAGATAAACCAGTGATCCCCTCCACATTCAAATCTTATAAGATTGTGCAATAAGTAAACTAAATAGTATCAGGCATTGTACAATTCCTACAACTTGATACTGCAGCGTTTTTCACAGGCTGTGTCCAAGTTATTACATTCTTCTGAGTGGTGCAGAGATGAACCTGCCCAGTTGTTACTGGGATGTGTTGAGAGGGGCATCCGAAACTCAAATAACTGGTAGGTTTAATTTCAGTGCTGAATTCTGGGATTGTATCCATGCAACACCCCAAAAGTCTGGTTTCATCTAGCAGAAACTATCTGGATTCAAGACTGATGATCAGATAAAGTATGATCAGCAACGGAGAAAAAAAAGCAGGAATGCCTAAGTAGAAGCAGACACGATACGGATCCAACAGGAATAGAAAAGTTTGCCTGGAGTAGGATCAGGTCTTGAGTATCAGTCATGGGTGCGTTGCTTCTGTCTTCTATACTTAGATTTAAGTCCAAATTTTGAGCAAAGAAATGAAGCTCATGCAAAGTTGTCCTAGAGTGAGCAGAGCCTCTGCTCTCAAACTTACAATGGCATTTACAAATATGAAGAGAGTTCTATCAGTTCCCTAATGCACAAAGGAAAATGAAGAAGCAGACAGGAAAAACGGGGGAAGAGCCAACATTTCATAGCATTATTTGGAACAGGAGTGCAAAGAAACAAATGATAGATGGTTGGAGGCACAGAAACTGAAAACACAGCTTGACAGTGGAGTTCTGGCTGAAGAGCCAGTGGGAACGAGAAAGATGTACACAAGCCTGGGGATCCAGCCCTGGAGGAATGAGGGATGAAGACATACAGACAACTGTAGAAAGGTAATCAGGACAGGAGGTAAAGAACAAGTACTCAGACTATGCTTATGGTAAAAAAAAAAAAAGAACATGGAACAAGAAGCCAGTGGGGCAGTGATAAATAGAACTGTTGTCCTTAGGACACAGAACTGTTTTAACAGATAGTGAAGAGGGGTAGGAAAGGTCACTGAGAACTGAGCAGAGAACCAGTAATGACTAAAAACGCCTTATGGGTCTTCTGGAAATCAAATTTCAGTTTCTCATGATTCCTGTGCAATCAGTAAGTATCTGTGTAGTCTGATGGTAGTGAAAATAGGTACCTCACATCTTACTCCTTCAGCAGTTTTTTTGTAGAATATTATTCCATGCAACTAGTTTACAGAAAAATGGTACAACATGGTATAGGGGATTTTAAGGTTCCAAGCATCTCAGAATTCAGACAGGGGTTGAGACATTCTCAGAAGCTTCTACTTTTAAATGGTGAGTACTCATTATCTTTCTCTCTGTCTCTCTATTTCTGTCCCTCTTTCTCACACAGACACATTTTCAATATAACTTTTTTGACTTGACCAAATCCAGAACAAAGTGCCAGGTTGCCTATATAACCAAATTTTCCCTCATCTTATGAATGGGCTTGGATACTAATTGCATGAATCATATCTATCATTTCCAAAACACACCTGCCTTGCAATGCACAATGCAAAAGACGGCCTTGCTGCAAGGATGAATCAGAATTGTGTACTGAAGATGGTTCATTTGGTAAAGAATTTTGAAAAAATGTACTAAAAAAATGGGACAGCACTACAACAAGAGCAAGAATAGTTAAAGTAATTGGATGTCAGTCTAGAAAGCAGGATTATATCTTTTCTTGACCTAAAATTTCTATTATAGAAATTCAAACCAGCTTTTTCACAGGTGGTCACTGAAAGTATACTCTTAATTTTCCACGTGATTCACTGAGATGAGGCATTTGAGTTGAGATGAATGTTCAGAGACAGAGCTGGAGACGAGAAGACCTGAGATGGAAAACTTCCATGTGACAGTAATGAGTCAAGGCTTTTGAACCTCAGCAGCTCAGGATGGTGCTGTAGATTAGTGGCACCTTATTCTGGGCCATGGCTCCCCAGCCATAAAGTGGAAATCATACTGTCTTCCAATCTCAGAGGCCTACAGTAATGCTAATTTAATGTTTGCTCATCACTTACGCACTATAGGGATCCTAGGAAAATCCCAAAAGGAAATTAATAATAATTAATAACAACATCTCCAGAGCAGGGCTTAAATATTCTGTTGTAAACAAGGTGTGAGGCCACACAATGAACAACGTCATGGAAACAAAATATGCAACAGCTGTTCATTAAGTCACTATCTTATATTCTGTGAAAGGGATGAGGAAAACATTTTGTAAGAAAAAACAATATGTGATCATGTAATTAAAGAAGTCTTCACAATGCATATGCATGGGGGAGGTTAAATTAACTTGCCTTAACAAAGTTAATTCTGGCACATATTGGCTTTAGAGTATTTGGACTCTTCAATGTAGATTTTACACACACAATATGAAATAACTGAAGATCCTGCTGAGATTTGATTAAAGGACATATATTAGACATCTGTACTTTATTCGTCCAGTTCAAAACAGAATTTACTTTCAACTATTGGAAATGCAATGCTGGACTGAGTTATAAGAACTGGAACATAGGAATGACTATTTCATTACCAATTATTCCAATTTTCTACAGAAAGTTTGGATTTTAGCCAAAAACTTCCTTTAGCATCATAAATGGCAAAAGAAGTAGGTTAGTGACCATCTTCTATGCAATATGCTACAGTACAGTAGTTCCTGCAGCCTACCATTGTCACTTAAATTAATTAAAGTACATGAATTCAAGATAAAATTTATGAATGATTCTCACAAGAGTACATTCAAGGGAACAATCCATTAACTTCAAGGGATGTGGAGCCAACACATGGCTATTTTTATCAGTCCTGCTCAAACACATACAGGTGTAAGCCAAATCAAACCCTTGCCTCCATTTTTTCATACGGCTGTGACCTTCTCTTTGTGAAAACCACGGGCTCCTTGTGTATATATGGGTAGATATGTATGTATCTGCATATCTACCTGACCAATTAAGTGGCTTTCATTTGAAATACTTTGAAATGACCGTGTCTGTTACACCAGCATATTTAATCAAAGATCATATTTTGTAGTATGAGTTCATTCTTTCTCTTGCAAAGATATTGATGCCTTAGGTTTTAACTTTTATGTTTTTCAAATCCTGTACTGCCTAGTGTAGTTTCTGAAGTTTCTTGTAGCCTGTTAACTACTGTTCTCTCATGCTACTTAGACATAACAAACCTCTCCAAGCTTGCTCCCCAAGGACACCCAGATTGTCCTAGGCCCAAAATGTGTAAACTAACACCTTAAGAAGGGGGGTGGGGGGGTAAACTTGGAGTAGTTACATCATTAACTGGGGTTGTAATTGGAGAATTGATCCTGATATTCAAACGGAGCAAACTTAAAAAAGTGTGAAGAATTCATGACCCAGGGTCCATCTTGGGTGCAGCCTTTTAACTCCCCAGGGGCTACCTTGAAAGCCCTTCAAATAAATACCTACCTTTATTCCCTTATTCTTGTCTAGCCTCTGTTTTTAGGTGGCTGTCTCAGGCATCAATATGACACATCACATTCATAATATATAGCTACATATTTAAGGTAGAACCTCAGTTTTAAAAGACGCTTCCTGGTTTTGTTTCTGGGTGTACTGCCTGGCTTACCAGGGCTAAGTTATGTCTTGATGATAAATAGGCAGATTGCATAGAAGACTTTGCTTTTCTCATCTCTTATATACAGAACACAGAGCCAGCTCAGTGGGTACTTCAGAACATAAACTGTATACACACGTTTCCTGCCACTCCTGTGTCATTTAATATACCTTACCTCTTCAATTTTAGATTCCTTAGCTTTGCATTCATAAACAAATTTTAAGATAAAGGGCTTGTTACCATCAAAATAGTTTTCCACCCTGAAAATTTTAGCACATGGGAACTTCTTTGGGTATCTACAAACCACAGCAATCATCATTCCTGCCCTAATTGTCACATTACTGCAATCATAATTCCTCTGTCTCAGCTCTAGACCTCGTTCCCTCAGGAGGGGGAAAAGAGGGGCAGGAACCAATATCTTCTCTTTGGTGACCAGTAACAGGACTCGAGGGAATGGTATGGAGCTGTGACAGGGGAGGTTTAGGTTTCATATTCTCAAAAGGTTCTGGAACACTGAAACAAGCACTGGAACAGGCTCCCCAGAGAAGTCATCACATCACCAAGCCTGACAGAGTTCCAGAATTTGGACAATGCTCTCAGGCACTCTTGTGATGGTCCTGTGCAGGGCCAGGAATTGGACTTTGATGATCCTTGTGGGTTGCTACCAAACCAGAATACACTGATTCAATGATAATTACTATCCCTTGTCTTTTAGAAATTTTTAGATATCTTACACAGTATACAATCAGCAGCAGATATGGAAAGGTATACAGTACCAGAAGGATTTCAAAATTAAATATAATATTAAAAATGCAAATAAAATTTCTCAGCTGCTTTTCTGGATCCTTTTCACACCTGACTCCATATCAGTATCAGATACATATTTTATTGCATTGATCTTATTCCATACACAAAACAGAGAGTACTGACTATTTCAATGCTTCTCACAATTTCACAGAGCATTTTGCAAGTTCAAGTTCATTTAGCACAGTCCTGGTATTGCTGTCTTTAAAGTTAAATGAAACTACTTAATTTGGATCTTACTTGATCTAGAGCAAACAGTTTTCAGGTTGATCAAACAAACATGTTCCATAGCTATGAGCCTTCTTTTAGCTTTAACAGTAAGGTCATAGATTCATAGGAAGACTTGGCTTGGAAAGAACCTTCAAGATCATTTCATTCTAAACCCCATGCCATAGGCAGGGTTGCCACCCACCAGACCAGGTTACTCAAGAGCCTCATCCAGCCTGGCCTTGAACATCTCCAGGGATGGGGCATCCATAGCTTCTCTGAGCAACCTGGGCAGTGATATAGTGACTTTACATAAAGTAATTTTACAACACTTGCACTTGAAGATAAAGTGATTTTAGAACACTTGAACTTACAAAGGAATTTTAATTTTTGTTTACACATTTGAAATTACCATAAATGAGGACAGCTAAATACTATGACTCTGAAAGACACAGAAAACAAGGTAGGTATTTAGTCAATATTTGCATGTGATTCAACTTAATTTCATGTTTTTATCTGTGAAATACCTTGTAACTCTGCTCCCACTTCCTTTTGAAAACCATGCCATCTATTTAAGTATCAAAATACAGGTCTTGGCGAAAGTGCCTCACTACCTGAAAACAGCTGATCTGTTTCAAGGCAAAAATTAGAACACTGGTCTTCTACTCTATGTTTCCTGCTTAATCTGAGACAGTTCTACATACTCTATTTTTGAAGCCTGAGGGGTTTTGTTTTTATATGCTGAAGTACATTTGAGATTCTTTTTGGCATCTTTACAGTGGGTCATGAAACAGCATGTTTTGGCACCTGCTAGCCTCACTAGCAATCTGCTTACTCCAGGCTGTCATCTTTGTGCTACTCCTGGGTATGCATCTGACAAAAGTCTTGCAGGTTTGCTTGGATTGGAGTTTTGCAAACAATGGGAGAAGAGTAGCATATGAAAAAGCTTCATTGGTGCTTAGGTGACTCTTTATATGTTGATTTTGTATTTTAAATATATAATAAATAATGATGTTCATTCTTGTATATTCCATTTTACTGATTATGGTTGATACATCAAGCAAACACAACCAAAATAAAGATCCTTTCAGGAAAACTCATTTGTTGGCACTTGAAAATATTCACTGTGGAGACTTTCAGGTATATTTGCACTAACAACCACACCTACTGGGGCATTTACTGAAACTCTGGCACTAACAGTTATGATTATTATGGAGGAACAATTTAAACTAGTCTACTACCCTAAATTAAATGTGTATCTTCTCTTTCTCCTTGTAGAGATTTCTGACTGAGAAAAAAGCATCTGGTGCTGAAATGGCTCACAAGAACTAACCAAAACCATGGCGAAATCACGTACATACAGATTATTAGCAGAGACTAGTAAAAAAATTATGCTACTGTGGAAGCAGTGGAATCACTGATGATAAATGTATACAAATTACTTACTCACAAAATTCAGTCTGCTCAATCATCACACCTTAAAGTATTAAGTTAGGAGAAGGAGCGGGTGTAATAATTTTTTTTAAATTTATCACCTCATGTCTATGACTATGAACATGCACCCCAGTGCAGTGAAACCACAGGTTCTGAAGAAAAGCATGTTTCCTGAAGAATAGGATTTTTTTCATCTTGACTCTGAACTCTTAGTTCCTATAGACATAAAGTTCATTTCACTTAACTTCAGATTTTTGCAATATACATATCAACATCTAAGCTGATCTCTAGGTTTACTTAATTCTCTCTAGTAAGGAATATGGTATTGTACAGTCTGATTCATCTGACCTACTTAGATGTCTACCTTCCGAGGAGATGAATCATGCCCTGAAAGTGTCTATTTCTCTCCAGTGACTGTAAAGGCAGCCTAGCCAAAGATAATTTCAATAGAAAAGACTTTACATTAGGACAGATAAATTTCACCCCAGAAGCTATGAAAGGAGCAAAACAGGAGTGAATGCTATTTTCAGCAATATTTAATTTCTGTATGATTTTGAAATAGAAATCCATCCACAAGGTCATGTGGGGACACTACTACTGAGAGCTGATGAGCAACACACACTGGTTTCTCCCAAACCACAGGGGAGTGACTCCCTCATGAAATGGGCAAGGTGACCATGAAATGTTAGTATCTACTCCCTCTACACCTTCCCAAAAATGTATTCAGAAGAAGAAAGTGCAATGCTTTCTTTAAATGTTGTTTTCAATAACAGAGTCAAAAACTGTTATTTGTATTTGTATACAGAAAGGACTGCTGAACTCATAAGAATTTGCTCATAGCTTTGTCCTCCTGCCATACTTTTAAAAACTCATTTTAAAACAGTTTCTTTCCAGGTTTGATTGGCTAGGAAACATGTACCTTCTCTCTTGGCTTTAGCTATGTACTGGATAAGAATTTTTATAGTTTTTACCATATTCCTTTCCTTGACATTCTTCAGTGCACTGAAGATGAATGAAGTGCAGTACAAATGCACTTCTGCAACTCTTCTGTCTCACTATGTGAAAGTCTTTTTTTTTTTTTTTGTATGTAGACTTGTTAATAAAAGCTTTATTGCTACTGTAGAATAAGCATAGTTCTGACCTAACCAAACCATGACCCAAACCCTACTTGATCAATTAAGTCTTTCTCTGAACTTCACCTGGCTTTCAAATTAGTCTTTTGTCTTCCTTGGCTTGAAAAGGAATACTTCAGTTAGAGCTATACACAGTCCTTCATCTGCAGTGGAAGAAGGCAAAATCTGCCAAAATCTATGCTAAGATTTCTTCTGCCCACCAAAAGTTAGTACCCCTTATTCTTAAGGACAAAGGAATCATTTAAGATCCCATAACAAAGCTAAAAAGTAGTGACTAGAAACTAATCAAAATAAAGCTACATGATAACCCTTCTTCAGAAAATGTTAGAGTAGGAGAAATGAATGGATTCAACATTATAAAGATGTAATTATCTAGAAAAATTACTTTTTTACCTCTTCTACTTAAATTACTCCAATACTTCTAAAAGTCTGCTACAAAAACAGTCAGCTCTATCATCATCAGATTTCTCTTAAAAACATTTTTGCTTATGTGGTGTACTCCCCTTGAGCTGGGATTGAGATTTATCCACATAGCTGCAAGTACAGTGAAGAGAGACAATGATCTTTCTTAGGGGATTTAATTTGATTTTATAACCCAACCAATTTTCAGGATGATTTAGGGATTAGATATTCTGGCAGGCTGAGCTGTGTATCCAATAAAACAACACAAGAATATTTTTTTTCCTAATTTTTGCTGGTGATATGTTCCTGCCCTGGCATTTTTACCTTTAACATCACATGTTCTCTTCGGCATGCTAGCATCAGCAGCAGCCCATGATCAACCACAGTGTGCTGGGCCATGCAATAAAACAGCCATGCCTGCTCACTGGAGAAGAGATGCTGCCTAGAAACTGCAATTTAAACATCCTACTGCCTCACTTTTGAAACCATTTCATTCTGGAAAGAGACAAAGAAGAAGAAGAAGTACAATTTTATGTGATGATTCCTAAGACTTACATTTATAGTGACAATTTCTAAACTGCAAATTTAGCAACATGTGACACTTTGATTGATGAACTTTGGTTTTTCAGAAGGTTGTACGAGGAAGACTTACACTGCCAAAAGCTAACATGAACTTGTCACCATGACAGTATCTTTGTAGTACTCTACCTGAACTAACATCAGGCATTACTTTGCTTTGTGCATCCCTGCCATTCCACCAATATCCTCACATAAAACGAATATGACAGAGAAGTATACAGAACTCACTTCATATAATGATGGGAGTGAGGATTTCTGACTACTCAATTATTTAAGAGGGGTAACTAAGATGCCAGAAACAAGGAAGAACACATGATTCTGCCTCAAAAGCAGAGGAGGTACGTCCACAATCCCTGATCATTAGGTCTTGCTGAATCTTGGTCAATACTTAGCTAAGTGTCTTGGAGAAAATCTGTGGCATAGGCAAAACTTGAACTCATCTTTCCCAACTCTAAGATAATTCTCTAATTAATGGGCCAGACTTTTCTCATTCCCTGAGGCACCACAGAACAAGCAGAAATAATATAAAGCTGGCTAAGAAAAATGTTGCATACCAGAGATTCCTACATTGCCTAATTAAGGTTGCTTTACTATGTCTTTTCACTACCATAGGGCAAACTGAATATAGAAGCAAGTATAAAATCCCTAATCTGTGATACTGTCCTCCACGGGTCTGCATCCTGCAAAGGACCAGAACATCCCTTCAAGATGTAATTATAATAAAAATGCCTAAGATGCTGCACCTTTCATTGTGTCTGTAATTTATTACAAGACAAAGCTGAATATAAGGCCCAAATTAATGTTTCTATCTGTTATCAGCTGAAGTGAGCAATCCTCATAAAGACCATTCACATAGAAAAGTGAGTTTACATGGGCTTTTCTAGCATTAGTTTCTAAATTTCAAACTGATTTAATCATCTACAGTATGTACAACGGTTTGTATGTCAGCCATGTCACGTCTCAGGGATGTCAAGATAGCCATTAACAAAAAGTGCGCCCCTGATAATCTCTGCAGTTAAAAAAAATCAAGCTTTAGATACATTTTATCTACAAGAAAATGGCAAAAAGAAAATGGGAAAAATCACATTACCAATTTTTAAAAGTTAAGCCCTTGCAGCACTGCAAGAATCAATATGAGAAATTCTGTTTGCAAAATACCAAATGTAAGAAGGTAAATATTTCAATTTAGACTCCAGCGCTGCTGGGTAACTTCTTATGAGTTTTCTCTCTCTCTTTGTGTTGGGGCAGGACTGATTTATTTTTTCACTCCTAAGCTCATGTTCCTTAATTGTCTTGTTCTGTAGAAGACTCTACAACAGAAAGATCCTTTCACGAATCCATTTAAATTCCTCATGTACACTCCCTCACATCTCAAACTTCAAAACTATTTTCTTTAGCAGCCCACTGGAAAGCATTACACAGATTCCTTATGATCCCAAGTACAGCACAAGAAGTTCTATGAGCTCAACCTGAGCTGAGAATCCATTTATTCGTGCCTTGCATATTCTCACCCCACCTTCACATATTCTTTTACTGCTTTCTTCTTCCACTTTCATTTTAAATTACTACTCCTTTCCACTGTGACATACTGTGTCTCATCAACTCCTTGAAGTACATTGGCAAAACATAAATCAGAGGTAAATTTTCATCTATACTTAATCCAAATTCTCCCTATAATAAATTAATTACTGTCTAATGCAATTAACTGATTCATGCTCCATCTTATTTTAGTATAGAATTTCTGAGTTTAACTACATTTATAACTGCTGTCCACCATCACCAAAGGAACCAGGTCAGTAGACCAATACAATATATATGTGTCTCTATCTTATAAATTATTCAGCTTTCAACTGAACTTCTTGAGTTCCCTTTGAAGAGTGGGACCTATAAGTATTAGCAGAATTTACTCTAATAATAAAAAGAAGTATTATGGTGTTCTTTTGTGAAAACACAGGGGATATGCAGGAAAATCAGAGCACATTTGTGTCCTGTGATATTAGCTCATAAAGGTCTGTGACAAATGTCCCCCAACAGCTGCTCAGCACGGAATCTGATACCAGCCTTCTGAATTTCTGGGCAATGGATAGATTTTCTGAATCAAAGTTCAGCAGAAGCAAAATGGTTCAAGAAAAAAAACCCTGTGATGAACACCAAGTGAATGCCATCTATTTTCTCTATATTCCACATATATGGAATGCAATATATGCAGCATTTTAAACAAGTTTTCAAGCAATACTTAAGAAAAATGCATTCCTCAACACTAAAATAGATTTTATCATTTACGAGTGTCTGAATTCACCCACTTAACTTTGTACACTTAGACACTCAACTTACACACTCTTTTGTTTTTCATGCCAGCATATGAGAACTACTGTGATTACCTGGAGATAGTAGGATGACAATAGGGGAAGTCACATTTTATGAATAAATATATAGAGAGTGAAAGAAATATCAAGTTTTCCAACCTATCCATCCTGTACATCTGACTCTACTGTTACCGTTTAATGAAATAAAATTTCCTATTTATTTACAATTAACTAGTACTACCTTTTTGATTTCACAGTAAAAAGAATTCTAGTGCATCCAGGTCCAAAAGGATTCATGCACTCACTCCTGCCCTTTCTACCTTCAGCAGCAAGAGTAATATATGCATCATCTAATTTAACTGCAAATTACTCTTTTAGCATGAATTGTCTGTTTAAAGATAATGCACAGCAGAACTCTTAACTGCATCCCAGAAGTCATGCAGCACCAGGCAGATATGATCACAGTGGTTACCAGGGGTAGCAAATGGGAAAAGCACTACAGGAAATGAACTCTTGTCAATAATCTCAAGAGACTGCTATATTTAGGTCAATTGTACCTGAAATCGTTTGGTGGGGTAATTGCTCTTTGGTACAGACTCTGCTCTCTGAGCCTGTCAGAGTGCTTGTAGGTCCTCCGGACTGGATTCACCAATTTTCTTCCAGACTCATTTTCTGAAAAATAAAAACAAACAAACAAACAAAAACTTTAAGGAAGGATAGCAAGCTTACTAGAACACAGAAAATCACTCACATGTTATTTTAGATTTTAAAAATATGCTTTCAATGAATGCATTTAATAATATAATGCTTCAATAGCCAACTGATTGCCTCAATCTTCTAGAATAGAAATTAACTCAATTACTCAGATTTCTAATTTGGCCCTCCAAAGACTTCCCAGATATTCTGGATATGTAAGGTAGATTTAGAGCGCTTTTGCTCATCAGTTATCAGTCAACACAAAATCAGAATTGTTCTTAAATCCTAAAATGCATCCCAGTGCAACATTATTCTGGCTTTAATTCAGGTTGAGTCCTCATCTGATAATATGGCTTACTGTTTAATAATTTAAGATGGTTCGTTTATGTATACTGAGGAATCTGATAAACTCAGTTTTAGGAATCCAGTCTAATGAGACACATACTGCCTGACCTTTTACATCAGTTAGCTGGGTTAATACAGATACCAGAAAACAACACCTTGTCATTCTGTCTTGTGATTTCTCAGAAGAAATATTTTGCTTTGATAGCTCAAAGTCTGCAGCAGAATTATTCCTTCTTCACATTAAAGAGTCAGTATTACCCACATGAATTTTCAACTAAGGAAAAGCCTTCTTTAGCAGCTATTCAGCCTGCATCTCTGTCTCTTCTACAGAGACAGCACCATATCTGTAGTCATTGCTCAGTGCTTGTGATTAGCATCTACTGTAGTTAAAGAAAATGTCATGATGCAACTATACTGCTGAAGAATATACATGTACTTTTTTATTTAAAAAAAATACAAAAGGAATAAGATATACTATTGAAAGCTACAGTAGGTGCATCAGTTATTTTAGCTATTGTTTCTTGTGAAGAACTTCAAATTCAAAGATACTCATTAAACTGAGTAGATGGCAATAACAGACGAAGTGTTAATGGGGCAGCAGTGGAGTGTGTCAGGAAAATGAAGAGACCCTGAGGGGCTCACCATGCTGTTTATGCTCAGCTAAATTCAGCAGCATTACCATAAATCCTCTAAAAGATACTGTACTCAGTTCCTTATTTGCTACTTTTGAGACAAGGAAAAATTCTGAAAGATTGGAAAACAGCAGTATTTTCTATTAAACAAACTTTTCATGTAAATACACTAAATATTTACATGCAATTACTATTACATTTTTTTTTCAATTTTATACAAAAAAGAGGGTCTTTTAATCTTCAAAATTATGTGTGAATTTATGTGCAAATTTCTGAAATCATACGCAGGAACAAAGCCTTTAAACAAAAGAATCATCATTTCTCTCATAAAATTCTTTTATCATTTAAAGATCGAGTTTCAGTATTAATTTCTCACATGCATAATTCAACTGGCTAAAATAAAATTATGCATAAACCAAATAACTTTTCATGAGAGTTCAAAATTCTTGATTTCTAGATAGTTGTTTTGATTTTTTTTTTTTAAGGTGGCATTCTGAGGGAGCAAATGAATCTTAGGAAATATACATAAACCATTCATTCCAAAAACTTCCTGGTTAAAAAGAAGCATGTTATATACGGTTCTGCACACATCTTTATGGTGACTTTATTGTGCCTCTGATTTTAGGACAAAACATTTTCTACATAGGGATAGGTAGATTTATTGTTAAGGAGGAAGAGGCTGTAACACGCTGTGTAACTTCAATTACACACACAACTTCAGGTAAGAAATCATTATCTGCAGAGGAAAGGTCCTAGCAGAACTGCAAAAGGCTCCATGGAGTCTCCTCCTCCAGCTGTGCTGGGGGTGCCTTGCGATGGCCCACACGGGAACGCTGCCGTGGGGCTGGGCTGCAGCACCTCCAACAGTGGCCACCGACGGCTGCAGTAGCCACAAGCACCGCGGGCACTCTCCGTGTCCGCACTGCTCAATTTAAGACATGTCCAAAGAGCAAAGTAATGGGTGAGTTTGTCTCTAGGCTTCTCCCAATGCCACCTTGTTGAGATCTACCTACGACTTTTAATTCCTGGCAACAATGAGAAGTGACAGATCTGAAAATTAATTGGTTGTTGAAATACGTCGGCAGACCTTGGGTTCTGACAATGCTGGCTCCCACTATGTGCTCTTGACCTTCCACTTCACTGCTATCCAATAGCAGTCACGTGTTTTTGGGGAATACCATTTTGCATAGATAAATCTCCACATGGGGAATAGCTATTTAGAGACCCGCCTTAATACCAAATGCTTGGCAAATGCACATACAGTCATAGGTGACTTGCTTGCCACTGAGAATACTGAAAAATAAAGCCCCCATAGTTATCCAATCATGTGCTACCAATGATAATGCTTTGTTTCAGGAACCCAAAAAAACACTGTTACCCGTGTAGAAGTAGAAATAAGGTACTTGTAAGAGGCTGAAGTATAGATTCTCCTTACTGCTTAGCACCTAAGCAAAGCACATTTAAAAGACAGATTAAATGTCATGGGCTCTCAGATGCCCTAAGCAATGCACTTTGCAAGTGAATGGCAAAAAACACCTGGAATGGATCCTTTATCCTTATAAGCAGTGGATACTTTAGCAGCAGACAAGAAAATTCTCACAAAAAGGTTACATTCTGACGGATGCTGAGAACCAGCAATTCCCAGAAAGGTCATGAAGAGCCCCCAGTTCTTATTATCCCTGAAGGTACAGAAAAAAACCTGAACCACTAAAATAAAATCACAAGGAAGTGTCTCTCATGCAAATACTGCCTGCTTTTAGCAGGTTGTGTACTTCCTCTAGCATATTTCAACAGCGGTGGTCACTTGAGTAACTTCTGGCAATAATTTGCTTTAGTGGTTTTTTTTTCAGGCAAGATGAAATAATTACAACTACTTCCAATACTTTGATATGGTTTTAAAAATCATTTTATCTCATCTGAAGATACATGAGGTTATTTGTGATTATCAATAGATTGGCACAAGTAACAGTTTACATGATTTTATAGGCACTGAAGTCATGCTTCTGATTCTTCAGAATAATGTATAAATAAAAATACATGGGGTCTAGTCTCACTCCTGCTGACATCAGACAGACATCTGTCTCACTTTTCAGTGGAAATAAAACCATAACCCAACCTCTAAAACAAACATTAAGTCAAAGGTCAAGAAATATAACTACAAAAAATTAAATTAAAAACATTAGGTGAATAGCAAATATTTTTTTCATTTAGAATACAAAGTTGTAAGCCATCTGTGAAAACAAAGAATTTTAGGTGAAAAAATGCTTTCCCTATCATTACCATTTGTTGTATTACCTTCTTCCACCAACACACTTAGAACTACAAAGTATAAGCACTTGGGAGATTTTACATTAACTTTCATGTAAATCTACCAACAGGCAGTCTTAATGCCAACCCCAATTTGAAAGAAATGTTTCCTAAACTTATAAAACTCTATATATTAAAAAAGAAAAAAAAAAAAAAAAAAGGATGATTAAGAAAAAGTGATCTGGTATAAAAACATAGAAGCGTGAATGCCCTCATTCAAGGAAGTAGATACCCAAAGCTGGCATTTGGTGCTCTTGGAAAATTTATGAATACCATCATCAAAAGCAGTTGATGAGCATCCCTGTCAATACTGGATGCCATGTTTTCTTATGTGAAGTATAGCTTAGGTAGGATGAATGGTTCAAAGAATCAGCTGCTGCCAAATAAGGATTTAACACTAATGAGGAAAATACAAAACTGGCACTGAGGGGACCTTTTGGAAAGGTTGCATGTATCCCTCACAGGGTAGATAAACAGTTATCTCCTGACTGAGTCCCACTGGAGAAAGTGTGAAACAGTGCAGTGACACCTGAGTGAAAAAACAGGGGGCTCTCTTGACAACAGAAGGTAATGAGGATGGTGAAAACACAAAGTGTTTGCCGTGTTACTGGCCCTTGCAAAGTGAACAGTGTGTCCACCTCCAGGACACTACAGAATCTGCAAATTGCCTTTAAGTAGGAGGATGGCACACAGGACTAGGTAAGTCAGTTTACCCTGCACCCTAAAAGGCTACTACAAAACAAATAATGTTAGGAGAAAGGCTACTACATTAAAAGCTGTTGATTTGGAGGTATTTCCAAGGTCAGCTGCTGGGTGTGCAGATACACCTCCTCTAAACAGTGCTACTCAGAGAGCCAGAGCAGAAGAAAATTAGGGGGCAAGTAATCAAAACAACTTGTCAATGATTAAAAAAAAAAAAAAAGAAGTGTAAACCAAATAATATTAGCCTACAGATTATAGACCTACACACTGCAAACTATGAACTATATACAGCAAGGGTTATTAGCAGATTTAGTTATACCCTCCTACACTGACAGTTGGAGAAGAGTTCTATTACCAGTGAATGCAGCAAAGCATCATGTGGCACATTTTGGGCAAGGCTGTTTACACAGCCTGCTGTGCACCAAGATCAGATCTATCTAATGGCTACAGGTGAATGCGCTGAGTATCTACTGACTCTTCTGTGGAGTAAGGCCTAGTCCTGCCATCACTTGTCACAAGTTAAATTTTAATTCTCTCTTCTTTAATCCTTAACTGAAATCACTTGGCAGCAAGATTATCTTTTGAACAATAAAGTAAAAGTGCAATACTGTAACATGAAGAAGCACAGAATTAGCCTTTTCAGTACAACAAAATGAAAGAGAGAGCCTGGTCCAGAAAACTGTATTTGTACATTGGATCAATTTCCAATGTCTCAGTTCGGTGGTGAATTAAAATGTCCGATGTTGTACCTGAGCCACGTTTAAAAACAAATGACACAACTTTTAACCCTAATGAGCAAAGATGCACATATATTAGAGAGACAGATAGGCATATAGCTACTTATCTTCTTCTTCCAGCCATCTATCTACTTACACATAGGCAAGGAGGAAGGGCACACAGAAGCCTTACTCCTATTTTGCCATATCAAAAGAGCTTGATTGAGTAGTGGTATTTTCATACATCACTCTGCTGAGATCTGCCTTACTGTTGTCAGAACAAAAACCAAACATGTATGGGGAGATTCTTACATTGTCATACTCTGTCACCCCAACAGCTGTCACTTGGAAGCTGCAAGTTTTTATGTCCCCTGGCCAGTTCAGACTGATGTATCTCAACTGGCTCCTCTTTAAAACAGTAATTTATACAAAGATATTTAATATTACAATTCTCAGAACCAAGAGATAAACTACGTGTAACTGAATCAAATCCAAAAGAAAATCCGTGCTAGTGTTAGACTGATTTTAGTAGCAGATATATAAGAAATGTTCTTTTTAGCATTTTTGTAGCACATCATAAAAGCTAAAATACCATTCTGGACTTGAAAATTACCATTATGTATACTCAGTTGCAATGATTTACATCACAGAAGGTACTGTTGTGAATAAAACTTTATGTTGCTTTGTACTGTACTCACCAAGATTTACTTGAAATGCAAATAATTGAGTGACAGTTGACAAAACAGAAAAGTCTAAATAATGTTTATAAACTGGCCTATATTTAGGATTATACTTACAAGATGATACATCTCAAAAGGAAAAATAATATTTACTACTAGTTATTCATGGCCCTTTGATTATTTTGTTGTTCAAACATTGAATAATCAAAAACTAAAACTATACATGATTATTCACACACTAAGAATAACTGCTTTTAAGTGTAAACAGACAGGATAACTGTAAGGCTGACATTTGCCTGCACAAACAATTGGAAAATACAGGAGAAAAATTAATATGGTCCTACTGATCAGATTTCTTTGCAAATTATCTGTGAACAGATTAGAGCACTAAATTAATCCCAAAAGGCATTTAAAGTCAATTGTACACATGGCTATTACTCTCTCCTGTTAAAGCAATTTATGGTTTCAGACTATTTCTCAGATGATCTCAGCTCAGAAACCCTCTCTTCTTTCCCCCTTGCATTCACTAGTACTATCAGGTAAGAGAACAATAACTGGTATCACTACTTAAAGCAGCGCCTCAGATGCAAGTTGGGGTATCCCACAGTACACTGGAGACAGACAAGGCAATAGTTAGAGAACATAAACACAACACAAAACCTACAATAGCAAATACACAGGAAATCAAAATAGGGGGATGAACATATGCATTAAGAGGGCAAATCCTGGGTGTCCTCTGATGCTGGTACAGGAGACCTCAAATGGGTCATGGAATATTCATAGGGCATCCTACATCAGACTGACTTCTAATAATGTCAAAAGCAAAAAACTCAGGTGGGCTGATGTATCAGCTACAGTGGGAACTGCATAGCAAAGAGCTGTACTAGCATTTTAGTAGAGTGAATGTAAAGCATTCAGGAAGGGAAGAGTAATCTGCAGATGCAGATACACCAACAGGTGCACAACTTGTCCCCAAAGATACAAAAATTGTAACATTAATGAGATATGTTTAGAATTCATTATCTAATACATTACAGTATGTTTTACCCCTGTACTGATAAATTTGTAACAAAAGAGAAAGCAAAAACGCTTGACTAATCAGTAGACCAGGTGTTGAATAAATAACTTATAGATTAACAGATATTGCAACATAAGACGAGTTTAAGTTTTATTTAGATGCAAAAAGATTTTTAAGGGTATAACAAATAGAGGTGCCAGCTTAAAAGAAAAAGCAACCAAAAAAAACAATGGAATCCTAACACTTATAAATGAAAGGACGAAACTTCTGCCCTTTTAACACCTTCCCTGAATTACAGAACTTCTCACACTCATTGTATTGTCCAAGAACTTCAGGTTTCTTAGTAGAAACAAGCAATTGTTGATGATTGTGCTGGCTGGAAAATCATAAAACAGGAGCAGAGATAATGTAACACACTATGTGGTGCCAGAGAAAACAATGGCTTTTGAAACAGACACAGAAGATGCAGATTAGGACAGAAACTCATCCCTTTACAGTAAAATTGTTCAAGACTTACAGAAAGAGACTGTGAGAAAGAAAAATAGTTTAAAATAGTCAGTGGTCTCATGCAATGGGCTGAGCCATGGGTGAGCCACAGTCACAGGCCAAAAGGTCATCTCACGATGAACCTGAAAATAAAGCATGAGATGCAGACCTTCTCTCCCCTAGGTGTGAAGGAGAAATTAAGAGTCACTGCTGAGATGCTGAAGACTGCATTTATGTTGCCAAGAAAAAGACACAGAGCAAAGCAAAGGGACAAGCCAGAAGGAGAGATGGAGGAAAGAGAACAAGACGTCTTAGGGATGGGTCACTGAGGCAAATGGGAGAAGCTGGAGGAAAATATTACAGAAAAGCATAAATGGGTGTTACTGAAAATGAAATCAGATCTTATTAACAGTCTTGTTGGGAAAGATAATGAGATATGTGTGTAAAAAGCGAAAGTTAAAATGAGGTAAGAAAAAGATTTATTAAAAAAAGTTGAAGCTTTTCAAGTTCAGAGGCAGTGGCAAGAAGGCCAAAGGAGTATCAGTTGAACATTTTCCATGACTTGCAATACTTTAACTTCTACATTAAACCATTAAGGTGATTCTTGCCACTACAACTGCTGTGCTAGATGCCAGTATTATCCAAAATTAGTCTGTATAATGTAATATTTGATCACCGCCCCAGTATGTCCCAGACCATCACCATAATTAAGGTAATGGTATCAGGCAGCTTTTTTTCTTCCCTCAGCAAGTTTCAAAAACTGTTCACTGCCATATTTCACTGTTCTAGTCCACCGACTATCGTTTTCATTCCTTTCTTCAGAGTTCATTGTTTCGCAACAGATTTGAAAAACAGTTAAAAATCGCCAGGGTTTTCTCACCATGTTCTTCTTTGATCAAAGTCTCATTCCCACAAAGGAAATAATTTTCTAAGTCGAGGTCCTGACTAAGGACACAGAGGTTGAAAACCTGCCTTTTTTCTACTGAAAGTCCTAGGCAGGTATAGATTGTTTTGTTACAGGCACTGTGAAATTTAACAGTAGATTCCCCTCTTGGGGCTGGAATGCCGTTCAAATCCCAACAGAACAGTGGGACTGTTGCAAGAGGAAGAAACTGAGAGCAGAACTGCACCTCAAAGGCTGCCATAATGGGTACGGATCCCTAACATCCCTGGAGTATCAGCCAGGGCTCAGGTATCTGGCTGCACCTCAGCTTTCCAGTAATAACAAGGAGCTGCAACAATAAACTACAAACTTCTGTCTCCAATTCTTGAGCCTCTACCTTGATTATCTGCATGGCTTCAAAGGACAAGAAGTGACTCTCTGAAATCCAAATTCTCAAAAGATTTAAGTGTGCAAGAACATTTGAACCTGAATGTTTTAAGCGATTCCCTAAGGAACACTTAAGATTAGGAGCAGAATTTAACACTTGTACTCGAAATGTATTAGGAAATCTCTGGCATATGACTAAAACTGAGATGTATTTACAATAGGTTTCATCTTGTTCCCATTCAGGACTACAAGAAAACCCTATTTTTAGTGAACAACAGCTGCATAAAATCCATGAATTTATGTAAGACACTTAGAAAATCTCTCCTTGTGCTACTCAACAACTTAAAGAGTATAGCATAAATTAAAACAACTGTCAGCAGTTTAGATTGATTATCCTCTTGTTGCCACTTATTAGTGTTGATATAGAGTTCTAGTACCAAAATGAGGATAAGTTAGGCCCTAAAACAACTGGCAGTTTAACATCATCACCTTAGACCGCAGAGTTTTTTCTTCTGTGTATTTTAATTAATCAGCACTACTCTGGATCAAACATTCATTGCAGAAATTCAAAGGACTTCTCACCTAATTTCCTAGAGGTCAATCAATAAACCTAATTAAAAAAACCTGCAACCTTCAATCATTCAATTGCTCAGGACTTTCAGTAATACCAACTGCAAGGAAGAAAGGCTCTCAACTTGCCACAAGGGAGAAACCTCAAAAAATTCTAAAACCCAAATACAGATAGTCTGGCTTGCCAGGCAAAGAGCAGCGTAACAGTACGTCTGAATCACAGCAGACAGGCATCTTCAGATGCAAAGTCAGTGACAGCCCAAGCAGCTGTGATTGAAAAATGTCAACAGGATTCTGAAAATGTTTGTGTTGGTTCAGGTTCTGGGGGAAGTACGAGCACAGCAACAACCTACAGGTATTTGTCCCAGCATGATTTCGTTACAAGAGCAAGGAGAAGCAACAGGGACTCAGAAACTAACATGATGAATATGAGACAGGCACAAAGACTGTCAGATGGAAAGGAAAAAGCAAAAGTACTACTGCAGAGGGAAGAAAAGATTATGCATATCATGGCATATGTTACCTATAATGCATAATTTCAGTATGCAATTCTTATTTACAACACACAAAACACCCTTCATTGAAATCTGTGAACTTGTCAATATAAAAGTCACTAATGTTTTCTTTCAAAAGAACTGATTTATAAATGACAGAGTATATTTCCATTGTGGAAGTCTTTCTGACTATTTAAAATGTACATTCATTTTCATTTAAAATAAACAAAATATGTTGTAATGCAAAAAGGTTGAGAAAATAAGAGGATTTAAATAAAAACCAAGCACACACTGTTGTCAATAAACATCATGAGACATCTGAAAATTTTTAAATAGTTGAAAGGTTAAGGAAATGTAAAAATATGAATGGAAATGAGAAAATCATTTTCCATCTACTTTCCCAAGCAAACAAAAAATTACAAGAAAACATGTAGAAAACTGCATTAACAAACTTCAGTAACTTCACTTAATCACAAAATCTAGTCATGAATAGGCTGCTACTATAAGGTAAGGCAGGTTGCAAACAGTCCTTTATGTAAAAGCAAATGTCAAAAGAAAAGCCCTGATATTTGGTCGTGGGCTCCCACTTTTCACATAGGCATTTCCTAAATCCATGTTTGATGAGCTTCTCCAGCTATAAATTCTGTAAATTCCCTCTGGAGCAGTGCAGAGTGTGCTTCATGAAAATGTCATCTGCCAGCACTGCAATTACTCACACTCCAGCAATCATGTGCACAATGCAGAATGGGTCGAATTCAGGTGAGAACGAGAACCAGCAATCAAGCCTCTGGAATTGAGAACAAAGCCATTTTCTTTCATTTGCCATCAACACAACCATCAAGGCCTTAATTACAAGGCAAGTGTCAAGCCTGGCTGCTGAAAGGCTTATTATTATACAGCTCAGCTTCAAATCAGTTTTGTATTGATGAACTGCAAAAAGGAGGAAGCCAGCTTAGCCCCACAAGAAAAGAAAGAGGGACTAACTGATTATGTGATTGGCAGGGAAAAACAAGGATATATAAAAATACATTTTTAGGTAGTAAAAGAATTAATGAACAGCACACCTAAAATCTTTCTATAAACATTTCTTCTAACTCAATAGCAAATCTGGGTGGTCTGATAATTAAAAACACACCTTCTTTAGTTGAGATCATTGTATTATCCACAAAAGACACTGCAAAAAGTCTCTAGGTCATACATTCTGTTTTTCAATGCATGTCTGTGAGTGTTCTCATTGTCCCCTTATATCTAATTGCATGTCTTTACCTTGAACACAGAGATAGCAAGAGAATGGTACATGTATTCACAAGCCCTTGCCTGACAATTATCTATTCACATTAGATTAGTTGTCTCCATATTGAATATCAGATGAGAAATCATGATTTAGTTAGCAACAGGATTTATGTATGTTGATTCAACTGAGTTATCAGTAAATACCACATTGTAACTATGAGCTCAACCTCTCCTCTTTCACCATTTCCTATATAAGACTTTTAGCATGACAAATAATGACCGAACTGTTAGGAGGAGGCCTGGATTTGGAACTGGCCATTCATACAGTATTACTGTCATCATAAGTGTTAAACCTTGTTTTGTCTTTTGATTTTTTTAAACCTGTATTTTGACTCTGCTTCTGCATGTCTTATGTGACTAGAGAAATATGTGATTAGCTCTTGGTCTGCCTTTTTGATATCAAAAATGAATATGCATATGTATAGCAGATAGAAAACCACTTAGGTCAGTGGACATTTTACCATCAATTTTTAGCATTTTACCTGAAGCAGTGACCATAGCTCTTTCTTTACCCATTGCCCAATCCAGTAGATATACAACATATATTCTTCCTCTTGCAACATGCCATATCCTGAAACTTTCAATGGTTCATGCTTCAGCAAAACATTAAAGAATTTGAAATCAATGACATGGGAAAATAAACACTAACACAAAAAGAAGATGAAGGGACATGACAGCAACAGACATTTTTTTTGACATTCACTTTCATTGGCTGTAAACTGGCTTTGTTTCCATAGGATATATAGATATTACATACAATATCTACAAAATTAAATACTCAAAAGTTAGGAAATAACAGAACAATTTACCTGCTGAAAAATTTTCAATGTATTTGGAAAGATTTAAAAAAAATAATCCAGATTAAAAATTGATGATGATTTTTGGTTTTAAGAGGGAAAGAAGTAGCCAGGCTCCCACGCCATATATTTGAAAAATATTCAGGTAGCTTCAACAGAATTTAGGTAATTTTATGGTACCTGTTTCTATCTGCATGTTTTGATATCTAACTTCTTTTAAACTTTTTTTTTTTCATTTCCATTAAAAGACAAAATACTAAATAGCTAATTACCATTCTGCCATTGAAGTGCTCTAGATATAGAAATAGTGGAGAAAACTCTTATAAAAGCTTTATTAATTTCAATTTTCTTCAGCATTAGTTTTATTATTTGCACTTACAGAACTTCTTCTTTCCAAGGAATTTTAAAAGTCTACCTGATTAACCTCTATCAAGCACCATCTGGTTCATTTAGGAAGAGGTTTCTACCTCTTCCTAACTCAATTTCAGGTTCTAAATCATAAGATATATTATTGTACCAGATATATGCATACAAGTCTTTTATATAGAAATAGCTGACAGAACAATGCTATAATTCTTCAGTATAAAAAAAATGCAAAAAATGTAAACTTTTAGGCCTATATGTTGTTGAGTGAACCAGAACACAGAGAACAGCCAAGTGTCATGGATTGCGTAAGTATGACAATGTGCTGAAAGAATTATTAAATGTACCTAAGTAGAAAGACTACTGAAAAATGTCATCCACACATAGTGTTAAAAGAACCTCATGCTTGTGTATCCAGATCAGAAGATTATATTTGAAATCTAAATGTCAAAAATATTTAGGCAATTGTTAGAGGAAGCATTGTTAAGTATGTGGAGAACATTGAGGTTTCTAAAGACTAAGAAAAATGGAACTGGTACCAATGACTTATCAGAAGTTTACTGCCATAGTTTGTCTTGATGTGGTTAGACTGCAGTACCTCAAATCCTTGATTTTTTAAGGGCAGGGAAAAAATACTTCCATAACAGCATTTGTTGAAAAGAGGGTTATGTCATACGCTCTGTGTACCCAGACACTCAGACACCTTATCACAAAACTGAACAGGTTCTAAGATTAAAACGAGAAGTAGAACAGATACTGGTGACAGACCTTTCCCTGGAACCCATCTCTAAACATCCTTTCAAAGAAAAAAATTCTCCTAATAATATAGATTAATTACAGGAATAAGTTAGTATTTTTCTAAAGTAAACCCTTTAAGAAAGTGAATTAAATTATCAGATGCAGCCAAATGATTTAGAAGCCTACTTTGTTTTCTTCAAATGAACTTAAGGTATTACAAAGAGCACAATGGATATATCCATACACTGAATTGTAGTGATTTCAGAAATATTCATGTTTCGAGAAACTAAAAAGAGAGGACAGTAAGAAAATAAAGGAGCAACATAAAATATTAATATAATGGCATAGCTGACATTCTTACATTATTACTATCACATGCCTTGCTTTTCTGTACAGGTGTACCTCCTCATTTCAGAGCTCCTATTTTTTTCCTTTTTATCCTCAACAAACAAGAACAGTGTATTCTTCAGAAGCAATGGAATTCTACTCTGTACAGATGTTGGAAGAATTACATGAGGCAACTGCTTCCTTAAAGTTCATTTATGAATGCATTTGTATTCCATGCAACTTAGTGAGTTCTTTATGTGTTCGCAGTTAAGCAATTGCCTAAAAACCTTGCTAGAGTGACAGAACAAGTGCAAGACCCAACCCACTACCTTCTGAACTCTGCCAGTGCTAGTCATCTCTGACATCCAACACACAAAATATTCTTTCATATAGCATTACCTAAATGCTACCTGGTAAAAAAAAATAATTAAATGCCTTTGAAAGTATGTAAACAGAAGTAGTTCTCCAGCTAAACAGTATAGTCAAAGAACAACACCAAACTTACTTTAAAAAAAAATTTAGTATTTTTCATATGAATCAACTTATTTTTAAACTTAGAAGTAAACAGTCATATTTGGGGTAGGAAGGGAAAGAGAAACCTTCTCTGTGTAATTTGAGGATATCACCTACAAAAAATCCGATGGAATACTGCTTGCCCACATTAAAATTGCCACTACAGCAGAAAAAAAAAAATGTTTACATTGAAAAGGACAGTTGCTGCTCTAAAAATAATTTTCATGTATGTGTTGTTTACAATTATTGCAACAGTGTATTCCTGCAGTTAGGACTGCACCGATATCCACTCGGCAGGCAGCAGGAAATCATACCAAATACTGAGGAACTGCAAGCCAACACCTCCCATGAGCAAGCGTTTGCATTAACTTGAGTGAGCTATTGACATTTCTAAACTTGAATTTTATAATCTAACATGTACCTGAATAAAGAAAAACTTTTTAGCTGTTAAATTCACACAGAAAGTCGCAAGAACAAAAAATAAAAAAGGATTAACACTTACTCTTAATTGTTTCTGAAAGTTTTCAAGAATCTACAAGATATTTGGAGTTCACAAAGACTCAGGAAGAAAGGAGAAAATGGACAAATCTATAATGTGTAACTTTAAATTGTTTGAAAGGCTTAACACATATTTAATTCTAAAACCTTGTGATGATTACACACGGCTTGTGACTGAGTAACTCAGTTGTGTGTATTCAGACACAGATGATACTGAGTCCTGGAGCTGACTGTTACCATTTACAAGACAGATCCTGTTATGATTTCTTATGGTGGACAACAAAGGCTACCCAACACTTTGGACAGCCTTGGTTATTCCACACTCTCTAGTTGTTAGACACAGGGACAACCAAAATCCATCCTCTGGAGAAGATCCCGATGCCATCACTTAGTGAATGCTACCACTTCAGAGAAATGTTGATGTATAAATTAGGCAAAGCGGCTGAGATACTCAAGTTTCTAAATTATCCACCAGACTCAGTCAGTCAAATTTCTTTCCTAAATTTTTATTTTACGGCCAAATTGGATCTTTACATGATAGAACTCAAACGCAGTTTTAATTCCAAAGGTCATAATTCCACAGTGTAATTACTGCATGGATCAGAAAGGTGTCTACCACATAGAGGTTTGAATATAAGTCTTGGATTGGCCAAGGTTATTTTTCCCATTCTTTTCTTGACCAATTTTTTATTTTGCAGTGGCTAATCAAAGTTTAACAATTTATCTCAGTACATATAAGACTTGGATTTCCCTTTATAAAAAGAATGATATGCATAGGAAAATACATCTGCACCTTTTTCTCTACTCTCACTCTTAAATGGTACAAATTCAGGAGAACCCAGTACACCTAAGAGAGAATGTTAGGTCTACATCTTTGATTTGAGTATCAGAAGACAGTAAGTTAACATACTCACTTATTTCAAAACTGATAGTAAGAAACAATAACCCCAGAGCAAGATAAGCAATGCTGATATCCCTTCTGAGCAGGTGCTACCAGATAAACTTTGACAGGTTTAATGGGACTAAGTAATGTCCCAGAGAACACAGGCAGATGTGACCGTAACTGTGTAAGCTCTTTTTTTTGCAGTGTTTTTTCTCACCTCACGACACCTTTGATTTCATACTTCTATAGCTAGACAATAAGAATTTGAAAACCTGCAAAGGCTGAAAAACTCTCAAAGATCACTTTTCGTGACCTTTAATAGTGGAAGATAATGCAAACTGAATACTTATGGATAATTTTATATAGACATAAAGTAACCCTTTTCCCTCATGTTGTCTGAAATCAACATTGGCCAATTTCTCAGGTCTCCAAATTTGTTACTTCATAGTTTACTATCATCTACTGACATTGCATATATCTTTTTTCTTTATTAAATCATTCTCTTGACTCAGAGATCTGCATAAATAGAGCTGCAAAGGAAAAAAAAGTGTATGAGTTCATGTAAAGTGCAACACAGAGGTTCACATTTCTGTACACCATCAAGTAACAAAACATGGGTAAGTTTCAGGTTTTGTTTCTAATGAAAATGTTTTTCTCAGACTTCCAATTTACATTATTGGAGGAAGAACCACTTATGCTAATCTAAGGCATATAATTTCATATTAATTCCAGCTATACTCATGCATTTTCACCTTTGTACTTTTGAAAAAATAAATTTTTTTGCCATTGATTTATTTCAGAAATCCCCATTCTCGCATCTTCTTGTTTCTATAGAAAGTGACATGCTGCTAATTGTAAAAACATTTTCAGTGTAAAGCTACCTCTTAAAACAGAGTCCATCCATTGTTCAACCTTTTATTCTTCATCATCTACAAGGTACAGAAATATCTGTATGGAAAAATTAACAAAAAGATAATTGCTTTTGACATCATAATGATTACAGCATTATTTCCTGAACAGAAAAAACCCACAATCTATTTTTTTAGAAAAGTTAAACTTGGTATAAATCCAGTGGATTTAGAAATTTCTGGACCCCTTGTCTCTGAAAGCTTCTTTTTCCTTGATCTTTCCTGTTTGATCCCTGGCTTTGTCAAGTTGCACTGTTCCAAAACAATGGCAGTTTTGACAGCATGTGACTGGAGATAGAAGAGATGATGTATAGATCAAATTGTACATCAGCAGTAAAGTCACGACCTGCCAACACAAGTAGGATTTCACAGAGTAGAAGGCAACGGGACAGGAAGGGTGCTCATAGCAGGCCTCACCAGAAAGGTGCTACTCTCTGTGTACAGTGTAGCCTTTCAGTTATTCATAGTATAATCCCCAAAACCAGAAAATTTTGGTAATCCATTATGAGGATGACAGACATAACTCGTCTACTCTTTATCCAAAAGGAAATGCCAGAAGAATGAACATTTTCCAATCAACAGGAAGCAGAGAAACACTTTTTAATTACTTAAAGAACAAAATTTTGTGAAAACTGAATACAACTAGATTGTTTTGAGGGAAAGGAAGCAGGTATCTTCAGTACACAGGAATTATGAGTACTGCTGCCTGCACGGGGAACACTCTCTCTTCCTTTACCAGGGCAAATTTAAACTTTGTTGTTCTTCGTCCAATTGTGAACTCTTGCTAGCAGAACTGACAAATGAATGAGAAAGTCTCTTATCAGATGCACCAACCAGTATGTTTTATGGAGGTATGCTGATGGCTCTTGCCATATGATGTACCACCAAATACCACAACACATGTTCTTCCTAAAACTGGTACAAGACTCTAGTATATGATGAAGAGCAAAAACCTAAACTACTGAACTATGAATTTCTATGGAATAGCTTCATAGATGAGGCAGAATAGCCTCTGACCAATGCTAAGGTATTCTGATTTGAAACATACTTTTTGCTTTGGCTTGGTCAACAGAAACAGTAATTTCTATTATAAAACTTAGAAGTTGCAAGAGTGGTTCTATTTTTAAGTCATTTTAGTGGTATTAAGTAGCATCTGTGCAAAAATGAGATAATGCATCCTTTTGGACAGTGGATATTAGTCCAAGAACTCTTCTGAAGATACCAGTAGAGCAGAAAAACTAAACAAGGAAAGCAGAACCAGTTGCAAACCCTCTGGAATGACAGCAGTGGATGTTTTAGTCAGGAACACTACCAATGCACCTAACATTTTCAGCCTATGTCAACAGTTTACACAGTCACAGATCAAACTGTATAAAAAGATATATGCTTGGTCATTTACTCCTTCCAAAGTCCCAATTTAACAATTTCATCAGTTCAATGTTCCTCTGGCTAAATCAGATGTAATAACTTAGTACTTCTTTGCCTACTGTGATATGACATCAGTCATCACACTACCAATCTTGGATGGGATTACCTGCTGGGAATGACGTGTCAGAGTCATCTTCAGTGTTCTAATACCACTCCCTATAGCAGGAACTTTAAGAAGTGAAACCTCTGAGAACAATCTCAAACCTACTGTGACTCCCTGCAGGTCACAGGGAATCTCTTTCTTTTTTTTTTTTTTTTTTTAATGCAGAGACAGGCTGTTGTTTAATCTTTGTGAAATTCTCTGATACCAATGTTTCCTTTAATATCTCCTTCTTTTCACAAGCTCACTTTTTACAGGATCAGAAAATCACAGTTATTCAGGCTTAAAAAGACCTCCCTTCTCCATACAGGGTCAATCCTGATGAGGTTTCATAGGGATTTTTGTAACCTGAATCTTGAAAACCCTCAAGGATGAACATCTACAGCTTCTAAGGGCAACCTGTACCAGTCCTGCTTTCCCCCTTTCATTCTTCTAGCATTTTGTGCACAGAGAACTGAGACCAACCTGTGATCAAAACGTTGTTTGCCCACTTCAATAAAGACTTCATGTTCAAGAATTTCCGTATCTAGAAAACTATTCAAACAATTAATTTCCCATAAAAACAGGATTTTGTAGTACTACAGAGACAATATAGTTGTGATATGATACACAACTGCCACAATATAGGACCTTTGTTTGTTGGGAGAGGTCTTTTCCAGCTCAAATGGTTCTATGGTTCTGTAATATTTTGAGGAATACAAGTAACTGGAACTTCTTGAACACAAATTCAAGAGTAAGGGAAAGAATTAAATTAATTCATACCACTCTTACTAAATTTTGTTTTTACTTACGGCTTAACAGAAGGAAAACATACACTAGTACTGAAAAAATACTGAACTGGTTCTAATTACCTGATTATTATTAATACTGGAATTTCAAAAGGTTTCCTGTCAGGGTGCAATGCTACTTTACTGCCTGCACTATCAAAACTAAATAAAACTATTATATTATATATTTATCAATGGGATAGTTTATTCAGAAATTTTAAAAGGGTCAACTCATTCATCTGATTCAGCTTCTTTTACAGTCAATGAAAAAGGTATCACGAAAGATGACTCAGAAACTATAGCAGATACTAATAGAAGAGAAAAATCTTACTCTAGACTGCAAACTGGATGAAGTTCACCACAGCAGAGCCAGTATTTCCCCAAAAATATTGTTTTCCAGGCTAGTTTGTTGTTTGCTTTTTTTTTTTAACCTCAAGCACGTTTAAGTTTTAGGCTGTTATTAGTAATTAGTAAAACTAACATCTTTAAAAATATAAAGTAGCTTCTGTGGAGTAGCCATAAACATTCTGGAAAGTCTGTTATATACCTGTTTTGGCCATTACAACTCCTTTCCAGAATGTATTTTAAAATAATTCACTAGGATACAGGGCTATTGGGCTGGAGAGGAGGATTACAGCACACAGGTGTCCCACGGTTCAAGGCTGTTACAAGCATTCAGATTTTCTGCATCTCAGGTAGCTTCTGAATGCATTCTGAAATGTTGTTTAGTGCTTCTCTGACCATTCACAAGTCAACCAAAATAGTCCTAGCTCATTTTCACAGGGAAAAAAATGATGA
Source organism: Lanius collurio (assembly GCA_020086605.1). NCBI lineage: Eukaryota > Metazoa > Chordata > Aves > Passeriformes > Laniidae > Lanius > Lanius collurio. The sequence continues at coordinate 14,482,883 of JACBWW010000001.1, read as the reverse complement.
AGCCCGATTTGGTAAAAAAAAGAAAAAAAAAAAATTAGATGAATTAAATTGAAAATTAAAACCCTTATGTTTGAGGAAACAACTCAACATAGTAATTTGCAATTGCAGGTTGCAAATCCTCTTACCTAAATTACACATTCTCTTGTCCAAATGGCATGTTCGTGTGCAAATTTTAGAGTTAAGCATTATACAAGCCATTCACTGGTTTTATATTAGTCCCCTGCTCAGGGTTGAACTTACTCAGTTGTGGAACATGCATTCAGTCAAAACAGTGCCTTAGACTGCCAACAAGGAAATGTGCTCAAACCTAAGCAAAGCCCACCCAGTGCAGGACTTACCAGCACCTGCAGCTGGCTATGCCCATAAAGGGTAAAACCCCACTGTCTTTCCCTGGACTGTGGACTACAGCAACTTATGTGGAAGCTACACCAGAACATCGATGGCAAGAGCTCTCCTAAGATGAGACATTGGTTTTGTTTCTTTTTAATTGATTTCAACTGGTGAGGTATTGTGTTAATAAAAATTTTAAAATAAAAAAGAAAGCTACCCTCTTTTTCACCTCCCAGCCCAATAAAAGTAAGTCAAATAACTTAAGTTTTCTTTTACACTGTATCTTCAGTCCCAGGCCAGTCAGTTTTTATACATGAATACAGGTATATGGTCATGCTTCCTACTTTTTCTCAGAATCTAGAAATCAACAACAAGTTCATGCAATTTAAATGTGTGCCTTTAAAACAAAGCAAAACTGCAGGCTTCTTTTTCGAGGTAGAAGCTGCCTTACAACCAGACATAACAATTTATTTTTAATTACCATAACCTCAGAAAATCTGTTTTCCTTTGTGCCCACCTCCAGCAGCGCAGTGAATGTTCCCACTCCAACCTGACACATGGGCCGTCACAGAGCCCAGATGCCAAGCTGCTGAAAACAGTCATCCAGCAGCAGCATCTGGCCCCTTAGTGGGCTCCACAGGCAGTGAAGCTGACAGCTCTGGAGTTGCCTGTGAGTCTGTCAAGTAGAAAGGCTGCTAGCTGAGTTGACTTATTCTATTCAGTGCCATTTTTCTTTGACTTACCTTTGATCCTGAGATATTTGCATATCATTATGCGCCTGAGAAAAAGTTCCTGTGTAAATCTCTTATGAGCCCTCTGTGTTTGGGCATTCTTAGAGTAAGAGGTGATACTGCATGAAGAGAGAGTCATGATGTGCATGACTTGAGATGCAGGCACGAGATAACCTCTCCCACCCCTTACATAACACGCCCGTCATTGGTACAAACCCATACGCGATACTCTGGGAAATCACACAAGATCTAAAAGCAGCCCTATAAATGACACAAGGCAGAACTGCAGGTACCTTTCAAGCTGCATATTAATGTGTTAGTCTCCCAAGAAGGCTGACTTTACTCTTCTTTTCCATCCTGATTGCCACAGCCATTAGCAAAGGTCTATAGCACAGCCAAATCTCAGGCAGAGGCAGAGGCACTTCAGAAAGTTGGAAGGAGGGGATGAGAGCAAACAAGAAAAAGGCTGCAAGCTAGCCAGCACAGTAGCAACAGGGACTAGGGCAAAAACAGGAGAGACCAAATGCTGGTGAATCAAGTTCAAGGAGCATTATTGACAAGCCCAGGCTCTTAAGAATTCATCTAGCCTCCAAAAACAGTGCATTCCCAGGTAGGGGGCAGCATCTATTACCTTTAAGAAAAACATGTATTGTTGTTTTTAGACTCTCTGCTTCCTTCCTGAAATTTACTTGTCCATAAGGATCTTGTAGTAAATGCATTTCATCACAATGAAGCAGTGAGCCTTTTTTTAGTCCTTAAATATGTCTGCTACTAAGTTTCAGATGTTAACAGGGTCTACAGTAATTTTAACTGTGAAATTTCCTTTCATTTTTTAATGCCAAAAGGTGTAACATAACCCAGAAAATCACACCTAATTCTTCTTAAATGTGGAATTAATTACCCCTAAAAAACAAAGGTTTGGGGGTTTTTTTATTTATTTTTTAACTGTTTAGGCACATAAAATATTACAGATACATCACAAATTCTAGAACATGTTCAAAATGAGACCTTTACCAAATTCTCCTATTCAGCAACACTGAAGTTGGCCCCAGGGCAGACCAACAAAAATTGTAAACAATTTAACTAAAGATGATGGCTAATCACAAATCATAAAGGGCTTCCCTTCTAATAACTCCAAAGCCAATGTTGGGCTGATTCACTGAACTTTGGCCCCACAGAGATAATGATAAATTGCACCTGTGTCAGAATAAATCCTGCTCTGTATGTAAATACACAGATTTCCATTGGAAGACAGAACACAAACTGGTAATTGCAGAGTTCACCTTGCACAAGCTGCCAAAACCTTGATTCAACCCCTACTGCAGGAATTTCAGACACTACTCTAGCTCTTCTGCCATGAGTCTGAGCCAAAGGAAAGTAGGAGCCTGTTGTTCCTGGGGCGCTTTCGAGCTTTGCCTTTTGTAACAGCCTGGTGGGGATGCTGAAAGTGAGTACGAAGTAAAAATTCATGCTTGGACATGTGGGACATGGAATAACAGTGATTAACTTGCTTCCTTATTTGAACTAAGTATTAAATGTTAAGAAAAATTTGGGCCAAATCTTCATAAAGACTTTTACTAAGATTTAGGAGTAATTTTGTGGAATGATCCACCTGCTTAGATTTCTCCAATATTCTTATGTCAACAATTGCTCAGTGCCTGCCAAAATCAACTCAGGATTGCACTAACTGCATGTTCTCAGGTGCAAATGAAAATTTTTATATGCTGAAGCTGAAACTTCTGGGACCAAAAATTTTATGCATAGTTTAAAGTGTTGGGGGTTTTTAAGCACATATAAAGTTCAGCAATCTGTAAACCTTATTTGTTTTTTCTCAGGTGTCCCACAGCCAAAAGGACTGCTACCCCCATATAGCCCTGAAGATAGGGGGGGGGGGGGGGAAAGTTAAAAAACCCCAAACAAAACCAACCAACCATTCACGGTATTTAAATTACATATAGTTTATCAGAGAAGATTTTACTGTAAAATATGTGCCCCTAGTAAAAGAGAGTAAAAATCTCTTCTTACATCTTTTATACAATAGCTGAAACTTTACAACTCTTAATATATGTAAAATATCAAGGGCAATTTTCAGAAGTGACATTTCATTTTATAATCCACCACTGTTTAGCTCAGAAAATGGAATTTTATGCCTTTATACTGGATCTTTTGGCAATAAAATGCTTCTAGATAAGATATGAACTTGCATTTCTGCTTAATTAACTCATGTAGTACTTTGTCTTGGCTTCATGGACCTTTTTGTTTCCTGACTTTCTGACAGCTGCAAAGAAATGAATGTAATCTGACCAAATTTAGGTGAGAATAAACTGATTCATCAGAAAGTCTACTCTGGACAAAGGTAGCCGTTCAAAATTAGGTGATCAAGCTTGGGCCAGAAGAACAAGTGATACCAACTCATGGTTTCATGTCATGTATGTGTTTGTTTCATTTTTTGGTATTAAGTACTCAAACTAGATTTTCTATGTGGTTGAAATCAAGATCTGATCATTGGGTCTAATACATAGGTAGCATCCTAATCCAGCTTTGCAGGCAAGCAAATACAGATTACATGCTGAACTATGAAATCATTGAGACTTCCAAAAATCCAACCTATATTGTAAAAAAAAAAACAAAACCTGAAACAAATTTACAAACCATCTGAGCTACAGCCTCCCTTGTAAACCTAAACTGAATCTGGTAAAGAACTTTTTCAGCACATATCAGCATTTTCACTAACCATTAATTTCCCCGGATGCTGAATCAGTCTCATTAATCTAGTAGCTACTTTGAAAAATCTTGAGATTAAGAGTAAAAAAATCTAATACAATGATGCTACCCCAAGATGTGCCATTTCCCATCTTCCAAACCAGAATGAAGTTTAAAGAGATTGTTATAAACACTTTCAAGCAATCCTCAAATTTTCTTTGCCTTTCTTGGAAAACCATGGAGAGCAAGATTCCAAATTATTATGCCTTAAGATTTGATCTGGCATATATTGCTAAATTTTCAAAAGAGCAGATCAATGAACATGTGAAGTTCACATTCATGAACTCTGAAAATCTGTCCTTATTTTTGTGCTATTATTTCTTTTCTGTCATGAAAGAAAACAGCATCATCTCAGTGATGAGACTATTACACTTCAAGGCTAGGGAGCAGCAAGGTGCAGCTATAAAATTTTACATAAGTGAAAAAAAAATTACAAAATGCAATAGATTCCATAGCTGCATCATGTAACAAAACTTCTCATCACAAAGTGTCAGAATTTGAAAGTACAGCATTGAAACCACTGGTAGAAAGCCAATCATAGAAAATACTTGAGAAGTTTTGCAAGTATGTGATGCTTTTTGCAGCGGTGTTGAGTCAAAAAACATTGAATAAAATCCCAAATCAATCTATCAAATCTACTGTGTCACCAAATGAAGTGCCTTTTGACCTCTCTCTTTACCCTACAATAACCTTTTTTCAAAGCTGGCTAGAAAATGTTTATTCCTTCTTTTCTGTAGCTGCTTTTTCCCTTCCTCTCAAACTCTCTTGCTCCTCCCTCCCAGCAAATTCTCATGTCACCTCTTGACCAGCTCTGTCACAGCAGTTTTGCTTCCCAGAGCAAGTTCTCCTTGCCAGCAACTTGTTCCTTTGATTTTTTTTTTCCTTTTCCTCTTGCCTGTTTGATCTAGTTATACTGGCTGGAGCAAATGAGATCTGTTAGTCAACATCCTTTCACACATCCTTATCCAAAAACCTTAAAATGACATAATTTCCAAGGAATTCTACCTGTGAATAACAAAACTTCCATCCAAAATTCATGGCCCACCACTTCCAGTGACTTGTACATTTTCCATAATGGGGGCTTCCCTATGCCCAAATACAATAAATATCCTTCTGGTATAAAGCTGAACTGGAAAAGTTCTGCTGTGTGCAGACAGGAAGATTAATCAAGTTCTTTATGGAGAGAATAATTACTCTATTTGTACTGCATTTGAATTTGTGATGCAAATAGACACAGTACTTCATCAGAGCCTGGGAAAGCACCTGGATCACTCAGGGAAGCTCTGGTTACCACACACTTATTATTAGGAAATAAACAAACAAATATGTGTCCATAGACATGTATCTCACTTTTAAGGCACTCATAGTCTTAAGCTCACGACAGAAGCAGAAGCCAGTTACCCTACTCTACTAGCAATCTTTTCAGATGAAGACATATACTCTCCTGCTTTTCTTCTTGCATCCCTTACTGGTTTTAAAAATTCACATCTCCTTTTGAAATGTGATGATCTGCAAGAGGAGAACACATGGCAAACTCATTTCACAACCTGATTTGTGCTAGTTCTATCCAAAACCATTTCAGAAGAGAGATCTCTATGTAAAATGAACAAAAATAGCAAATAATCCCATACTGGCCGACTGATAAGCCTTAGACCTCCTTACAACTAAAGCTCAGACCTTTGATACAGCAGGATACAGAAGTGCTGAATGCCAAATGCAAACATCACTCCTTCTGCAACGCACACAGCAACTCTTGCCTGTGCTTTAGATTGCTAAAGGTAGTTGCTCATTTTAATGAGTGTTTCTTCTTTACTTCCTTGGAGTAATTCTCAGCATAAGTAGAACAAATCCCTGACTTCCACAAACAGTTCCTGCAGAAAGCTGAAACACCTGTTTGTATATGCTGATCAGTGCAAAAACTATCTTAGCATTATCTGCAAGGAGATGGAGTTTAAGAAAGACTATAGAAGCTAGAAATAATGATGAAAATTTTTCTCTGGCATCGAGTTCCCAGCTGTACAACCTTGCCATATTTTGTCTCTGGACTTGGAGATCTATGTGTTTACTCTGTAAATACTGGTATTGTTAAAGGTAAGAAGCAATTAATAACAAATATATCCTAGATTGACCAAAAGTAGCAATGGAAACGGATAAAGAACATTGATTACAGCATTTTGGGAGAAACTACTGCAATAATTTCAACAGCCTGAAATCTGAAAGCACTCTGTAGTGAAGGATTTACTGTCTAAACCTAAAAAATTTCAAACTTTTCTTGTGTGCAGAATGATGAGATTTAACTCATGAAATTTTTTCATTTGACCAACTCCTTGTACCCGGAAAAAACACTACCTAAATAAATAATGCAGGAGCAGTAGTGGAACAAAGTTAAAACAAATAAGATAAATTAACTACTATAATCAACTAGTGTCAATTTGGCTTCTTCCATGAGCAACCCAATTTCAGCAAAGTTGTCACATGACCTATGTTTCTGGCAAAAAACCAATCAGCACGAAACAGATCCATACTTCCAAATCTCTGTAACTCCATTAACACCTTGATTTTCCCCTGCCATCAGGTATTAAATGTTTTTTCTCCATCCACTGTAGGTACCAAATCCTCTGTCATATAATTTTGAATGCCAAGAGAGTCTGCAGCGGTGAGGAGTCAATACCCTGTCCACACTCATGCTTTCATTATTTCTTTTGTTCAGATATTACTATTTAGATGTCCATACAGATCTTATAAATAAATAAACAGGACCTCAGAAGATTTTAAGCAGAATGTCCTTCTATCAACCTGAAGAGACAGAACTCAAATAAAATAAAGAAGCTGTGCAAGTAACAAACTAAGTGCACTGCTTCACACTGATACTGTGTCACTTAATCTCACAGCGTGTATGCTTCTCTGAGACCAAAATTCATGGCCTCATTTCAACAACACAGGTCTCAGGCACACACTAAAAGAGATTTTACATTACATAGTATCAAAACACCACCCCTTCAAGCTGCCATAGACATACTTCTGGCCAGCTTATATAAATGGTGAAAACAGTGGAGAACTCTATTCTATCTGACTTTCCCTGTAATCAAGATTTTTAGCATAGTGGGCATTATCTCAATTTTAGGCAGACTGAAATTAGTTAGTAAATACAGCGTAGTTTGCAAGTACATCCACGCATAGGTGTCAGCTGAAAATACAGGGAACAACATCCTAGAATTTAAGTACCAGCACTCAAATTTAACCATCATTTACATCTTGTTTCCCAGACAAGCCACTAGAGGGTGAGACAATTGCAAAGTTGGTAAGACTGGAACAGGTCTGTCTGGCGGTGAGCACTGATGCGCGAGCCCCTGCGCAAGCAGGCAGGGCAGGCTGAGGAAATGAATTCTCAAAAGCTGATGGCAGCTTACCCGCATCTCGTTTTGCAAGCTGAGACACAGACATCACAGACTATCACATAAGCAAGAGTATGAGTTTGTTGGTCACAAAGCAGCGATTTTTCTTAATGTATCAGCCGAAAATTCACTGTAAGTGAAGACATTATTTCAGTGGATTGGTAATAGGTCTCTCCTTCAGGTCACTAATTCAAGCAGCTGAGCAGGTCACTAATGACTAAATGTTGTTTGGATTTGATGTTAACAGCATACACAAGGGCTTCCTACAAAGCAAATAATTTTATGATTTCTGTCTCTGCATATGGTGCTAAAAACCTCCATCATAAAGAAACCTTACTAACATTTCTGTTAGCTCTAAATTCATCATATACTACTACAGTAGCCTAATTTCTTAAGAAAATTCAGGCTTTTTCATCCCTGTAAAATCAAATTCTGACTTGGCAGAAGTGGGCACCATTTCACTGAAGTCCAACCTGACATCACAGTTGAACTGGGTCTTGCAGATTCAAGATCTAGGATGGAAATACTTGATACAGCCCCTAGTCCTCTGCGTGGAACCAGACTGCACCACTCCCAGCTATGGCTGTACCTAAAGAACCTACCATTTATTTTATCAAGTCTAGAAACTTGTACATATTAATTGACATTTTATATGTAACTCTACATTGCCAGATGAATATTGACATTGCAGTTCAAAGGGAATCACAGGAAATTTTGCAGAAGTTGGAATAATATCTGCAAAGTTACACAGTGCCACAGACACATTTTTGAAAGATTCATCCCTTTCAGGATGGTGAAGGAACTGAAGCATTTCTCTTGGAGATTGACCACTTATCTCTGGGTTTTTTCTCTTCCATGTTAACCACTGCAAGAGGAAAATTTATGTTAAGCCATCTTTCATTTTTATTTACATTGACACGCATAGCGGAAACTGCAAAAGCAGCAGCCTTTGTAGGTTCAGGTGGTATTGGACATACAAAAGAAAATCTCACCAACTTCCCCTCTCACATCACAATTTGTTTTGCTGCACTTGCCCAACTAACAACAAAACAATGCACTTTTATGGCTCTGCCAACACAGAAGTGATGACACTTGGAAACAACCTTTTCAGGCAAGTTAGCAAATGTATTTATTCTCAAAGTGTTTCTATTCTTTTCTGCTTCTGTGAGGTTCTGTGCAATTTCTTCTGAAACTGGTAGGTTTCTTACAGATTTTAACACAAATTATTTAAAGATACTATTTTTTCTTAATGCTTTTACACTACTTAAAACATCAGTAAATTACTTATTAAATCAATCACTTTATTTTTCTGTGTCCCTTTTTTCATGTGTGGTCTCAAAAAAAACACATTTAAAAGAGAGAGAAGAAAACAATTTCAAAGGTGCTACAGACAGAGATGGTGGGAACAATTATCTGTGATCTGTATAATTAAGAGACCAACTTGCATAGAGAAAGCAAGCTAAAAAGCAGGCTCTGAACCTTGCATGATGAAATGTTGGAACAAATTTCATTGTCACCAAAGCAACAGTATGGCATCCAGTAACAAATCTGCACTGGAGGTGAAGAATTCCTATCTGCACTTCCAGTGCTATTACCTGAGATGCACTTTTACTTATATTTTACAAAAGAATGATGCATTTCAGTGTCTAATTGCACTGAACTGCATGACGAAAGCTATGTGCTGTCTTATTACCATGGAGGAGCACAAGAAAAGCAGCAGCAATGATTGATTAGAATCTTTATGAAACCACTTGCATGTGTGTGCACACTCATTTTTCAATGCTCTTCTGTCCTCATGCAGGAGAAGCCTTCCCCATGTATATAGATAAGGCAGAAGGCAAAAGAAGAAGATAGATTTCGTGTCCTAAAGTGATACTACAAACATGCTGGGAAAATTCTACCTGGCATATCCTCGTACTTAGAAATCTTTTTTGTTGCAGGCAGTAACAGTCAAGAAGCTCAGGAAGAGGAAGATATGGATCTATGTACTGCTGATGTAATACAGGGGAAATGGACTTATTTTCTAAGTAATTAAATTCACAAATTAATGGTTTTGATGTTCTCTGATGCCTAAGGACTATAGCCTCAGTTTTTTTGTATGCAAGAGTCTATATTATATTCACAAATACAAACCTTTATTTGTACCTATACTTCGTAGAAAATGTGATGCCACAGCAGCAACAGGGTATAAGAGCCCCTGACATCTGTAAACCCCTTTTCCTAAAAGCAATTAATGTAATATTCTTGAGTAGAGATCTCCCCTACTCCTCTAAGGATGAAAACTTCCCTTGCAGTTAGAAGTCGCAGTTCTACTGCTCTGTGTAGCTGTAATTTCTTCCCCCCTTTATCTCCCCAAGGAAATTGCTGTAAGGGATTCCTTAAAAACATTTGTTATCTTCAGTTTCAATTGATGCTTGTTGTGAAATATTATGAGCTGCTCTGCATGGAGGACACAGGGTAGGTGCTCACAGCACTGCTGGGCAGCACACCATCACAATATCTGTACGAAAAATGAAACTGCTGGGTTCCTTCCTTCATTAGTGAGCTTTACCATAGATACAACCCCACACATCTTCCACAAATGCTTTTGTAGAACTTGGGAAGGAATTAACATAGCTTTAAAATTCTGCCTGTTTGGCAGTCAGCAGAGGAGACTCAGTGCAGGAGTTACACAGTGAGGAGTCCTGCCATAACAGCACTGCCCAGCATCACCAGCTGATCCTGCTGTCAGCAGAGGAGTGCTGAGGGGAAAAGGCACTGCAATTAAAACAGAAGCACTGGCACTACAAGTATACACACAAACACCTACCTGCTAGAAATCTGAAGACCACAGACTTTCAAATACATTGAACACAGAATTAGGTAACAGGGCAAAGGAAACGGCAAAAATAAGAAGCATTAAATGTGAATTGCAGAGAAATTCAGGACATACCAACACTGAGCTTTGGAAGATGTAGGTATACATTCCTATGTTCTTCTATATTTACTAATTAACCTGGTTTCAAATAAATATATCCAGGATCAATTAATTAAAAATAACTTATATATTAAATCTAATAAAATAATATGATTGCAAGATCTTACAAATATTCATTTTTAATAAATGAAAAAGACAGGAGCTTGACCCTGGAGTCTGCCAATATTTGTGGCATAGATTTCATCTCCAGTCCTGGACTCTGCTCAAAGAAGACAAACAAAAACAACAGGAAGCCTAATTTAACTTTAGCTAACTGAAATTAAAAAGAGCATCCAGTCTGTTTTGGCTTACATCAGAAAATACCTCTGTGCATAAATGGCTGTTTTATTCTTCCACAAAGACTGCCTTTGACCAAAGGTGAAGCACTTCTCAAGTTTTCCTATATACTTTGCTTACTAGGTGAGAACATTACATAAAGAAATAGTAGCAGAAGTCTTTCAAATTGTACTTGAATCCCTACTCCACAAATAAAATTTTTCCTTTATCTGGGGCCACTCTGCTTGCATTTTAATTCAGCTTGTGGAATGTCTTCTCACACACAGTCACCTCCTTCAGCTTCTTTCAATCCTATGCCTCTAAAAAGGCAGAGCAGAGCACATCTTCCGTGCATAACTGAATTATGTGGGGATCACTTAAAAACCAGGAAGCACAGAGAGGATGGAGAGTACTACCACATCTGAGTGTTAATTGGTATGTGATAAATGTGCAAAAGCAGACTTTCTGCAAACACCTGTCTAGCATCCAGCAGCTATTTAATTTTCTACTCAGTCAAACTACAAGAGATTAAACTCTATCCCAAGCTGATCTAACATATATTTGGATTAAATCTGATCAAGACTTTTCCTATTTTCAGAGATACTTAACACAATTTAATTCCCAGGATATATTTCCTTTCTCTGCCATTTTTTGTGTAGACTTTGCAGCCTTTATTCATGTCCCCTAATAAAGCAATGGATGTCTAAAAGTCAGATATTAATGCTAAATTATCTTAAGGTTAACATACATTGGTATCTAGACTTGAGAAGCAAGGCAGAGCTTGAATATTTCTCTACTGATCTGACCTAAAACAAGATAGCTCTTCACACTAAGCTTGGTTCATTTATGTCCTCAGACCATGCATGTCACAAAGCTGGCTCTCTGAACTCTGCAGGAAGAGTCATCTAAAAGCTTTCTTTACAGAGGTTGGAGAGAGATACTCACTGTTATGGGGCCATATTAAAATAGACATGTAAAATTTTAGATAACTAGCATTAAATGAAAGCTTGAGTAAGAGTTGCAAAATATAGTTCTTTCTAAAAAAGTCACTTTGAGACAATTCACATAATAAAGGGAAAGGGATAACACTACACTGCACAAAAATCTCACTTGAGTTATGGCTAGTTCAGTACAAAAATCAAGTCCCACTGAACATGCCAACATTCAGCTGGAAATCAAGGCAGTGGCAGAACATTGTCACTGGTGTATATATTTTGAATTGTCCTCTAAAATACTTCTTTAATAATTCTCATAACTGGTCTGTAAACAACACATTGTACAGAAGCATCCACATCCAAAACTTTTTTTTTCCCCTCTCTTCACAGCAATTTGAAGGGAACACTAAAGTGCTTTGCTTTGGCTTACAAATTTACAGAGAATGAAGGCAGTGAAGGGTCTGGAGCAAAATCTTGTTAAAAGAGTCTGAGGGAGATGGAATTTTTTAGCCTGGAGAAAAGGAGGCTCAGGAAAGACCTCATTGGTCTGTACAACTACCTGAAAGGAGGTTTTGAATTGAGGTTGGTGGGTTGATCTCTCCTGTCATGCCTCAAGTGACAGGATGAGAGGCTGAGCTGAGGAGGTTCAGATTAGATATTAGAAAAAAAAATTCAGTGAAAGAAGGGTTAAGAATTGGAGTAAGTTGACCAGGGAAGTGATGGAGTCACCATCTCTGAAAGTGTGCAAGAGGCATCTGGATGTGGCACCTGGGGATACGGTTGATGGGTGACTATGGCAGTGCTGGGTTGACAGTTTGGCTGGATGATCTTGATGGTCTCTTCCAACCTTGATGATTTTTTAAAGCTTAAAAGGCCAATTTAAAGTATTAATATTTCTTGTATCTGCTTTCAACATCACCTTCAAACTGCCATAAATCTGTATTATGCGAAGGGTACAAAAAATGTCTTTTTTTCTGTTTCTACTTGGGTGTATGTTTGTGATTTCTTTACAACCTTGGGTCTCAGCTCTAGTTTTGAAAATACAGGCACTCACTGCTTTGTATGTTGCCAACTTGGCTAGGATCCATTTTAGAGTCTGCATGGTGACTGAATAAATGAGACATATATAAAACTTCTATCTAGAAAAGCTACATCAAACCCTTTAAGACAGAATATAACAAGTAAATACAATACAATATCTTGCTCACACATGTACCCTTGGTATTATACTATACCAGCAAAGTTTTATCTTTTTTCACATTCAAAATTGTTCTTTTGAAGACAGGGCTCAACACAAACTGCCAGGCTTCAGTATGCCTGAGTTTTGCAGTTAAAGACTATTTTGCTACTTCATTAGAGTATGGAAATGTTTTCTAAAAACTCAATTAATAGTGTAATTAGTGTAATTTTTACATGTACTTATACATTTGTTAACACACAAGAAAAATCACTGATTTTCCAGTTCTCCTGGTGAGGCAATGTGAAAGCATGAAGCTGCCCTTGCCACTCCTTTGGGAACATGAACTATCACAGGAACTGCTTTGCCCCTAGAATCAGAATCACAGAATATTCTGAGTTGGAAAGGACCCACAAGGATCAGAGTCCAACTCTTAAGTGAATGGCCCATAAGGGGATCCAACCCATGACCTTGGTGTTAATAGCACCACACTCTGACCAACTGAGCTCATCTAAGTGGCAACATGCTACCTCTCTTTTACTGCCTTCTGCATAGCTGGTGACCATCAAGGCCCATCTATTTTATTGTATTAATCTGCTTTTTCACATTTAATTGCTGCTTTTAGCCATGAACTAAACAAGCACAGCTTCAAACCACAGAAAGAAGTAACATAACAGAAATGGTAAGCTGCAAGATAGAATAAAATGCCCAATACTCAAATCAACCCCAAATTAGTCAAGACTAAGACCAGAAAACTGACATTCCTATGGACTACAGCAGTTTTCAAAATCTACAGAAGAATGACAGGAAGTTATCATGTTATTTTAAAAATACAATCAAATTGTGCATTCATGAAAAGTTGTCATTAAAGTAACCCGTATCTGCCATTACTAACTCTGCTAATTTTTAGCATTAGTCAGACAAGAAGTCCACAGTAATTTCTGAAAAATAAATGGGAAGATTATACACCTTGATGGGGCTTCATTTACTAGAACTCTGGATCTAGAAACAGAGAATAATTTGTACAAGTCTCACTTTTCTACTATAAATCATGATTTGGATGTAGCAGGCAAATAGCAGTGAGTGACCCCAGCTGCTCCCACAGTAGTACTGGTGGCCTGGTGGGATGCTGTGGTGAATGGGGAAGCAGACTGCCCTGCAGTGACATGCATATTCACACAGTAGAAAACAGCATTACACATCCAAGCAGGCTTCCTGTGGCATGCTTTAAGTCAAATTATTATCCCAGCTTGCATAATTTTTAAGGGATTCAAAAACAAAGACACAAACAAAAAAGTAGAAGTTCAGTTTGAAATACAAAATTTCTTTATTCTGTCTTCATCTACTGGACTGCAGCAAAAGCAGCATCAGCAGGTCAAGGGAGGTGATTCTCTTCCTCTACTGTGCTCTTGTGAGACCCTATCTGGACTGCTGCATCCAGTTCTGTTGCTCTCACAATAGGAAAGACAAAATACTGTTGGAGAGACTCCAGAGCAGGGGCACAGAGTTGGTAAGAGTGATGCCTTAGGTTTTAACTTTTGTATTTTTCAGATCCTGTACTGTCTAGTGTGTAACTCTGAAACTTCATATAGCCTGTTTGCTACTGCTCTTTCATTCTGGTTAGATGTAACAAACCCTCTCTAGGTTTGCACCTCAAGGACATCTTGTTGTCCCAGGCCCCAAAATATGTAAACTAAAGCCGCTGAAAGCGGGGGGGCGAGGGGGGTGCAAACTTGGTGTAATTACATCACTGGGAGGGGCAAACCTGGGGTAATTCCATCATTAACTGAAATTATAATTGGATAATTAACCCTGACATGCAAATGGACTAAACTTATAAAAGTGTGAAAAACCTCTGACCCAGGGTCCATCCTGGGTATATCCTCTTGACTGCCCAAGGGGTACCTCTGAAGGCAGTTCAAATAAATACCTGCTTTTAGTCTCTTAATATTGTCTAGCCTCTATTTTTAGGTAGCCACTTCAAGGCATCAAGAGGACTGGAGTACCTCCCCTATAAAGACAGGCTGAAAAAGTTGGGGTTGTTCAGCCTGGAGAACAGAAGGTTGAGTGGACATCCCACAGCAACCTTCCAGTATCTGAAGGGGGCCTACAGGGAAGCCAGAGAGGGACTCTTCATCAGAACTGTAGTGATAGGACAAGGAGTAATGGGTGCAAACTGAAAGGGGGGAAATTCAGGTTAGATATATAGAAGACATTATCTGCTTAGAGGACGCTGAGGCACTGGTACAGGTTGCCCAGAGAAGGTGTGGATGCCCCATCCCTGGAAGTGTTCAAGGCCAGGTTGGATGGGGCTCTGAAAGGTGTCTCTAGGGTCCTAGTGAAAGGTGTCTCTGCTCATGGAAAGAAGGTTGGAACTAGATGATCTTCAAGGCCCCTTCCAACCCCAACCACTCTACAATTCTATGTTCTACAACAGCAATGGTGAACGAAACACCAGGAATGAGGTCCAGGTATTGTTCACTGCATTCAGCAAGGTTTCTACTACTTCAGTGTGGAATGAATCTTTGGTCTCTGTATGTCAATCATACGCAAATCCATAATATGGGGACATTCTTTTAAAAAAAAAGTGAATTTCTAAGTTTTTACTACCTCTGTATTCAAAGGAGATGATACTTTTAAATAACTGAACCTGAGACTTTCCTAAAATCCACCCACAGTACTGAAATGAGCTGTCCATAGTCAAAATCTCTTGGGTCAGTAGCCAAAGCAGCCTGTTAGACCTACATGCATTTAGAATGTGAAAATTTAACATTTGTTGTAGCATTGGTTATTCAGCCTACTTTAACGCCTTTCTGGGATCTAAATGATGCACATTTAGCCTGCTCTCTGTGTGGGGCTGATTTTCACTTCAGTGCATAAAACACTTAATTATAAAATATGTCAAGTTTCCAAACAAGAATCAGAAACTCTCCAGAAATACCTTAGGATTGATTTTGAAGCACTCTATCAAAGAAAACAAAAGGTGAACAGCATCCATCTAGCTCTGAAGGCTGAAATGGGAGAAGATTCTGTAGGCACCACAACAAAGGAGATGTTTAAAGAGGGATTTGAAGGGAAATAGTAGAGAAATCCAAGGTAATACTAGGATAGTGCTTTCAAAATTAAGGAAAAGCACAGAAGAAAGCACTTATATGCTTCCATATAGGCAAGATTTACAGTGAGTTTGGAGGAAAGAATTAGCTCGCTAACAAACATGAGATGACAGAAAAGAGTATATTTTATGAAAGACCTTCAAAGTAGAGTGGCGTGTGTTGATGTGATACAGAAAAGTCTAGGGAACAAAAGCAAAGAGGCAGGTGACTATTAACTGAAGCTGCAGTGGTTAGAGAAAGTTTTGATGTTCAACTGAACCCCCTTATTCCCATTTCTTAGAGGAAAATATTGCATTAAATACAAGGAAGAAGCAGCATAACAGTTAAAAAAGAGACTTTAAAATTCAAATCTCAGAAAGAAAGACCATGAAAAATGCTTCCATAGGGTGCCTCCATTCTGATGGAGGTGAAAGAAGCAGAAGTCAAATGAAGGAAGACTTAGCAAATAGTCTGGGTAAGCTGCTGTTCTGGCAGATCCCAACTTCAAAACAGGGATTGAATAATGGGGAAATGAAGTCCAGAGAGGCTTGTTAACACAAGTACCAAGGAGAAGAGACATCTGCAGCACAGATAGCTCTAAGGACTTTAGGATCCTGCTTGGGGAAGAACTATCATAACTCAAGGGCACAGTTCCCCTACAGGAGCAGAGAGTCTCTAAGCTTTAACATAACAGATTAGTTTTAACTGATGCTGGGTTTGAACTAATGCTGCTAGGGAAACAAAAGCCAAGCTCTTTTCTAAACATCGGAGTGATGCACATGTGCACATGCAAAAGGATGAACATCATTGAATACTTCACATTTTGCCTTTAATTGCATAATTTGTCTAAAATAGTTAATATATCCTCAGCATTTCCTTATGGAATAAAATGACAATGCAGCTTAGCTAAAAAGCTTAGCTAAAAAGGCAAAGCGTGATGAATTTGTATGCACATCAACCCCCCTCTTACTAATATCTGTTGGTGATTGCCATGTGATTCTCAGGACCTAAGTTCTTTCTAATTTACTGTATTGTACTGAAAATTTCTTGTGATTTCTTGCTCAAGGTTTTTTCCTAAGGAAGCAGTAATAAATAAATAAAAATAAATGTTGAGGCTGTGATCTTGACTGTCACCCAAAGTATGTTCACAACACTGAAGAGGAACATGGCATGTAGCACTCCTTTCTATCAGTATCTGAACTAGCTTAGCTATAGTTTAAAGATAAAGCATCTCTACATTTCACTAGTGTCTCATCACAATTTGTATTGCAACTGCAACACAGATATACCCCAGTTGTGTCTCTGTCTGGAGCTCCCAGTCTAACTATAAGCTTGCCAACATTTAGGCTGATCTCCTCTGAGGACATTTAACTCAATTGGTGTATGGTGGCTGGCATTTCACAGGTGAGCTGAAAGATAAATCGTGCACTCTGGCATTTGTGTATTGAAGATTTCTTTCTACACAGATTGGAAAGTTTGATATTGACTGAACTAATAAAAGACTACTTGAGTTAGAAAAGATCACAGGAACAAACACTTTATTGTAACAAAGACACAATTCCTTTTTTCTCTCTAGAGTCCAAGTGTGTGTGTGTAGGTGTGCATGTGGCCACACACCTTTCCTCTTCACCAGCATTTTCTTTCCTTTCACACTTGAATCTGGAAAGAAGTTGGGTTGGGTTTCTTTTTTTTTTAAGTAGTTACAATTCCTGTTGCTCCATTCATTTTTTAGCAACCTACAAAATAAACGACTTATTTATCATTCTGTATGAATGAGCAGTGGTGTTTAAGTACTTCTCTGCATTGAACTGCATTTTTTTTCTACCCATTTGGATACTTTCTTCTGCAAAGGGCTTCAGAAAGCTACTCAGCTACAGATCTTTCCTGAACTAAGGCCTTAATTCATTACTAAACATTGTTATGATTATGAAAAGTAATGATATTTAGTATGGTATTAGGCAGCTTGAATAAGTTTCACTTTCAGTATGTTCCAGAACTGAGGAGACAACACTGGTCCAAACACAATAAATATTGTTAAGGACAATATTTAAAGCCAGAAAATACATGCATGAACAGCACTTACCTTATTTCACACTTTTTGCACAAGGTTCTATTTATAAGGAAGTAAACTAAATTAAGTGTTAGATTAACTCCCAAAGAATATTGTTTCATTCTGCATCCAGCAATACATGCCATACCATGTTAGTACCAAAAAAATTCTTGGAGAAACCTAGTTCAGAAGTAATCCATATATGCCAAGTGCAGAGCAAGAACTGCCTTTTGCAGGAACCCAGGGAAAAAAAAGAGGGTCTATCACGTTTGGAAAAAGAGGCAGGCAGCTCAGGAAGTGTTTAAAGATGTTAGGTCATGCAGAGAGAAAATTAGAGAAGCAAATGCTCTGTTAGAACTTGATCTGGCCCCTTCTCTAAAGGATAATAAAAAATGTTCTTATAAATACATTAACATCAAAACAAGGGGTAAGAACAATGTCCACTCTTTATTGGATGCAGGGGGGAATACAGTCACCAAAGATGAGGAAAAGGCTGAGGTACTTAACACCTACTTTGCCTCAGTTTTCAAGAATAAGACAGGTGGTCCTCAGAACGACTGGCCTCCTGAGCTGGTAGACAGGGATGGAGAGCAGAACAGCCCACTGCAATCCAGGAGGGAGCAGTTAGTGACCTGCTGAGACACTCAGATTCTCACAAATCTACGGGACCAGATGGGCTCCATCCTAGGGTGATGAGGGAGCTGGTGGAAGAGTTCACCAAGCCCCTCTCCATCATTTATCAGCAGTCCTGGCTAACTGGCAAGGTCCCAGATAGCTGGAAGCTGGACAATGTTACGCCAGAGAATGGTGGTGAATGATGCCACATCCAGTTGGTGTTCAGTCACTGGTGATGTCCCCAGGGACCAGTGTTGAGCCCAGTCCTGTTTAATACCTTCACTGATGATCTGGATCATTAGTAAATTTGTAGATGACACCAAGTTGGGTGAGAGTGTTGATCTGCTGAAGGGTAGGAGGGAGCTGGGCAGGCTGGATCTAGGGCTTAATTCAACAATATGAGGTTTAAAAAGTCCAAGTGCCATATCCTGCTCTTTGGCCACATCAACCCCCTGCAGCACTACAGGCTGGGGACAGAGTGGCTGGACAATGGCCAGGCAGAAAGGGACCTAGAGGTACTGACTGACAGCAGCTGAATTTGAGCCAGAGTGTGCCCAGGTAGCCAAGAAGACCAATGGGTTTCTGGCCTGTATCAGGAATAGTGTGGCCAGCAGGACCAGGGAAGCAATTCTTCCCTTGTACTCGGCGCTGGTGAGGCTGCACCTTGAGTCCTGTGTCCAGTTCTGAACCTCTGACTTTAGTAAGGATATTGAGATGCTGGAGAATTGTCCAGAGAAGGGCAACAAGGCTGGTGAAGGGGCTGGAGCACAAATCTTATGAGGAGTGGTTGAGGGAGCTGGGGTTATTTAGCCTGGAGAAGAAGAAGCTCAAGGAGACCTTACCACTCTACACTCTCTACAACTGCTCCTCTACCAAGGAGGTAGGGGTCAGTCTTGTCTCCCAGGCAGCCAGTGACAGGACAAGAGGATACAGTCTTAAGCTGCACCAGGAGAGGTTTAGGTTGGACATTAGAAATTTATTCACAGAAAGGGCACTGGAATGGACTGCCCAGAGAGGCAGCGGAGTCACTGTCCCTGGAGGTGTTTAAAAAAAGACTGGATGTGGCAGTCAGTGCCATGGTCTGACAAGGCAGTGTTAGGTCATAGGTAGGACTCAATGATCTTAAAAGTCGTTTCCAGCCTAGTTGATTCTGTGATTCTTTACGACTGCAATGAAATTCCTACAAAGATTGCAAAGTAACAAGATTTTTCAGCAACAAAGGATATACATAATGTTTCTATTTTACTTCTCAAGTGCTAAAAATATTGGTAAGACTTAAGTAAATAATGTATAAAATTAAGAATCTGTATGATTTTACATTTTGTTGCTAAAGTGATGCCTTTCAAAGAGATAAAATAAAGAATGTATCTCATTCTCTCTGACACATCATGCTTTCCAGACATCATAGTTCCTAAATGTTGAAGCTATCTTTATAAACAACAAGGTAAAACAATTCTACAGAACAGGCAAGGAGGCAAATGCTCAGTTTCAGCAGCTACCATATACAGATCCCTACCTCCCTGTTAATTCCATTATTAATTGTATGATTCAAGTTCTCTAAGAAATTATTAGCAGTTTTTATACCCAAGACTGTATTTGATCTCTGAAGTTTTGAATTTCCAAACTTGCAAGACATTCACAAATAAAACAGAGAAAACTGAAGAAATGTTTTTTTTAAAAAAGAAGGGAAAGAACATTTATCTTTTTATTCTATGCAGCTACTACATTTGATCTTCTGAATTAATTTTGTCCTACAGAGAATCCCAGAGCAGCAGGCATAGATGATTTAGGCAATTCGGTCTTTATTACTGGATCATTAATGTTCCCAAAAAGTCCATAGTTAGAACTGAATTCTGCTGCCTACGAGTCATGTGAGCATGGAAAAAACTAACTTTCTGTCATAATAAAGAATAAATAAATTATTAGCCAACAAAAACTCAGTATATCCAACTGGATTCTTTTAGGTTCAGCTTCGGTCTTCCTCTCCGACTTTTCCTTAACAATTTCCTTACTCATTCAGTCAATACAGAAAAAAAAATATAAACAAAGCAGACGTATTTATGTGCATGTTAACCAAACTGTTCCTGTGATTCCTGTTACAATGTCAGCATTTACTGAAATTGTTGATATGTGTATGTGTGTAAGACAGACAATATTGCTGAATACATGGTTGATATTTGGTAAGTAGGACAGTGAAACTGGAACAGACACTCTGCTCTCATTTTCAATCTGGGCTATACCAGGAGAATAAGAATGGTTAAGCGATGGTTAAATTAGGGCAGAATTTGACCCCAAGGATGTTAGAAAGCTGAAACTGTAATCAACATTTTGTTACATACAGCTTTAAACACAGTCCTTACACAACACCACACTGTCAATCCACAAAGGCAATTACCTGTATGTTCACTTCAAATTTAAATGCAATATTGCAAGAGCACTGTGATGAAGATAGAACATGGAATATTTTTTCCCAGACTCAAACTTTTTTGCTACTTTTGTACCATGTAATACCTAGGGACACCTAAGGCAAGTAGTGAAGTTGCATGGGTGGAGCCCCTAGCTCTTCTAAAAGAAAAGCTTAACACCCCTGCTCCAAATTAGGCGGGTTAAGGAAAAGGATCACAGTATCAGAGTCCCTCCTGGAATTTACGAAAGGATCCAACCTGTATTTGCAATTTCATAAAACTTAAAAGAGCAAAAGCTAGGATTACAGATGTTTTTCCTTCCCTTTTTTTTTTCTGCCCCTGTAGTGCATTCACAACAATCTTCTGAAGCCAGAATGCAAAAAAAACCCTCTTCTCCAGCCTCTTCCCACTTCTCACCTCCAAACGAGCATGCTGGAATGGATTTTCTCCTCCCTCCCTGGCACTACACATTTACTAAAATACAATGTCAAAACTGTTTCCATCATTCCCTTTTTTCCTGGTGTTATTGTGGGTCCCATGAGATTAGGTGCAGAGAAAGAACAACCTCTAAATTATACATCTTCTTAGAAGAAAAGAGGGAGGAAAGATCATTAAAGAAGACAGGACCAAAAGGCTTCCAATTCAAAAGTAAGCCAGGTAGGAAAATAGTGGAGAGACAAAAAATCAGAAGGCAGGGGAGAAAGAGAAAATGCCCAAATGCTACTTACACACACAAATACCCACACATAAATATGGTTAATAGGCTAATAGTCTATTAGTTGAGGTGAACAGCTAATCCCAGTTTGTAAACTTCTACTAAATATCTTCGCATGAAAACTTAGCTGGTGGAACAGGAGGCTTGCTTTTCTTATTATATACCAATCTTTACAAGCAGTTGTATGTTTTGGCATCTCCAATTCTACATAATGTAATACTTAAACCTCCCCCTGGGCACATAATCTCAGTTTGTGTTGTTGTGATCAAATCCTTCCTGATACAATCTAAGAAGCACTTCAACTCATTATCAGTCATGACTGGGTATAATGAAAAAGCAAGTACACATTCTAGTAGGTACAGCCCATGAAAGCTTTTGAATTTGCTCGGAGAGAGAGGATATTGTTCACCTTGTGTTCTCAGTAAATTATACACTTGCCTCGATAGAGGGAAAAATAGGCCTTTAGAGGCACTTCTACCAATTCATCAAAATGGAGCACTGAAAATGGCAACTGGATGTACTGGTGCAGAAGATGAGAGCGCTAGTACCTGACAGTTTGCACAATTCTGGGTCATGGTACAGGTTTCATTTGGCTTCCTCTGCTTGTAGTCCAGGAGTTATATGCAGGAACACCATTCCTCAGCCTAAATCACACAAGATCACTGTGGTATCCCATACAGATGCAATAGATGACTGTAATAGTGTTTTCTTGTGAACTCAGGCATTTAATGAGTTTTACAAAAGCACTGAAAAAACTCAACAATCCAACCTGTGTTCCACATTTTGCCCGGATACGATACACATCCTGTTCTTTTCTCCTGGCATGACACACTAAGATTACTATTGCTTGACAAAGAAACCAGTGACTGACACTGCAGGTTCCACATTCTTTCACAGAAGTCTCTTCAAACTGAAATAACTTTTTGTCACACATTTTTGAACTCTGATCATCATAAACTGCTCATAGCTGAGCAACGCAATGTCCTTTTAACCTTGCATCCTGGTTTAGCACATTTTGTATGGTGTGCCTTGATTCTGAGAGAAATTGGGACTTATTACTTGAGTCTGGAAAAATGGATTATTTTGGCAGCACTATGCTTCAGACAATTCAAAAGGTGATGCGACCATTCACTTTGCAAGGACTTTTCCAAAACTGTAACATTTCACTCCTCCCACACATTTTATTAAGCAATAATGCTGATCAAATAGTAAAAGAATATTATTTTTCACTCCTATTTCAAAACCTGTTTTCTGATTATGTGTTTATTCTCCTCTCGGGCATGTCTACCACAACTTGCAATGGAGTGTACAAGTACACATTTCTTGCCACAAATACAAGTCAATCTGCAAAACATATTTTGAATTAATAAACTTGAGTGATTGCAATTAGGACACCTATACTCTGCTGCATCTGTTAAGAGGTACATGCCATGCAAATTATGCATCTACAAGGGATTCCCCTAACAGAGGATGTATTTCATCTTTCTTTGCCTGATTTTATAAACAACTCAGAGCAGCTAACACTGAGAAAAACTGCCGACAGCCAGTCAAATATTCCAATGAGTAAATGGTATTTCTTACTTGTATAAGTGCTACTGCCCAAGAAATGTTTGCCAACATCAAACAACAATTTTTGAAGGTAAACAATCAGCTGGCCAATGTAGTAAGAAATAATTCACTGAATAAAGTATTTACTGTAAATTATTCTCTAACACAAGTAAGTTGTTCAATTTTGATCTCTAAAAGCATATTCTATATTCCATAGTTGTATGATGCTATTGATAATTGCAGCTTATATTGATAACCCACTTTGAATGACCCTGATATCATTTTTTCTGATACTGCATTGCAATTTGAAAAGAAACAAAGAGATAAAAGAGTCTATAATCTACCCACTTTTAACAATTTCTCCATTGTCACAAACATATAGAATCCCCAAATATTACACTTTATATTCAGTTCTCTGAGTTAGCTTAAACCTATGTAAAATCAGGAGTAGGCAGAAGCTCCCTATTGTCTGTGCCCCTGAGAAGGCACACTGTGCATGAAACAATTGCAATCATGAAATGTGCTACAGCTCCAGTGGTTTGCAAAAAGTGTTTGAATTACTAATGTGCAGGGCTTAATTCTTCCAAGTTGAGAGCTGTGTACACTGTGCACGCACACACATACTAACAAGCTCTTCTATGACAGGCATTCCATACACCGTTGTATGCTTCTGAATAATAAACACATGTCTGGATCACATGAGCTTGTTGCTTGGTTCAGCAATACTTTACACTGTGTAAAAAAAAATAGGATTGTTCCTGGCATGTACATTGTAGCTGTGATATAGTAGTTAAAAAATACCAATAGCTATAGACATAAAAGACTCTACTATAACTAAATCACATACTTACTTTAAAATATCTATTATAAAGCTACCACCAAGACTACCATCAAAGACTCATCAGGAATATTATTGTTCCAGCACCACCCTTAAAACAACTTCACCAGGTTTATACTCCACCCCTGTAGTTTCACCTCATTGTCAAACTTCCTGAAAAGTCACTCTCAGCTGAGTTCTAAGTTCTTTAAATTTAACCTCATTAGAGGTTTCACAACTGTTTGAAGTTAAGCAATCCTACTGCAAGGTAAGTAGCAAATTTTCAATAAAAGAATATTCAAAAATACCAATTTATGCCACAAAATTGCAAAACTTGTATTACCATTTTATAATTCAATCAAAGTACCATGCAATATAGGCAACAACTGAGAAATGACCATAGAAAAAAGTGGCATATTACTAAGCAGTAAAAAAAAAAGCTGTACTTCGTCAGTCCAATATCTATATACTAAACTCACTCCAGTATGGGAAGCTTTTGGGAAGTATCTTTCCAGTTATATGACTCTCAGGGATTCCTAGTCTAGTCACAGTTTCTGTCTCCCAGCATACATCAACTTTCAAAATCAGAGCTGGAGTGCCTTTAAAGGGAAGGAAAGTGGCAACACTACCTATACAATCTGCTTGTTGTGTGGGTTTCTCAGACCTAAACCAGGTATAGTATTCTGAAGAAAATATATGTACATACACATATATACCAACACGTAGCTTTCTCACGCTGTATAGTTAAAAGGTGAACAAAAGCCCCCAGGCTCAGCACTATTCCAGGTATGCAATGGGAGGAAGCCTTTGGAAGCCTTGGCTTCAGAAAAGAGAGGAAACAGATGGTAAGGCAAGTCTCTCCACCCAAATCTCACCCACAGAAGTGCCTGGATAACAACATAGGTGTACAGTACCAAATTGTACAGACTGGTGTAGCAATTTGGAGAAGATCTTTAGTCCAGAACAAAGATCTTGGAGGCAGGATTGGCAATCAAATGGCAGTGGCAGGAAATTGAACAGATGCAGGCACTGCAGTGGAAGGTTGGTCTCTTCACTCTTCTCAGGCACTGTCTGACCCCAGAACATCAGCAGAGGTTTTTGGTGTGCCTTTGCACTTGCCAGGGCAACATCTCCTAGAAGTCCAAGGAAGCAACTCTTTTGCAAGATCAAGTTGGTCCTGCTATTTTTATTCCTCTAGCTTGCTGTGCTCCCAGGAGATGATATGGCCAAAAAGATCAAGTTTGGGCAGCTGGGGTAGAAGGTGAAAATCTAAGGCTTATTATTATCATTGCTATGATGTGTTAACACATAGGCCTGGCTTTTCTTAGAGGGACACCATAAGGTACACATAGTTTGGGTCCCTCACTACAAGAAAGACATTGAGGAGCAAGTCCAGATAAGTACAAAAGTGCAGGTGAAGCATCTGGAATGCAAGTTCTATGAGGAGTGGCTGAGGGAGCTGGGGTTGTTAAGTCTGGAGAAAAGGAGGCCTAAGAGGGACTTCATTGCTCTCTATGACTACCTGAAATGTAGTCAGGTGGGGGCAGCCTCTTCTCCCAGGTAACATGCAACAGGTCAAGAGGAAATGGCCTCAGGTTGTGCCAGAGGGGGTTTAGATTGGAAATCAGAAAAATTTTATTCCCTTGAAAGGATTACCAAGCATTGGAACAGGCTGCACAAGGAAATGGTGCTATTTAAGTATATATAAAGACAGCTGGACCTTATACAGATCAGCCTCCTGAGACATAAGCTGTATGTAAATGAATCCATAAAGTAGCCTCGACACAATCAAAATACAGATGAAAACCTAGTTAGCAACTAACAAATTACTCATTATGTGTCTGAATTATCTGAACTTCCAAAGGACCCAGCTAGGCACGCCAAGCCCTTTGTCCCTGTACTAATTCTTTCACAAGCACATTTAAGTATTGGTTTTAAATGAAACTAGGGACTAAAGAGTAAAACTACAAACTTCTGATTTAAGGCTATGTCCTGTTTCTCAGATCAGGAAGCTATGGCAGTACAGAGACCTGGCTCAAAACTTGCATTACATTTAATTTGGAGAGGTAAAGAGTTCTGAACACTGCACAGAAATTTAAATCCTCATGTGCACCCACAGGCAAAATTTTGTGTGGGTAGATAAAAGCAAACTCTCTTACGTAATTCCTTGCCTACGTGACGTTCTCACAGCACTCTTTATATGCAAAAGTAATGATTTTTTGCTCCTGTGTTTCCTCCCTACAACCTAAATTTGCCCCTGCTTATTCTTCCCAGCTGTCATTAACTGTTTTTGAGCTCTGAATTTTTATTCACCCAGAGCAGCGCTCAGCTCACCAAGCATATTTCACCTGTGCTTTTTGGCAAGATTCAGTTCTAAGCTGGTGTCTGACACAGTGGATCAGCATATTAACACATGAACCCTGTTCACACTATGGTGTGATTTCCAGCCTCTGTCTCGCAGCCAGTTTGCAGACTCTGTTGTTCCAGATAAAAGGCGCTGTTCTTCAGAGAGATTATGCTGAAGCAAAGGGAGCAGCTCTCCAAACTAAAATTGCAGAGTGGCACACAGGGTATCTTTTTAAAGCTGTACAAAGGAGTTATAAACCTAAATCCTGGAAGATTAAAGACAAAGACTGAGTTGCACTCAGTTATCAAATTATGCTTTTCTACATATAAGCAACATTCTGATTCTAATTAATTTCACACCTTTAAATATCACTACAAATCTTTCAAACCAACATTTTGCATCCCTTTTGTACATTTTTGCTTAGAGCACACAGTATTTTTTCCTGTATATCAGGTGAGTTAGATATATTTCAGTGTGAAGAAGGAATCCTTCTGAATGCATTTTAGTAAAGACTTGTTTATGTAACTTTACAGGTCTGTTTAGAAAATCCATCTCCAAAAAAAATTGTTATTGCTTTCAATCTCATAATTGCAATGCATCTTATATCAGTTCTAGCCAAGTTCATTTCCCTTTCATTTGAATGAAAGAAGTAGGGAATGTAACAAAATTTCTTATTCTCCAGGCTGACTTCATGGTATGTGCCAACAGAGCTAACAGTGCCCAAGGAAACACATGAGCTTCTAAGTCCAGAAAGTCCTTTTTTCTATATTGCATTAACTGGAAAACTATTACTTGTTTTCTTTCCAATGTAGGTGGCAAGAAGGAAAGTATTATAGAAAATTAAGGCCTAATAAGAGAGACAGAAGGAATTTGTTAGATGAAACAATGGGCAGTAAAAGGTGTTAATTACTGCAACACACTAGTTGTTTCTGGTTTTTTTTTTTTCCGGTTTTAATTACTCTCTGATAAATAATTCCTTTCTTAAACTTGTTTTTATCATCCTATCTCTACTTCTCATTTAGTTATTAACCAACCACTCTGTTTTTATCTGATGACCAGCACTCTTTCTGCCATTCTCTCTTTATTACATTTCTCTTTCAGTTCAAAATTCAGCAAGATTGCTGATCCAAGCAACACTGAAAGGTGATTGATGACCATTTTATATGAATGACATTTGCCTTTAATGAAGAGTTAAATACACTGAATAATAAACAACCCACAAAAATAATTGTGCATGGTATATTAAGAACTTCAATATTGTTTTCAAAACAATGTTATGTGATCTGAGTGTAGGCACTGGGATAACTGAACACAGTTACCTGAGTGCTGTCTATCCTACAGGCCTTTCTTCCTTATTACTGTATTTACAGTCACTTCAGAACAGACCATTGCAGATGTGACCAAAACCCATTAAACTTAACAGGCCAGATGTTGCTCCAGTGTCCTTCAGGGAGCAATTGTCTTCTGGCAGAGAAAATAGGAAATGGCTAACAGAAATCTCTGCATATAGGCCTGAGAGTGTGCAGACTTTCGGGTTTGCCCTTCAGGATAGCACCTGTTTGAACTGTAGTTCATAAAGACACTGAGTGAGGAAACAACACATAGTGGTATCACTCAGATACCAGACATACATTTAAGTAGACAGAGGAAAAATATTTTTGTACACACATTTAAAATGCCATTTCTCTGTGCACATCTGTGTGAAAAGAGGTTTCCTGTTTGCTCTAAGCAACAGCAGAAATCAAGAACAACTGAACTGAAGCCAGTTTAGTATCCAGCAGTTACACAGGGCACAACTCTGTAATGGGTCTAAGGCTGCTCACTCAGGAACTGACTCAATGTGAGTGTCAAGCCAAGCACTCCAGCAGGACTTAAGAATAGATGCTGAGAGCAACTGCATTTGTGCAGTTCTTCAAAGCCTCCAAACTACATCTTCCTTACTCCGTAACTACTACAAAATCTTTGCACCATTTCCAAATCCCCTGATATAGACAAGAAACAGCTTTATTTCTTCCTGTAACCCAGCTCCTAATCAGACTACTTCCTCATTTGAAGAATGAGAATTAGGCTGCTTATGCAATTCCCATATTCAGACTTTTTTCTTTAACTGTGATCAGTATTTATGTGGGTTCAAATATGAATGAGATTATTCGTCTTCCCCAAAAATCATTTAATCACGATATATGTCTGCATATACCAATTTCTGTTTCTCTCATCTCCACACAGAAGAACGATAAAACACAATATCTCTCTAACATAATTCTTTTACTATGTAATTCTTGTGCACATGCACCTCATGCAGGCTTCTTCCAACAAGGTAAAAAAGGCAAATCCTTTAGAGACAAACACATTTAATAATGCTATAAGGCTAAAATGAGATGAGAGATTTGTGAAAATATAGTAACAAGACTGAGGAAAAAATAAAAGCTGAAAAGAAAAGCAATAGAGTACTCATTTGAGAGATAATATGGCTCCAGTGATGAAGTTAAATGAACAACTTTTAAAGTTCATCACATGCTAAAGTGATAAATGAGAAGGTTTAGCGTAGAGATTAGATGTGTAACTGGAGATGAGGAAATATTTAGGTGTAAAAGACAGCACCTGTGAGCTGTCACTATTTGTCATTAGAAGAAGAGAGGGATATACTACAGAGTAAAAACAAATCAAGTAACTTGTCAGGAAAAAAGATGGAGGGAAGGTCAGAGAAGAACAGAAAACACAAGCAGAGACAGTCAGGGAATGATCAGAGGCAGAGCTGAATTTGGGAGAGATCAGGTGAATTAGCCAATGAAGGTGACACAGGATGCAGTGATACAGTCTTGTCTCCTGGAACAAGACAATAGTCTTGCCACAGCAGTCTGAAAACCTAGACAGTGTCCAAGTAGGCACCTGAATTAATAATGAAGCTTTTAATCAGATAGAAGTAACCAAAAGATATACATTGTCTTATAGCTCAATGCAGAAACCTGGCCAAGGAAGACAGCATTCCTACCTTTTGGCTACTTTTAAAGATAGTTATGAATCAGAGGCCCTTCCTATTGGGAAGACAGCTTATAGATACAAATTAACCCACAGTAGCCCATAAAATTTCTTCCAGGAAGCCGGTGCAGAGACTTACAGATCTCCTAGTCTGAAATCCTCTTCTCACTTCCAATTAACTCTTTGCTAGTACTGGCCTGTAGCTTAAATAGCTGTTCTCCCTGCTGCATGTTTCTATCTATACTGCAGGGTACTCACTGAAGCAAAAGCACTGCCAAGCACCAGCTGCTGTGCAAACACGGGTCTTTGCCGGTTCCAGCAAGGGCTGTCAGAACCGGGACAACCATTTTTTTCTCCTTCCAGTTCAGCATCTCAGTAAGGGAGCCTATGGTACACAGTTTCAAAGGTGTGAGAAACCAGGTGCTCTGAGACCATGTCTGAAAGCTGATCTGTTCCCTGAGATCTCATGCACTCAAGTTAGCAGTTTCTCTGGTCTACAATGTGAGATAGCAAAAGGCAGGAGCACTTTGAGTGAGAAGGTGCTGTTAATTTAGAATGGCTTTGCTAGTTTAGTTGATTAACTTCTAAGTCACATCACAAAACCTTTTTATCCTTCTTGACTTTCTCTTGGGTGAAGCAAGAGTGAATGGAAGACTGAGAGAGAGATCTAAGTTTCAAGGACCTAGGCAGACTTTCCCTCTGATTTGAAAGGGCATTTTACTGCTACCACTCCTGCAGTCAGGGGTCTGGAAGGAGATTTATTAATCAAACACAAGAAATAAACATTCCTAATGAGACTAAGTCAACTACAGCAATGGAACCCAGCACAGAGCTCATGATAGAGGTTGCTATGCAGTCCATCAAATGCACAAAAAAGGTGCCCACAAATATTCAACTGGCAACACTTTAAACGCAGCTGTTGTTAGAATAAATGTATTTTCTCCCACTTTGCAATGTATGCAGTTAGCTGATTTTACAAATATCTTCTAAAGCAGTAGTGAGATAACTCATATCCAGTACAGCCATTGAATAGAGCATCACTGAAAGATCAAATCTAAATTGCTGAAATTTTAGAGCTCAAAACCACTGAACATAATAAACACAGGAAGGTCTCACAGACATCTTAGAGGGTAGATGCAGTATCAGGAATCACAGCACTGGCATTCCTGTACATATTTCTGGTTGATTTGCATTGTCTTCTCAGTATTCATCAGTTGAGGGTGTATCTGCTACTATATTTTATATTTTATACATTGGTGCCACAACACAACCTGATAGGGTCCTTTTATAGGAAGAAAGGCAAAATTAATAAGGAAAAAAAAGTTTAGATGTAAAAAATAACACTTTGACTTGTTTCCACATCAGTATTTTTTTTTTTTTTTGGTATGTGTATACAACATAGGCAGTCGTCATTTACATAAGTCCTCCTCTTTTTAAAAACAAGTCCTCCTGTGGCTATTTCTGTGACATGTTTTACTCACTCAGATTAATCCTACAGTTTTATTTCATTCTCCTGCTCTTTCCTAGCTAGTAGAACCTCAGGCTATTTTCTAATATATTTTGAAAATTAAAATATTATTTTCCTTATCTAACAATCACTGTAGGTTTTCAGTTATCTTTTATAACCTTTCTAATAATTTTGTTTTCATAAATAACTGTAAAAGTAAAAGATTGGCAGCACTTTTAACTCAACATTTAGTTCACAATCTATTAAGCATGGGTGCCTCCCATGTGTTCTGGAGGATACCCTCCCAGGAGCAAGAGGCTAATTCATTCCTCATGCTTATTCAGTCCTTGGCCTTTCTACTGATACTTCCAACAAGGAAGCCAATTAGCACTAATTAAAGCAGTGGATTTGTGATTTGGAACCCTTCACCAGACACTGGACTAACACCATCCACCCTTTTCACAGAATACGTGAAATAACTGTAAAATGATAACTCCTAGTGGTACCTTCATACAGAAAAAAAGTGTGGCTTCAGCTTATGAAATATGATAGAAGATTTAAAAGAGTTGTCTATGAAATGCTGTATAGCATCGCTTTGTAAAATGCATTTAAAAAACCCTGTGGTCATGAAAAGCTACAGAAAACACATAAACCTATGCCATTCACATATATTCTTTAAGCAATACCTGCAGCATGATATTATTCTTATTGTCACAGAATCAAGTAGAAGTTTTCCATGGGAGTGAAATACTTCAGCCTCTTCGTCAGAAAAATAATTCAAGAAACTGCTCAAGATTTTTCCTCAGGTAGCTGGAAAAGATGAACCAAAGAGAAAGCAGTCTCTGTGTGTCTATGCATGTGTTCAGATTTGATGCTCCTTTTTCAAAAAACAAATACAGAGAAATAAAACTTTTCAAAATATTTTTATATACACATGTGTCTGTCTGTCTGACTCACAGAACAGTTGGGAGGGACCTAAAAGATCATCTAGTTCCAGCCCACCTTCTCTGGGCAAGGATGCCACTCACTCAGGGCTCCTGGCCTTGAACACTTCCAGGAATGGGGCACTCACAACTTCTCTGGGCAATGCCTGTCTGTCTAGCTAACTAACAAAACAGCCTTAGAAAAGTCTAAGATGTTTGTGAATGTTTATTTCAACAGCTGATCTCTAAACTGATTTACATGATAAAACAGGTTGCATCTCTAATTAACTGCAGTTATCCAAACTTGTTAGTTCTTAACCTCATTCAACCCGTAAGAACTAGACTTTATGTCAAATTGAGTGGGGACAAACACAACTAATTTGCAAGTTCAATCATGCTTTCTGGTCTTTATTTCCTTCTCTTTTGCTGTTACAAAGTTTCTCTAGTAAAGCTTACTTCTTCCTCTCATTGTCTCAACCCAAAGGGTGATATTATCATGTAAGTTAAAGCATAGAACTTATCCTTGAACATTTCAGAATGCAAACTCTGAAAACTCAACCTGTATTTCCAACTGCTGGCAGCAACATTATAACCATCCCACAATGCCAGTTCTTTTAGTTTGTTAATGTTTATATACTGTTAACACTGCTCTTCAGCACAAATAACTGAGCTGGTCCTTCCCATACATTACTTTCAGAAATGTGAAATTGCAACCTTTGGCAATATGATTGTAGGTTGATGACAACCACCCAATGTCTCTTGCACTCCCCCACCTCAAATCAATGGGGAAACAAGATGAAAAGGCTCATGGGTTGAGACAAGAACATTGAGATCACTTAAGAATTGCCATCAAGGTCAAAACAGACTTAATGTGGGGAGAAATAAATTTCATTTATTAGGAATTAGTTGAATGGTAAAAAACAAAGACAAATACTAAAATACCTTCCCTTCACCTCCACATTCTTTCTAGGCTCAACTTCACTTCACTTCTTCACTTCCTACTCTATGTCCTGTCTTCCCCACCCCAAACTACTGTAGAGAATCAGGAAGCAGGGGTGGGGTCAGCACATAACAGCTTCTCTCCACCACTCTTCCGCCTGCATCTCTCCTCTTCTAGTGTGAGTCCTTCCATAGACTGCAGGCCTTCACAAAACCTTCTCCTCCATGTTCTCTTTACAGACCACAGATATTTCTGGAAGTACCCACTGGCTCTGGCATAGGATCCTCCACAGGCTGCAGTATGGATATCTTCACCACCACGGTCCTTTCCACTGCCTGCAAGAAAATACCTGCTACACCATCATCTCCTCCATGGGCTGCAGAGGAGTATCTGCCCTGCTGCTTGAAAGTGCTTCCCCTCTCTCCTCCCCATTCCCTGCCCATGCTGTTTGCAAGGTTTCTTACACTTTTTTTCCCCTCACTCCTGTCTGCCTATGCAGTGCTTTTGCTCCTTTTTATGTTGTCACAGAGATGTCACTCTCTTGGCTGATGGGCTCAGCTGTGTCCTGCAGTGGGTACATTGTGGAGCCACCTCAAACTGACACAGCAGACCCTGAACACCTCCCACAGATGCCACCTCTGCAGTCCCCCACCAACACCCTGCCACCTACACCCAATAAACACTGCTAAATATGCTGATTGTCCTTCACAGGCTAAAGAAAGAGATATTTGATATTGACTGCATTATGCAGCCTTGCCTTCACTTTGAAAAGAAAGACCTGTCTTCCCAGTGGAGACTGCAGCACTCGACACAGTCAGTGAGACTTCATGGAGTCTCTACCACCATGAAAATAAAAGCCAGCTGAGTACCACTATGGTCTTTACTTAAATGGATTGTTCCTTTCTTGATAGCAAAGACATCAGTAACATGAAAGCTATGGAAGTCTATACAGTATTTGATTTTTCTTCTTATTTGTTGCCTTTTAACAGATCTTCCTCACTGTGTCTTTTATACAGAGACAAAGTTACACCAACATAACTGCTAAAAACTACGTCAGCCTCTGCAATACTCCTACAGTAGCATCTGTGAGCTAAGGGCAAAAAAGATTAAACATTGTATTCTGGCCTTCTTTACAAAATACATTCTGTAAGTGAAAAAAAAGACATGCTAGAATCGCCAAAGCCTGCAGTACTTCAGTAGAGCTTCTACCACATTAACTGCATTTCTAATAATACAAAAAATGTTTACTGCAACAGATAGATAATCACATAAAACTAGTAAGTTCCCTACAAAAGCTATAAGGTTCCCTACATAAACAGTGCTTACTACTATAATACTCACTGTTAAGCAGTGGAAGAGGTATGAAAAATTAACACAAGAGAGGTGCACATTAAGTTTCCAGTAACAATTAAATTTCTTATTCACTGAAAATTTTTAACTTCATCTAGCTTTGTAACATCCCAATAAATATTTTCTGATTAAAATGCCAACCCAGACTCAGGAAACAATCCCTGGGGCAGAAAAGAGGGTCACAATATAGACTTAACCATCTGCCAAAGTTGATTTACAGTGTCTACAGTTGGCTAAGTTATTCACTGCAAATATACTCTGTGTGGAAAAAATAGCCCCTCTTTTTCTGCCATGTAAACTGACCCTGACCTAACCGACAGTGTTCAGTATTCCTAATCTTATCAGAGAGATTCTTAAAAGCAATTTTATCCATGAATTGTTCTTGAAATGTACACTGCATGGAATAAGCAACTGAGAGTGGTCACCCAGGTCACACAGCAGAAGCTCAGTGCCCTGACGAGCGAAAGAACAGAACCAATACTATGTGGCTGTGGCCACCAGCCATCTGACAATAGAAACAAGAACATGGTACAAAGAAAGTCCACCGGCAATGCATATGTTAAATCTGTCCAGAAGATACATTTGTCAAACAGTTTTGAATAACTAAAAAATCGAGAAAAATCTGTTCATACACAATTCACGAAGAAGGAATAAGAACAAATTTGCCAAGCAAATTGTTTGCTATGCATAGATATCCCAGCTGTCCTCATTATCTTACTTATCTTGTTTAAATTTCCCTTGCACTTCTACCCTCTTGCCTGGTTTACCCAATGTCATCCCATCCTTTATCATGACATCTTTTCTCAAAGGCACAGATGTATCTCCACCTGAAAAACTCATTCTTTCACTGACACTAATTTTAGTTGTCCTTTTTTTATTTCAGATCATTTGGAATGAAATCACAAAACTGTTAAACATTTAATAAAAGCTCACATAAATTTTCTCATTGAGTGTGTGACGTTGTCATAAGTGCCAGTAAAATGGCTGCTGCAAACAGATACAGGGATTCAAAATTCCCAATACAGAAATGAAAGGTACCCAAATCTCCTGCCAGATTACAATACTGCTGCTAAAAGGAAGAAGGATAAGGGAGTGCCATGTCCAATACCTATGCCAACTCCGTCCCAGTCTTCCTGTACATCTTTGGAAAAAGGCACACAGGTTTCTCTCTGCAATGTAGGATAAAAATACATGTCTGTCTGGAAAGACTGCCGTGAATATAAACACATTAAAGACTGCCAGATGCATGGGAACCATAGTAATGGGATTACACTGAATACACATAGATCACATGTGAGAAGGCATATGTGCATGGATGTGCATGCTTACAGGGTAAATTAAAGGCAAGAGGGGGTATGCTTAGAAAATTGACCCTCTGGCACTCTTTAGATTTTGGTAAGAGAAGTCTAGTTATGTTGGAAAATTAGGACATTAATCCCAATTGGAGACATCTGTCCCACGGAGTAAGCAATACTGTACTGTTTAAACTTCATAAGGATTCATTGCAACATTCGTGTTAGATATAATCACACAACCTTCTCTCTAATTCTTTCTATTACTGATAAGGTTCTGACACACTTACATTTTGAAAAGGGGGAAATGACAATGGTGCAGGGAGGTCAGACACTGTTAAAATAAGGAAAGCATCAGGGGACAGAAGTCAGCAGAGACAGATCATGCAGGTTCTTCACCCCACTGGGACTAGAATTGCTGCAAACACTAGAGCCAGAATACAGGTCTTCACTAATTCTCAACATATGAATAGTAAATGTTTTCAATCTGAAATGACATTTGCATGCAATTTAGCTGCATCAGTTCCAAGCTTGCTCTTTTTTTTTTTTTTTTTTTTGTAGCCAGTCAGCTTTATTGTTTAAGCAATGTTAGTGCACAAACATGAATAGCAAAGTGCATGTGTAACTTGTAAACAAGCCCTCTCTACCACCTCAGAATGCATCAAACAGCCCTTGGAGAAACAGAAGCAAATAGCATTGCCCTGGATTAACAGCACAGAGCTGGAAGAGAAAAGAAATAACCCACTAAATCTTAGCTGCTCAGTTTCTTAAGAGAGGGATAAACATTTTGCACATTAAATGGGTACCAACAGCTTGAAAATTGCACTTATGCTTGAAAATTTTGTAATCACTACATTACAAGTAGCCCATAAAATAACCATGACTACCAAAAAAGATCCTAACAAAATATTTTTCACTTTTTTTTTCAGATTTCTTACTTGGAGCACATGATGAAATTTATTGGACAGCCAGTCTAAGACTATTAAGGTAAGGACAGTGAGTCTTAAATCTCTTAAAGACCAAAATACTCAGCTTGAAGATCATTAACATCCTCTCTCTTTTCAATGGGTCTATTAATATTTTTCAGATTAAGGACATGATAAAATGCTGTAGCATGACATTAGGTGTTTTTTCTTTGGAAATTACAACTCTAAATGTTACAAATGTCAAATAAAGGTAAATAGAAGAGGATTAATAAACACTTTTTAAAGACTGAATCTCAAATTAAGAAAGAAAACTACATTAAATACAAGTTCATTTATCTATCAAACAAAACATAAAGATTTTTTTCTTCTTTTACTTACTTGACAAATCCAATTTCCATACAGAGCAGATATGCTACACATGTGGATGCTTGTGAAGACATCAGCTATCAGGTGAAACTGAGTGCATGTCGTGAAAATTAATGTAATATTTGCTATTTGACACAGTGTATGTTAGTTCATTGCTGCTTTGGTCCACCCCAACCCCAAAGCCATGGTTAGCTACTGTTTCATTTGCAGGCTACCAAGTAGTATGGGATCACTGCTCTTCCCAAAAAATCACTGCTCCCTTGTAGTCATGTTCTCTCCTGTCTTCCAGTCTCTAAACTTTCTCATCATCCTCAGCTGCTTTGACAAATCTAACCAGGTCACTTATAAGAAGGTGTGAAATAGCTCAGGAGTCTCTGGCCTCTCAGGATCAGTGAGAATGAACGTCTGTACCCAAGAACTTCCTCTAGAGGCCACTGTCTGCCCTATCATCCGTATCAAAAGGTCAAATTATTTTCCTCTCGGTGCACCCAACAAAGAAATATTCCTTCCTCCCAGTTTCCTTAGAACTTGGCTCATCCCAGTGGACTCTCAGCATGAGGCAACGGCCCCAGTGGCCTGCTGCCAGACTCCAAAATGCATGTAAACATTTACACTCACAGCCAATTCTTGTTTTCTATCAACACTGATAATCTTTGGTAAATTCAACATAAACTCTTCTTCTTATGATAATCCTGTTTATAACAATACTGGGAAATATAAGTAAGAAATTTTCTGTGCATCAGAGGCAACTTCTTCACTATTAACAGGTGCATTTCTGCCTTTATTTATTGCATGTGTGTGCGTGAATGTTAAGTTCAATGTTTTTGTGAAACAAAGCTAATTATAAGGTCTTTCCAGTACTCCCAATGAACCAGAACAGAAATACTGGGCCAAGCAAGAGCTTTTTCACTATTAGCATCCAAACAGTCAAAAGGTTTCAATAATATTATAACCCTAAACAACTACTGTATCATGTAGTCTCAGCTCAGGCTTATCACTGTGGCCTCAGTGGTATCAGACAGAAATGGTATTATCACCTTTTGATCTGCTTTGTGTCACAGGAAAACACAAGGGGTATAACTTCGCCACAAGTAAGAAATGTCTTCAGAAATGGCAAGAAACTGATCAGCCAGAACACACCAAGCTGATTCAGCAAGTGCAAGAAGCCTCACACTTCAGAGACATCCTCCAAGCCTCTGCCACAGAAGACTCTCTTAATGACATAGGGACAATTCCTCACTGATCACTTACTTGGCAATGAGCTTGACCTTGAGACTGTGAGGAAGACACAATGGCCTGGCCTCTCAGAAAGAAAAAATCGTTTTTTGCTTTAAAATACTGCTCTGTCCTGTTCAGTATCTTGTGCTTAACTGTGCCCAACCATGGATATCTGAGGTATGCTGCAGAAAACATTTGTGTTAATGAATTACAAAAAAAAACCCAAAAAAACCCCACAGCTCAAAATCAGAGAATATCCTAAGCTGCAAGGGTAGCCAACAAGGATCATCAAAGCCCAAGTCCCGGCCCTGCACCAGAAAACCTCAAGAATCACTCTATGTGCCTGAGAGCACTGTCCATACAAAGGGCTGGCTAACTGCACCAAGTCCTGAGGCAGGATATTGCAGAGTTCCAGTAACCTGAGTATGTAGGAGGTAATGCTCATATCCAGGTCTGATCCAAGAACATGAACAAAATCATTCGGGCTCCCCATTCTACACACTAGTCCACTATTCTCTTTCATATTAAGTCATAGTGTATATCTGTGTATATACACAGGCCAGAGAACATACTCTGGAATGATTACCTAAAGACTTCCTTCATCTGTTCATACAGATCCATTTGACTAAATTCAAGTGCATTTTGCACTATGATCTCTATAAGAATATGTGATTCTGGTTTTTCCATAGTAGTAGCACATCCTCTGCATTAATTACTAAACTGTTTTGAATGCTTTATCAAGAAAAAGGGCTACCTATAATCATGGTTTTTACAGCCATGTAAGAAGCTAGCACAAACACTAAATTATACCAGATTAAGCATGTATCCCTTTCCTCCTCTTCCTTTCATAGTTTACGTACCATTCTTGGTGTTGTATTTAGTATGCAATAAAAAATGCAACCAGGCCTTGACCAGAAATACTCAGAAACTTACTAATTTCATATCAGTGTGATAAATGAGATGCAAGAGTGAAGTACACCATTTTGGCTATAGGATAGCTAATATACAGTATCTGCTAATATTTTAAAAATACTCTTGACAATTTTGCTACACCCAGAAGTTTTCCTCCAAATTAAATCTCCATGAAAATACAGTATTTTTTTTTTTAGTCTACAGATAGATATCAATTGATAATTTTATCTACTCTAAAATCCTCCAACTTCAATGTAGATATTAAAGATCACAGAAGATGCTTGAAAAAGTCTTTGATTATTAACTATTATAACATGTTCAAAAATTACAGATTTAAAATCTATATAGTCACATGCATGAACAAGTTGCTTTGGAATAAGAAGTTAACTCTATCCACTTTATTTGCATGAATGAGAAGTTTTATTTTATGACAATTGTATATTAAGACAATTTTTTCCCTATTGAAAAGGATGAGTCCTCAGTGAAGTAGCTCAGGTACCTGGATTAACCTCATAGCTGCCCAAGAAATTAAGAAAACAAATATGAATGATGTGCGTTTTTTTAAAAAAAGAATCCTTCATTGGCAATTGACCTGTTAGGATTCTTCTTTCTTTGAAAATACTGAGTAATATGGAAAAGAAGAAGCAAAATTCTTTTTCCAATTCAAAGTTATTTTGATATCAGAATTACAAGGCCCAGGTACAGATTTACCCAATGGAGAAGAAAGGAACAGGAAAAATAAGTGGCCTGTAGTTTCCCAATCACTGCTTTCCGGAGTTGTGCATGTGCTCCTGCTCATGAACTGCACTGCAAACTAAATAGTTACATCCCTCACCTGTTCGCACACAGCAACAAGTGCACCACAAATGTACACCTGTATATTTATATTGCTCCAAGAAGTATGAACCGGTCATGTGAAAGAATAAGCACAACACAAACTGAAGGTGGCCCAGCTCAAAAGGACCAAGAGGTGCTCACTGACCACAGCTGAACATGAGCCAATGTGTGCCCAGGTGACCAAGAAGGCCAATGGCACCCTGGCCTGTATCAGCAAGTGTGGCCAGCAGCACCAAGGCAGTGATTGTCCCGTGTACTCAGCACTGGTGAGGCCACATCTCAAGTCCTGTGTCCACTTCTGGGCCCCACAACTCAGGAAGAACATTGATGTGCTAGAGCAAGTCCAGGAAAGGGCAATGGTGGAGGGTCTTGAGCACAAGTCCTATGAGCGGCTGAGGGAGCTGAGGTTATTTAGCCTGGAGAAGAGGAGGCTCAGGAGTGACCTTATGGCTCTCTGCAACTGCCTGAAAGGAGTTTGTAGCCCAGTAACATGCAACAGGACAAGAGGAAACGGCCTCAAGCTGTTCCAGAGTACGTTTAGGTTGGACAACAGGGGGAAATTCTTCACAGAAAAGGGTCAATAGACACTGGAATGGACTACCCAGGGAGGTGGTTGGAGTCACCAAAGCTGGACATGTTTAAGGAAAGACATGACATGGCACTTTTTGCCAGGATCCAGTTGACATGGTAGTGCTAAGTCACAGGCTGGACTCAATGATCCCAAAGGTCTCTTCCAATCTAACTGATTCTGTGATTCTGTGAATTCTGAGTTATTAAATTCAATCTAACCATTTATCCAGCGGATATCCATTAGATATCCATCAAATACCCACTTTATAGTATTTGCATCTTTGGTAGAACATGACAAAAGCCAGATGGAAGTACTCAACTGGAACTCGCGAGGCTCAAAGCATAAAATATTAAGTGAGGATCTACG
Organism: Lanius collurio; assembly: GCA_020086605.1. Classification (NCBI taxonomy): domain Eukaryota; kingdom Metazoa; phylum Chordata; class Aves; order Passeriformes; family Laniidae; genus Lanius; species Lanius collurio. The sequence goes on along the minus strand of JACBWW010000001.1, from coordinate 14,442,604 downwards.
TTGTGTACTACAGAGGAGACAAGACTTAGGACCTCACAGTCTTCTTCTTGCCTTAAGATCTCTAAACTATAGGAAATGGTTGAAGACTTGTGGGTAATTTCCATTTCATGTGTAAAAAATGCAGGTGAAGATCTGCATTTTGAATTGAGCACTCCTGGAAACAAAGTTCAGAGATGGTATATCCTTTGGTTAATCAGTCAATAACCCTTCCTCCTCCCTTTGAAAATGGGAACATTTGTTTTTTGAGTTACTGTTATCAAATGGATATTGCTGGGGTTAACAATGAACAAGGCATAGATTTTACCCTCCCACAAGAATGAAGAATTAATCCCTTTGGCTGAGTGACAGTCTTGGAGATAATTAAGGGAATTTTATCACCATCAGACAGTATGAAAAAACAGCTTTTATACACAGGAAAGAAGGGAACCAATGAGAGAGGAAGAGACTTCACAAAACAACTGAGGCCAGCAGCCTCTCACTACCAATGCAGGACTATACTGAATAAAATATTAATTGTGCCTATTGTGGCCTCCTTCCAAGTCTAATAGCCTTTACTGGACCCTCGGTGCAAAACACTCAAGAATCAGAATCCCTAGATACGTACTAGAAAGTTTAATTCAAAGAACGCTGCTGGGGACTACCTTCTTGCCACTCTACCTGAGACTCAACGGAATATTTTCTGAGACTTAAGGTTTGTGTGAAGTTTTAGAGTATGGACTTCCCAAAGCAGTCCTATCACTAGCACTGCTTTCTCAGATACCAAATTACTTTGCATTCAGAGCTGCCCTTTGCTACCAGAGCTGACTGTTACCTCCCTTTTAGCACATTTTTAAAATCAAACTTTAGTTCAGCATGTCTGAGGACAGCATACTTTAAACTGAGGTGCAACAGCATGTTCTTGCAGGCTCTGAAATCTAAGTGGTGCAGTGTTTTATGGATTGGTACTTCACCTCCAAGCATTTGGTCCCTGTCCAGTTTAGGATAAAAGGCACAGCTTAATGCAAAGGTATTACTTACAGTCCTTGGCTTTATCTCTGTCACTACTCAGCTTGCAGCAAAATTATAGCTGCTATTCAACAGTGGCATATTAGGGGAACTGCCTTGCCAGCACTACAGTACATGAGCAGTACTGGTTGAGAGTTTGCACACTCCCACCTGCACTATACTTAGTTCTAGCCAACACTAATCATTTCCAAGACACATCTACTAATGTGCATTTCCTCTCAAAATACTGACTTATGGTGAAAATCAATACAGCAAATTGACAGGATATATGACTTGGATATACCTATTTCACATAATGGGAGCATTTACCTTTAAAGAATTTGTGACCTATAAAATGTTCACTGCAATTAATGATTAATTAATTACAAAAGAGCTGACATTTGTTCCAATTACAGTTATCCTTATTGTTGTACTAAAGCATTGGGCTTGCTGGTATGGACTTTTTTTTTTTATTTATGTAAGCCAAAAAAGTCATTCACTGCTTAAAGCCAGTTTCTCCTCTGGAGCACTTTCTCTCACATTTTCTGTGCCCCTTGACCTCAGGCATCTGTCACAGCAACACCTCTGCTCATAGCAGGGGAGAAGGTGAAGGGCTTCCTCAGAAGAAGATGCCAAAAATGCTTCTTGTGTAGGCTGGGACAGAGTGATCATCACTCTCAGCTGCGGTACAACCTGACTGCTGTCCTGGAAGATTCTCCAGCCCAAAGAGGTCCAAGGACAATGTGCTGCTGATTCTGCTGATTGGTCTGTCTCCCACACTGCAGGAAGTGCTGAAGGGAAGTCAATTACACAGGTTCGAAGGGCCAGGTTTTGCCCCGCAATCTTCATTCAGTAACAGCTATTGCATTCTACAGAGCAGAAAGAAGACTTATTTTTTAATAGTTTCATGTGGTCTTTTCTTCAGATACTCTGTTTTTCAACAGGCATCATTATATAACAGAAATACAAGTGGGTTTTGCCAACAGTAGTTCTGAGAAAAGAAAATAGATACATGGAAAATAATAGTGTTTTTCCAACAGAACTGTGAGAAAGATCTGATGTATAGGTCTCAAAAGTCTTCCCAATAGCCAGTGGCCACAGGATCAGGCACGAAGAAACAAAAATGGACTTACAGGCATCTTTAGGCCTCCTTGTAAAATGGAAAATTTTAATACCATCAGAAAAAGAAAGGAAGAGGAAAATACTGGCAAGGGAGGATATGAAAGAAAGTATATGAAAGAAATAGAGCATATGCGAGGAAAAATGTATAACAAAGTCTGCACATTTGTCTTGTGTATTAAATATTTTTTCTGTACCTCGGAGCATAAATTAAAATGTTGAAAAATTAATTTAATTCTGTAAGCATTCTAGGTCCATTGAATAAACATCATTCTAACTCCTACAAATTTTGGAGACTCTCAATATTTCATTTACCAAAATTTACAGATGACAATGGGAGTCCTCCTACTGTGTCCAACACTCTCTGGATCTGATATCAACTCTGCAGAAGCTGAGCTTGCAGTGTTCCTAATGTGAACTAGTGAGCATGTTCTTTTCAAAGTAATCATCATCAATTGATCAGTAAAATGTTTGAACAACACGGGAATCTGGTGATGAAATTCTGATAGAATTAAAGTCAATACAATAGCAAAACTGCCTATGAGTATCAGAGTTTTACCAAGAGTATCTGTCCAGGTCATACCTGCCACATTTCTGACACCAGAAACAGTCAAAAAGCACCAGAAGCAGAGGTGAACTTTCTGGATAGCACAGCTTTGCATGTCTGAATTAGGGAACCAGTCACTGGAAAGCATTTCTACCAATCACTTAAATACACAGATTTCTCTATTTCTAATGAAATAATCTGAAATATTTGTATATGAAGATGCAAATACCTGTTACTCTGGGATAAAAATGCAAGGATTTCCTTTTCCTGAACTGCTACCCAGCAACAGCTGCAGTCTTAAAATCACAATCAGCCTCCTGAAACCCTCAAAATGCAAAAATTACACAACTGAGGCAAAAACTTATGCAGTATTTATATATGCAGATGACAGCAATTTGATGGTCCGAGGCAACTGTTCTGGCCCAATTTTTACACAGAATTGCTTAAAGTGAGCAAAACAACACTGTGCAGGAAAGTTCTAGTCACCTATAGGCTGCTGTGCTAAATCATCATTGTAAAAAGGCACATTGATCTGCTATTAGAACTTGGCCACAGGTATCCATTATCTCAGGTAACAGTAACTTCACTTGGTCTGAACTCTTCCTGCCTGTTGCAGAAATCCTTCTTTGTTTCTTTCACATATTCAAAAGGGTCAACTACCATTTATCTTCAGTTTCTCCTCATCACCTCAAATGATTTGCCTTCTAGTCTAAATAATAAAGGACCAGTTTTCAAATACTGACTCTCGTGTACAGTTTGCCAGTTTCTTTGGACATGTATAGCAGAGGCCCAACTAATAATCAAAACAGGCCAGCAGGAAATAAGCTACACCACTCATGCACACATGCACAAGTGCTGAGATACCTTTCACTTTTGAATCTCTAAATACTCATTGCAAATACTGGATATAAAAAAAATTTGTCATCTGTTGCTGCAATTAGAAGAACCAGCCTGCTTAAAGATCAGTCCCAAAACACTCACAGTTTCAACCCATATCCCCTGTGTGCAAACTAGAAACCGTGTAAACCATGCTTACAATTCTCTTGCTTTCAGACCACAGCTGATTCCATGTGAAAGAACGTTTCAATTCTGAATCAAAGAATAGCTTTGTTTTTTAAGGATTTGTCTATTTCCCAAATATATTAGCTAGAGTAACTAAATAATGGAAGAGGTTTATCCTTCTCTCTAAAATTGTCTATTATGGTAGTCCTAGATTATCACAGCTATGATGCAACTAATTCTGCCAGATGTGTTCAAATTTGTATATATTTTTATTAGAATGTGACTTGCAGTTTTCTCCTACAAAACCTCCTTAGTTTTCAAAAGTGTTTGCTTTCCTAAAAGACTGACCCAAAAAGCTTAAGTTAATCAGAGATAATTTTTTTCACTTTGCACCTTGATAAATTCCTCACCACAAAGTTCCACACAGCTGTGAATAGACCATTACCAGTATCTGCAGCAGTTAGCTAAATCTCCACCTGCTCCATATTCACAGAAAGCCGGGATCAGCCTTACTCCACACCAAATCCTTTAGTTTCACTTCTTTGCATCACTTTTTCTTTTTTTTTTTCTTTTTTTTTGGTCACATTTTCTTTTTACAGCTATGGAGTCACAAGAAACAGGACCTCAAAAGGCCACCTAGCTCACTTCTCTGTCCCAAAACAAGATCAAATATATGAGATTGTATTACCTCATTACTAGAAGGTTTTTTCTGCTTTATAAATAAAACCTTTTTTTTTTTCCTGCCACTTATCTACAGAGTAACCACATAGTCTCTCCTAGGGTACAAGAAGCAGTGTCACTCATTCCAAGAATGAATAACAACCGTAGCTTGTAATTACAGAGACTGACACATTGCTACACTTTCATTTCAAAAATATTTTTAGATAAATCATATATTCAGGAATTTTATAATTAACTAACACTTCTGCTGAATTTTCAGCTTGCCACAGAGTTCCATACCCATACATTACAAAAATCAGAGATGATTATGGCTGAAATTGTCTGGAATGATGAAAGTACACCAAGTCTTCAGTACATGGAACACCATACATCAAAAAGATGTCCCAGAATAGCTTCTCTTCAGCAATCTCCTGCACAGGATCACTTACATACCTGCATTTTACATAGATGGGAATTGTGCTTCACCTACAATTATAATAGTGCGTTTTACCTCACCAGAACTGGTAAGGGGCTGCACCTTCTCTTGAACACACTGTTGTAAAGGACAACTGGTGATGGAGAGTTCAGCAGGATGGCATCAGTAGACAAGACAACTATCTAGTATCTACAACTGTATACAAACCAATCTTTGGAGGCTTTGGCTATGCAGTTACTGAAATGGACAACACAAAGAATAAGTATGCTATTTCTCTTAAAACATTGCCCCATAATTGTTTCACTCTCAAATCCATGGTGAGAAACATGGTTTAAGCTGCATTTCCCACAAATTAGCCAAATAAGTCGACACCATGTTCCTCACCCACAGCTGACCTTGACTCACAGTGAAACAGCAGTCTCATCTCTACAGGATTTCTAACATGCATATGTTATTCTTGCTAGTAGTCCAAACTGTGCAACTGAACACCTTGTGCTAAGTGCTGTAAAGATGCAGAAGAAAAAGACAGTCCCTGCAGAAAAAGCACATCTGCTTTGTCAGTCATAAAGTCTTAAAATACAGCTTCAAGTGATTCTACATCTCACTATCCCCTATGACTCCACCTTTATCTCCACTTGACATTGTTGAGAGCAATCTTATTTTTATTATGAGTGCAAAACAGATGTCATGGCATGTGTGACATGAAAAAATATGTAAACCTTAAAGGTGAGTGACGATTCTATAAACTGTTAAATCGTGTCAAACCTCAGAGTATTTTGAGCTTACAAATGAGCCTGAAGGCCTGCTGAAAAAGTAGAGCTTTTAGTGAAAGAAGCTCAATCTCTTTAAAAGGACCTCCCAAATTTTGATTTTTAATTTAAACTATAAATTATAGAGGGTTTATACTTAACTAAAATTTGTAGCTCTGGTCTGTGTTCACACCTAACATTCGGCCAGGCCTGCAGTCCTTTACAGGCTATTCAAGCTATTCTTGCAGCAGCAGGTGGATGCTTTAAAAACAGCCACTAAAAAATCACAGGACAGACTATATTTACACTAGTGCTACAAAGAGAAAAGTTTGATCCTTAATGTCCTAACTGTGTCAAAGGTGGTCCAAGGCTGCCTTTCTAAAATGAAATTAACCTACCTGTGCCCTATGCACAGAAAAAGAAATGGAATATTGTTTTTTTCCATTTCATTTTTGTATCAAGGCAGCTCAGAGTCATCACTGACCCACAAATTCAAGACTGCATAGGGTCAACACTAACTAGCATAAAAACAGGAAACACAGCAGCATGATGCTGAGTTGTTACTAGCTTTCATTATTCCACAGTGTCAATACTCATGTTAAGGCCAATGTATTCCTTAACACAAAATAGAGATTAATTAAGCAACCAAACAATCTGAAATGTCCTACTTCCATCTTGCTCTAAGCTGTGTGTAATGAAGTGCATGACTACCTGTTTTGTCCCACTCCTCTTGACATTACGTATTTTTTTTAAACTTTGATTTATGTGAACTTAAAAAGCAAGGACCTACTTGGGCAACCATGGTATCTCCCCATTGGTGTTGAACTGATTTCTACTGCATCTTTTCTAACTTGCAACAAAAATGTGTTTCTGTGATTAAAAATAGAATTTCCTTTCCCAAATGGTTTTCCAGAACAGAGAAAGTAGGTAGAGGAATTTTTAAGATATTTTTAAGATAAAATGGCATTCAGCTTGCATTTTCCTCCCACCCTTCTGACCCGTGCAGATGTTGCAGACTCCCTATCACTACCTGATCCAACAGAAGAGTCAGCTCTTGGCTCTAGGGATGTTTCTATTCCCAGTGACATGTGGAGTTGCCATAAATAAAATAATAAAATTACCTGTACATGTCAATATCAGGTGAACTCATTATATATATATATATATATATATATATACACATATATATATCTCCAGCAGTATACTCTATCACCACATTTAAATACAGTTAGACAATCTGACTTTAAATACACCTTTTTTCTCACAGTCTCTCATGCTCCTCCACAATATTTGCATGCTATTATGTAGACTGATCTTTGGACATTATTATGGCTATATCCTGATTTCAATGCCTTTCAGAAGAAGATTGGACTGGACCTTCAGATATCCTTTTCAATAAGATTTTCTACAAACCTATAAATTATACACAATATGGTCTCTAGGGCAAAATGAGCTCTTGGATGAGCATTAACTACAAAGACTAGCACAAATATAATTTTATTTTTGTTATAAAATAAAGCACTGTTACCTCTACTTCTTTAATTCTTAGATCAGCATACACACTTTTAACATTTCATTAAGGCATATCAGGTACAAATGCTTCATGTCACTTGATCATAACATGCTATCTCAGGCACTTAATAATCCACTCTCAAAAAAGCTTCTTGCAAAACACACAATAGGAGGGAAACATGAATTATGCTTATTTAACCAACTGGATTGCTTATCTTGGTAAGTCTATCAGCCTCATAAAATTTCATGGCACTGACTCTTATCAGTTTTTTTTCAAAAAAAACCAAAAAACCCAAAATCAACTGAGGATCATCTCAACCGCCTTGCACTTTCTACAGCTATTCCAGCACAAAGTCAGTGATTAATGCGCAGGTATATTTGCACAGCCTGCACCCATATTGACCATTTTGATGGAGACATACTTTTGCTGGCTTATTGACAAATAAGAAGATAACAGAAAGGAAAGAAAACTCATCAAATGCAATGAGAAGGGAACCACATCCCTCCACCCAGCTCCCCAGACAAAGACTAGTAAAAACTCATCTAATACCTTTACTCCTGTTTGCTGTTTTTCAGATTACTTCTCAGGTGGTACCATCAAACTGAAACCCCTTAAAGCAGTAGCACCTGTCACAGACTTGAAAATAACACCATACTATTTTCCACCATCAAGGAGACCCTGCTCTTATTTTCCCTCCTCACTTTCTTTTCTTTGTTGGCCCAAAGAAACAGGTTTTTTAAAAAAGTCTTTAAAATTAGTTAGTAGCCTGCCTTAGAAATACTAGTGTTAATACCTGCAGATCTGCTCTCAAGCCACACTGTCAATTTGTGAATTATCTTTTGTATTAAAAGACATGCAACGACTAATACTAACATCCTCCTGGAAACTATGCCAAGGCACATGGAATATAAGGAGGTGACTGGAGATAGCCAACAGTGCTTTACAGAAGGCCAATCATAACTGAAAAACTTGTCAGGCCTTCTGTGATGGGGTCACAGTGTAGGTGGATGAAGGAAGAATGACTGATGTCATCTACCTGGACTTGTGCAAAGCCTGTGACGCTGTCCTGCACTACATCCATATCTCTAAACTGGAAAGACATGAACTAGTGCTAGATGGACCACTCAGTGATAGGGAATTGACTGAGTGGTCACGCTTAAGATGTTGCAGTCAACAGCTCAATATTTAAGTGGAGACCAGTGACAAGTAATGTTCCTCAGGAGTTGTTACTGGCATGAACAAACATCTTTCTTGGTGACACAGACAGTGGGACCGAGGGTACCTTCAGCGAGTCTGCCAGTGCCACCAAGCTGTGTGGCATGGTCAATATGCAGGAGGGAAGGAATGCCACCCAGAGGGACCTGGACAGGCTGGAGGTGGGCCCATAAAGTTCAAGAAGACCAGGTACAAGGTCCTGCACTTGGGTTGGGGCAATCCCAAGCACAAACACAGACTTGGCAGAGAATAGATTGAGAGCAGCTCTGAGGTGAAAAATGTGGCGTTGCTGGTAGATGAAAAGCTGGAGTGAGCTGGCAGTGTGTGCTTCCAGCCTAAAAGCCAGCCACATCTTGGGCTGCATCAAAAGCAGCATGCCCAGCAGCTCAAGGGAGATGATTCTGCCTCTCTACATTGCTCTCAGGAGACCCTCCCCTGGAGCACTGCATCCAGCTCTGGGGTCCCCAACATCAGGACATGGAGTGATTGGCACAAGTCCAGACAAGGGCCATCAAGACAACTGGAGGGCTGGAGAACTTCTCAAATGAAGACAGGCTAGGGAGTTGGAGTTGTTCCGCCTTTAAGCCCCCTCTAGTACCTAAAGAGAGCCTACATGAGAGCTGGAGAGGGACTTTTTAAAGGGGACAGGACAAGGGGGAATGGCTTCAACATGAGAGTATGTTTAGATTAAATATGATAAAGAAATTCTTCACTGTGAGGGTCATAAGACATTGGAACAGGTTGTCCAGAGATGTAGATGCCACATCCCTGGACATGTTCAAGGTCAGGTTGGATGGGGTTTTAAGCAACCTGGTCTAGTGGAAGGTGTCCCTGCCCATGGCAGAGAGGTTGGAGCTAGATGGTCTTTAAGGTCCCTTCCAACCCAAGCCATTTCATGGTTCTCTTAGGATCTAAAAAAGTGCAAAAAGGGAAAAAGGATCAGGATAATGGTGTACTGCAAAGCAGTTTACAGCTAATTTATATGCAAAGCTAACTGTAATTCAGATAAGCATATCACAAGATAGAAGAAGTTGCACAACGTTACACAAGCAATGAGGTGTATCCAAATCTATTTTCTGTATCTCTGCCATACAGTGACAAAGTAGGAATCTTTACAACCGTCAATGATCCTCAAGTGACTACAGCTATTTTGTTGAAAACAATTTTTTAACACACAGGCCAAAATGCAGATGCCTAATGTTCAAAGAATCCCTTCCTCTTGTGTCTTCTAACCAGAGACATGAGATTTTCAAGCAGCACTTGCTGAGTGCTTGGAAAAACAAGTCCCTTAGACAAAATTTAGGGATGCACAGATCTCAGTGCCACTGGACTAAGTAAACTTGTATGAGACAGTATCACATAAATCCTTCAAATTTCAGTTCCAGAAGTTTTTTGTCATATGAGGCTAATGTATTAATTCCCACTAATTTAAAACGAGATCTTTGGGAAACCAAACAGTAGTAAAGCCATATGAGGCAAACTGGATTCTCTGATTTAAAGAATATCATTTTAAAATTTACCATAGTTTACTTTGTAACATAAATTAAGGAAGTACTAAGAGACACATCAAACTACTTCATTGGAAAGGAGAAATACTGTGATTTTTTTTTTTCCATTTTTGTCCTACTTACAGTTTTTCACAACAAGAACTCAAAAAGTTTGCTTTTTTTTAGTGAATATGCAGTTTCAGTTTATTTTGTCTCAAAACTTTACATGCTTAGGCCTTAATTCTGTAAACATTAAAGTTATGAGCAACAGACTGACAGACCTATGTAATATGAACACCCAGTCCAGGATGTCATATAAGAATGATGATTTTATTCTGCTATGTTCTGACAATAAACATGTTTTCTAAACCATGAGATTCCTCCCAATGTTTCCAGCATCATTAATATTTAATATATTAATTATATTAATTATTTTATATCTAATGTAGCTAGTTCTCCAGATGCAGCAATGCATTTAAACTTATCTGCTGTCCTGTATGATGACTATAAAAGTTTATGTACTTACAGCAAATTGTATGTTTTTCATTTGCATTCAAGTTTTTTTTTAATTCTGTGACTAAAATCTCTGTGCATAGTTCAAGGCACACAAAACAGTTCTAAGAAAGATGAAGAAAAACAAGCTGATTGTATTTAAAAGACTATTTTACAATTAGGATCTTATCACAATTATTTTGAATGTATCAATTACACATTTCTTATTAAACAGAAGGGTTGATTAATACTGATATTCTATGCCTTTCAATTTGATACTGTTTTGATCATTAGTGTTTCAGGCTACCTGTAAACAGGGGCAGTTACATGCCTCCAGAGAGGACAGAAAAATACTTCTTGGCTTATGTCATAGGTGTGATACCTCCTGGGGAATGTTGTTTTTCAGTTTACCACAACCAAGGTACTGGCTGATCAAGGGACAACTTACAGCAATGAATGCCAAACTCGAATTTAGTATCCATAACTTTGGGCAAAATGATAAAGCAATCAAGATTTCAATTTATAAAGCATGGGTTAATAATTATATCTTAAATGGAATTGCTTTGAAAGCCATACTGCAGTAAGCTAACTGCTGAAAAAGCCTAGAAATTAACACAGAATGCCTTCTTTTCATCCAAAAATTCTCATTTACTTTAGTTAAACAGGATTAGGCCACTGGCTCTGTAAACGTAGCCGTGTAAATGTATTGTCTCTTTTTACTAATATAGATGTCTGGCAAATTCTTTTTGCTGTTACCATGGTTCTAGTATTCTGATGTTTCAGCATAAAAATAACAGTTAAGTGTATGACTGAACACCAAGAAATTTTTTAGACATTTAATGGTTACAATTAACAGTGAGGTCAAAATTTCCTTTTTAAAGACATTTAGCTATGATCTGAAATCTGTAATTCTCATATATGAAGATTCAGAATACTTATTAACAAAAAAACTGTCAAGAAAGCTACTGATTTTGCTTTCTCAGTTTCTAGCCCCAAATTTTTGTTTCCTATTCATCCACTGGCTGGTAAAAATGAGCAACAGGTGGAATCTTCCGACTTTCTTGCATTCTTACATCAAAATACTACAGATGTGTAAGAAAAAAAACTCATTTCTCCTGCAGTAAATACTTTTAAACCCCAGTTTACTGCAGAAATATTTCCCAGTAAGCAGCTGTGCCACTCAGCAGCTCTTGAGAACATAGGTCATCTAGAACTCAAGTTACCTGAATCATAAAGCCATAGATTATCCCAGGTTGGAAGGAATTCATAAGGATGGAGTCCAAATCCCTACTACTTGCAGTACTACCCAATAATAAATCATAAGCCTAACAGTGCTGTCCAGACGTTCCTTGAACTCCATACAGGGAGTCATGAAGCTCCATACAAATAAAAGACTCCATTAGACAGGAGGACTTTGGAATTCAGGAAAGTTTATGCAATTTGCAGAAAATCTGGAGGGAAATGCTTTGCACCATGGGACCCCAAAACTCTGCTTGAGGAATTTTAAGGATTTTAAACTCAGCTTCCCCCAATTCCTGTCTTCTCTGTGGAGTTTTTTTTTGAGAGCCCCTGGTTCTTCCTTCACTTCCCCATATTAATACTTCCATGTTTTCATCCATAGCACCATTACAAACATGTGGAACAAATCAATGGAGTCCTTATGTCTTTTCATATTTTAGTACCTGTTTTCCCTGCATGTTCAGAGTTTCAATTGTATCATATTTTTCAATAAATTTATAAAATTGAGGAAAAGTAGATGAAGATAGAAAATAAAACTTGCTATGAAGTAGGAGCACTCCAAAACTGATTTAAACACACTCATGATATTTAGCCCTTGGTACAACCATGGTGCAAATTTAGCATCATCAATAGCAAAAGCAACACTTTTACATACAGGGATATTGCAATTCCAGTTCTAAATTGTGTGCCAAGTTTATATGAACCTTTCAATCTAAACGCTGCAAAATCAAAAGCATTTATACACTAAGAAATCAGTCACATGCTGGCTCTGGGAACCTGCTAACCCTGACCATTTAGCAGTGATTAGCAACTTGGTGATGACAAATCTTATATATTATAAAAAAACTGTAGTTTTATGTGTGTGTGTATATATATATATAAATATGTATATTACTATAAAAGTGTAATTGTGACTCTTGTAATGTATACAAAAGCAAGAAAATTAGTTAGCAAGGTATCCCATTCACACTTCTTTTAACTTCCAAGTACATAAACACAAGTGAGACATTTGAGTAGTTACAACAAGAGGCTCATTAATTTCTATTAAATTATGAAGTCTATGTAGAGCTCGTATTGTTGGGAATCTTCTGCAACATTGCAATGCAAAGACAGTTTTCTTGACAATATTTATAAAGATAACTACTTCATTAACTGTAATTATCAAAAAGCTGCTCCATCTTTTCTTTCCTGGTTCCTGAAGTGATTCACCTGGCATCTGGAAACAAAGAATGCTATATTGCTCAATGGCTTCTGATGTATATTTGTTCAATTAAAAACACCTCTAAAACCAAAAAGGAAGATGCTTTCACTGCGAGTAGAAATACTTATGATTCTGAATACAGAAGACCACTTATAGGAGTCAATCTGAATACAATTTCTGGAAGCCTCAAAAGCATACTCTGGCATGTGTTATTGGCAGTATGGCTTTGAATCTGCTTGTTCTGCTCTTTGAGTAAGCTGTACTTATAATTGCTTAAAAAATGAATTTCAAGTTAACCACATTTTACTGAATTTGGCAAGAAGCATGGGTATAGAAAAAAGACGTTCCATATCATTTTTCCTAAGAGAATAAATCCATCACAGTTTTTGCAAAATAAAAATTTATTAACTATATCAAACAACAAATAAAATGACAAATAAAAAGTGTAGGGTGCAGGGTGCATGAGTCATTAACATGTGTGCAATCTTGTTATATGCCCCTGTTTTCCACTGGAGTTGGCTGGAATTAACACTTTGGCAATCTGTGGCTCTTGGGCAGGTAAGAGGTAAAGGAACTAGGTATATGGGATGAGACCTGCTCTGCAGAGCTGTCTATGACAGTGAACTGCTGCAGTGAAATGACTGGGTGCTTTATCCCACACTGCTTTGCAATGCCTGCATTTGCTAAATCAGAATGCTCAGTCTTCAAGGTAAACTATTCAAGTGTGCCTTTTCGCCACCATGTTGCGTGAAACAGGGCCAAACAGACCTATGGAAAATATCTACCCTTCTTTCTTTTCTTTCTTCTAATCATCATCTGCTTCTTCTCAGGCAAGATCACTGATAACCAACAAAACAAAAAAGGCATTATTAGATTGGACAGGTCATACATAAAAATCCCCATCCTCTTCCCGCTTTTTTTTCCCTCATAACATATAGAATGATCAGCCTTGTAGGCAGTTCAGAAAGTCTGTCAATGATGGCTACTTTAAATTTAGCCCCTTCTGAAGAGCTTGCATACAGCATGTGGACTACCACAGATACCAGTTGTGGAAACATGGCAGTAAGTAACTGAAGGGGCAGCGATCTGTTCAGAAACCCTTGTGCAGAGACCCCTGAGAAGGTTCTTCAGAGCAGCTGGAATTCACCCAGACACATTAGTAGCCTTTCCACTATGAGCACTTTCTCCAGAGTTGATAAAGGTGAGGCAGTAGCACATTGTAAAAGGAGAAGTAAAAGAGGCCTTCCTCATTCTCATCATTTAAAGAATGCTTGCTGAAAAATGCTGACAGTGTCCTGAAGATAAAAGGGGATGTTCATGCAAAGATCAACCTGAAAATCCATGAATGGAAAGGGATAGCTGCTATTGTTTAATTCAATAAGCAGCTTCTCTGAACCAACATCAAAATGTCTGTTTCCCCGAATAAAAAAAAAAGTTGTTTTGAATTTGGTTTACTCTCAGAAAGCAAGGAACTGTGTGTATGAAGGTTCTAGTACAAGTACATATTTAATTCACAAAAAACCACGATTTTAGCAAAAAATTACAAGACTACTTTTAACAGTCTTGTTTCCCATCTGGTTTAATGGCATACTAAGGTGTCAGTTTCATTGCCATTGTTTTTGTCCTGCATGCGAAGAACTGATATTTAGTCACAGAAATTCTACATGCCCACATATATTTGTCTATATTTAGCACACGTTTATGAATACTGGGTGTGATGTATTTTATCTTTTGGTTTTTTACTTAAAATTGACAGTGCATATAGGAGTGCTAAAATAACGCATTCCCATATTTGAGAGGCATTTTCTTTGTTTCCTGTTCCCTTGTAATCAGACACTACTCTAAGAGAGTGATGAAAGAACTTTAGAGAAAGAACAAGTTCTTAGAGCTGAGTCTGGGAAAAAAAAACAAACAAAACAAACTAGCAGAAGTAGCACATAAAAATAAACTTACCTGAGCTTTTTTGCTTTTCCAGCTGGTCTGTGGGTTCATTAAGTACTCCTGACTTCCATCCACATACAGCTCCTGACTCCTCTGTGTAATCCTCCTTAACAAGCTCATTGTCCATATCCACTTATAAGTTCTTTTCCTTCTCCTTTTTGAGGTCATATGTCCAATGGTCATGGAATTCTAATTTTCCTTAGCATCCAAACTCTGTATGTTGGCTAACAGAACCTGTTTTTGCAATAGCAGTTCCCTTTTAATTGACTGTTTGATTCTTTTTCCCTGCTGTGACATTGTTACTCATTCCTCTCATCACAACCTCTCCATCTTACATGCGCAATGTCCAAAAACCACCTTAGTTCTTGTGAGAATGCTGCAGCCTGGCCTGCACCCCTATCCCTGAGGACTGAAGTATGCTATTTTCCTGGAACATGGAGGTCCAGTAACTCCACACACAGTAAAGTCCTTAAGTTCAAGTAGATCCAAACATGCAGAGTATTTTAAAAGGTAGAGAAAAACAGTTATTCATCACTAGAAGTGATGAGATCTGGAGTTTGATGAAAACTGGAGTTTGAGACTGGGTACAGGTTGATCAAAGTCAAAGGATTGTGCAATTCTTGAATAGCTTAGTAAATCTGTTTGTCTCAGTAAATACATAACATATCAACGGTGCAGGCATCTTACCACTGCTAGAACAGACATATTTTTCTATGTGTGAGGATATTTTAACTTGACCTGTGTTGACTCTGGGTGTTTCCTAGCAAGACCCGGAATGGACTTTGTGCTTGCACATGCTGAAAAAACACAAGCATTACTTTTTAGTGTCACCTCCAAGCCCAAGGAATCTGTTTTTCTGGATTTTTAATTCAAACTACGCTGCATAACCAAGACACTGCAGAAATAGAATTCTAAATTCCTAACAATTTGTGTTAGACAAACCAAGAGCATTATAAAGATACAAAGAAAGTAAAAAGCCCTGTAGTCAACCGTATAATTTCCTATGACATAACAGTATTATTTCTTCCTAAACATGCACATACCCCCCAAAAAAATCCTGAGTATTTATGCACAGGACATGACAGTCACGATGTATACAAAGTTGTTATAAACACAGTTTCATATTTAAACATGGCCTTTTCCTCTTCAGACAACAGAGGAATTGCTAGTATCCCTGAAAATGTTACTAAAACAAATCGCCAGTGCTGAAAAGTAGCTTACAGCATATATCAAATGCATATTTGATTTAACAATCCTGGCATAGGAGATATGAAGTAAAAGGATGAGCCACTGATTTATAGTATCACAAGAGGCCTGGGAAACTCCTTTCAATAGTACTCCTTACGTGAGAGAATGCCCTGCTGCAGCACTGAAGGAATGCCAGAACATCTACTCCCTACAGTTTATCCTCATAACAAACCTTGGAGATCTTCTCTTTCTGCATTTTGACTATTTTATTTGAACTGAGGAACTGTTCAAAAAGTGACAAAGATGGACTAGGTTAAATGCTGTAACATGGTACTTATTCACACTACATTAGGCAGAGGAACACTAAAATTAGGCATAAAATTTTATTCCCTTGGTAATATCCTCCAGTATTGGCTAGAGACAGAAGGAAAAAAGGGGATTTCCCTTGGAAAAATAAAGCAAGCTGTTGATATGAAATGTAAATATTGCAGTATTACATTTGCAATAGTATCACTATTTCTATTGAGGGAGACGGGACATGAGGGAGACGACATCACCAGAGAGCCTGAAAAAAATTAACCATTCAGTGAGCAGTCTAAAGGATTTTTGGACTGGTAACTATACTCTCCTTTACATTCTGTCTGTAAACAATCTTATTACTAACAAAACCATGAGAGAGTGAGACATTTTCTTTTGATTTTACTGGAGCTGCATGAGAAATATGTTTGGCCATGAGAAATATGTTTGGCCTGTCATTCTACAAAATGATATTACAAGCCTGTTCCAAAGCTCACTGCTCTCTTTCCTTTGGGGTCAGAAGCAGGATCATGCAAAGTAGGAACAAAACAACAGCCTTTTTAAAAGCCCTAATGAAAATATCTTTTTTAAATTGCTGCTTTGCCCTAATTCTCTTCACTACTGCACCAAGCAAGGGACAGCACTTGCCAGATTCAGGTTGAACCAGCCGAAGCCTTACCAAGTGAACATATATTTGTTGTATACCATGCCTTTTTTAATCAACTTCCTGATAAAAAATGCCATGAAGACATAAGGTATGAGAAATGAAGACCTTTAATACTTCACAAAATAACAGACCCCAGAGCTGTTTGGCTGGGAATCTGTGACCTTACAGATGTTTATAAGTTTGCCTGGTGCATAACTATAATCAATTTGGTTGTGATAGACCTTCAAGAAAGGTAAAATTTATCCTGAAGGAAACTTGGTTCCTGAAATCAACTGCTCAGATGCATTATGCAGGTGGGAGTTTCAGCAAACCAAAGAGTCTACCGGCAGACACAACATTGATTTCTTATTGTTTACAACCTACCAGACAGTTCTATACTGACCTGATTTGATGGATGTCTCTGGGGAACCCTGCAGCCCTGGATATTTCCACAACCAAGTTGGTCAGTTCCTTACTTGGTCACTGTGTTCCACATCTGCAGCTTCAGTGCAAACATGCTGAACTAGCATATACACACTGAAAATCTGATCCGAGATCAGATTTTAAATCCGATCTAATAATAATGTTTACTGCTTTCATGACTAGAAGTATGATCCCTTTAAAGGGATCAAAAATCCTATAGTGATTTTTGTCTGTCTGTCTCCACATTCCACTCCCCCTCCCCACACAAGATGTTTCCCCTTCATTTCAGTTTCATTACATTTTGCTGCTTTTTCCTCTATGGCTAAAATAGGCAGAGTAATTCTAATCAAAGCAAAACACTGTGAAGGATTCTAAAGAGATAATCTTTGTCAACAAGCTATAAACGCTTTGATTTGTTCTCCTTGTGACTTTTTAAACTAGGATATGTGGAGAAGATGATGCTATTTGGTCTGTACTTTTTTACTCCATAGAAAAAAATCTGACTGCACTACTGTTTAAAACACCATTGATAATCTTATTAGCATTTCTCATCACTGCTATTACGAGAAAGAAAAGGTCAGTAAGTAATCCACAGCCATAAAGTTTTCTGGTACTATACTGTCAGGAACTTCACATCTTTACTGAAAGTTGCATGATGCAAACATTTATCAAGCTCAGACAAAGTGATACTAAACTCAGTATTTCCATGAGGATATTCAGTGTTGTATACCTATTTAATATCGAAGTACTTTTCCACCATTGACTCTCTCAACAAAACAATGTCTGTTCTCAAAGTTGATCAAGAAATGATTCTAACACAGATAACTTTGTTTTATAAACGTGCTTGTGTGATGCACTTAGAACGAAATACCGTGTTCATTTCCCATGGAAATGCAAATGGATGGGAATTATATTTTCATTCTTTTAGATTCCATATAAAAGCATGACCAGTGCAGAACAATTTTCAAAACAGTACCTTTTCTGCCATTCACATAGCAAAGTTTCTATGCCTTGCTAACAGTCTGCCACATATCTGTAGCACGTATGTGTATATAATCAAAATATTCCTTTGCATATCTTGCTCTTCTCCTCAACACAAAAACTAAAAAAAAAAAAAAAAAAAAAAAAAAAACCAAAAAAAAACAAAACAAGAAAAACAGAAATCCTCATATATAGTCCTTAACAAATCTGGAGAAATCATATATGCCTGATTATACTGAAGTAGCTCCTCTTCTTTCTTAATTGTCTTTGTCTCCAAACACACAGTTGCTCAATTTTATAATATGTAACATCCAAGACTATAGAGTAAAATAACAAAGTCATACTAGGAATCAAGAACTACTACAATAAAAGTGATGCTCTTTTTGAAAATGTGGGCATATAACTGGATATTAGAATCTAAAACAAAGAAATCGCTGCAAATGTTTGGCATTTAACTACTGCCCTTGTTGGTGAAAATAAGGGGCGGGGGGGGGGAGGAAGAACATTCACTCTCCAGAAAGTTCAAGCTGCAAAATATATACAAAATTGAACCTAGTGCAAGATTAGTTTAAAATATACCTAATTCTACATTTATTCATTGTAATCATTTACTCTTCTCTTTGTCTCACTTGATAAATCAATGTAATTTTTAGAAAAATATAGTTACTTAGAAAGATCCTGTGTTTTTACATAGTCTTGCATCACTCTGTATTTCTAATATTCAAAATGTATATTGCCATCTCAATTATTTTTAAACATGTCATATTGAAAACAAGTATAAATATATATAGTCATCAGACTACACTACAACAATCAAGTTTAACCTTATCATTCCAAACTTGATCAACCTTAATAAATCATATGGGGTACCTGCTAACTGCCTAGCAAGGGTTAACAGTTTCTTCCAATATTTAGAGTGTTTGGGGTTTTTTTGTTTTGTTTTTGGGGTTTTTTTGTTTGTTTGCAGAGTGGCATGACAAAGACTTTTATTTGTTTGGCAATTTTTGAAGAAAAACTATCACACAGAACTGAAATGGCAATTTAAAAAAAAAAAAAAAGGAGAGAAAGGTAGAAACTAAACATCATTTGGAACTGTAGCTGTTGTTCTCCCCAACAATATAATTAAAGGTAACAAAAACGCCACACCACTCAAATAGCAAATAATCTATTAAACTGTTCTACAGTAGTCACTAGAACTATGTAAAGACAATTACCAGATAATATTTTTTACTTAATCCCAACCCTAAATGCAGTTTCAAAATTAGGTCAGTTAAAAGGAAAATCACCATTTTAAAGGAGATTAGGAATCATTAGAATTGAATAAAATTATTCCTAAATGACTACACAAAAAATAGCAAATGTATCTAAATGTTCAAGTACCCCACATTTTATACACAGCATCAGAATTATATAAGAAATGCCTATCAATGGATGCTCTGTTCGAGAAGTGGGATTCCAGTCTGACTCAGTATTATTACCTGACAAAAAAAAATATCTAATGCACAGACAGCTTGTTTATTTTTTTCTTTTGTTTACTCAAATAAGAAGCCTTTATAAGGACACATATGTAATGGAGGTATATAGAGCTGAAAGAATCACTAGCAATTTGTCAATCTGCAACTCAGGCTTTAGCCTTACTGGCGAGTTTGTGTTAAATAAGCATTTTTTTTTCCTTTCAACCAAGAAAATTCATACCATACCAACCAAAACTAATAACAGCAGGGCTTTCATTGAAACAGTAGTTGCTAATTTTACAGGTCTGCCCACATTGTTCTAGAAAATAGGAAGCAGAAATCTGACATTTCCAGCAGTCGTTATTAAAACAACAATCACTGAGAGCTCGATCCTGTTCTCACTGAAAGCAATGTCAAACTCCCCGTTGACTTCGGGGAGAGCAGGATCGGGCCCCGAGCTGCTCAGCCTCCTCCAGCCCTATGCACAGAAGTGTGTGTTGTGGAGCTGGGGTGGGAGAAGTACAAGCTATTCCTTTGTTAACTGCCCAAAGAGTTGAACTTTCCATCACTTTGTCAACAACACCAAAGTGCCCTGCTAACAACGGTGATAAAAGGACATATTTACCTTGAAGGAACAGGAAAGGGAAAGCCGCAGAATTGCAAAACAAAGTAGTCCAAAGGAATTATCTATGCATGCAGTCCAAACGTGCACCTTCAAGTAGGCCACAGTCTGTCAAGCAGTCGTCTCGGCACCAGCCACCCTGCCTTCCATCTTACGAGATTCACCCAGAAAACTGACAAACCTGCTCCACGACAACAAAACTCTCCTAATGCTTTTGAACGCCCACCATTTGTTCTCCATTCATCCAATCAACTTTCCACT
Organism: Lanius collurio; assembly: GCA_020086605.1. Lineage (NCBI taxonomy): Eukaryota > Metazoa > Chordata > Aves > Passeriformes > Laniidae > Lanius > Lanius collurio. Next base: position 14,422,147 of record JACBWW010000001.1, on the reverse strand, counting down.
GCACATCTTCTCCTGCGACTGAGGCTCAGAGGCAAGATCCCTTCTCATCTGTATGCTAATTATTTTGCCACATGGACAAAAGTAATAATGCTTTCAGACAGGAAACCAACGGGCCTGAAGTCGAGGGCAGAAATTAATAAGTTTCCACCACTGAAGGCTGAGAAGGTGGGCATGCGTGCAGCTCTGTGGCTGATGGATCAGCTGTAACCTCCATTTAAGAGCAGCAGAGAGGCGACGGGCTGGAGGAAGCCTAGGAAGCGTAGCATGCATCAAGCCCGAGTTCCCCTAGAGACCACATTACTGCAGCAGAACAGCATCCGTAGCAGATTGCTGACTTACCCCGCCTGAGCCCGCATCCTTTAAGCAGCGCGGCGCGCATCCATCCCGCCGGCCCCGCGGCGCGGTGCAGTGCCCGGCGCGGCCGCGCAGGCCCGGCCCCCGCGGCGCGGCGGGAGGCGGGCAGGGTTTGTATGCTAATTATTTTGCCACATA
>JACBWW010000001.1:14263807-14421284 GCA_020086605.1 Lanius collurio | reverse complement strand
GGAACTTGTGCTGTGCTTTCATAAGGGCAGGGCTGGGGCCGCGCACCCCGGCCGGGCTCCCCGGCGGCGGGGGGCGCCGCGCCGGCGCTGTGTTCCACCCAATGGAGGGGAACGCCGAAACGCCGCAGCCGCCCGGGAGGGGAGACCGCTAAAAATACTCCCCTGCCGCTGTGCTGGCGTAAAATGGTGTCTCCGATAGAGAACACCACCACCACCACCCCCCCCAAAAAAAAAATAAAAGTCCCAACAATTAGGCTTCTAAATGTATCTTTTAAAGAAAATAATGATTGAAAACCATCATTTTTCTACTGGGGTACCTCACCAGGATTTCTAGAGTTAATTTAGCTGAAGCATTGCTTATATTACCTGTTCACACCATCTTTTCCCCTTTGAAACAAAAGAAATTTACAGAAGAAAAGATTAGCAGCCTTACACCATTACCAACTTGCACGGCTCAACTTTATGTGATCAAGACTCCAAGCAGAATCCAGGGCTCGTACGCATAAAGGGGCCAGGTGTGCACGTACAAACCTTTAACAGCGTTTGCCCAGCAATTTTACGTGGATTCTGTGGCTCTCGCTGCCTGCGCTTAGCCAGGGACCGCGTTACTAAACGTGTCACAAAGACAATGACTGGGAAGAGGCACCTCACCGCCTTCCACGGCTGTGCACAGGCTTTTCTCCGGCGCTTGCCCGCTCGTGGGCAGCCTCCCTAAAGGGCTCGCCCCTGGGCTGCCGGGTGTCCCTGCGACGGGAGCGGCTTGACAGCGGGGAGTCGCTTCGTTTAAACCCGTCCCCGAAATGTCATTTCGGTAGTAGCGTGACAGGCTGTGATCTTTACGCGGAGGCGGAGGCTCCCCCCTGCCTTGGCACGACTCCGCACGCCCCCGCGGACTCAGCCCTGTCGTGTCCCGGCCCCTGCCCCGGGCACCGCCGCGCCTCCTGCCGGGTCCCGCCCGCCCTGCGCGTCCATCCCCGCAGGCAGGCTGTTCCGCACGGGAAGGACCCTGGCTAGCGCACGCATACAGCCTACACGCCCTCCCTACATACACGCGCCTGCCGGTCTCGTTGCCCTCCTCGTTGCCATTGTGCTGCTGCAGCCCCCTCCTCCCCGCACCCCGCCCTCCCTTCTTCCCTCCCTCCCTCCCTGCCGCGGCTCGCCCTGCTCCGCGGAGCTCGGTACGGGCAGCCCCGCGGCTGGCAGGGCACTGCGGGCAGCCCCTGCTGGCCGCGACAGAAGCGGGGGAGAATGACCCAAAAGTCACGAGGAACACCCTCCTCAAACCCTGGGAGGTAATCCCTCCCGAGCCCGCTCTGCCTGACGTGTGAACACCAGACATGCCGGTTACTGTACGGGTTGCGATTCCCTCCCCACCCAGCCTTGCCAGGCACCACACTGCGGTCTGAGGGGAAGGCGAGTCTCCGCGTACCAGCCCTTCGCATCCCCAGCCGTCAGAGCAGCTCCACGGCCGCACTCCGATGGCAGGAGAGGGGCTTAGTGGGGGGAAGGTTTTTCATAGGGATTCAGAGGAGAGCCAGCCTGCTGGGGCAGGGACTAACAATAGCAGAGCCCTCACGACATCCACGCTTTTGGTGAAAAACGCAGTGTTTCCCTCTGAAAGCAAAGGAAAAAAAAAGGACTTACGTGTCTCTTCCCCCGCCCCCCCATCTCCACCTCGCTCGTGGTTTGAGGTTTTTGTTTGGGTTTTTTTTTTCCTTAATTCTTCTCTGTCATCTCTGATTACATCTCCCTGCACTCGCAGGGCTCCCCCGAGACCGAGGCGCGGAACCCTCGGGAGCGGCCGGGCCGCAGGTGCGGGCGGGGAGTGCGGAGGGCACCGCGCAGGGTGGGGGCGGGAGGGGGGAGCCGGTCTGCGGGGAGAAAAGCCTCCTCGCAGCAGGGAGGGAGAGCTACCATGTTTGTGTCGTAGCGAGGGCATGTCACTTTGGGTTTTTTCCACACAAATCAACGCAGCCTGAGAAGCACACATGCACACCTGGCAATGAATAGGGTATCTACACCCCTACAGACGAATCTCAGCATTTTCTAATGTCAGGTATGCATGCAAAACCTTTGGATAATGGTATTTGCGTTTGAAAAATCGAGGCTTGTCTTCTCCCTCTGCTCGAGCTAGCTTATGTTAGATCCTAGCTACCCTTAATAGGATAGTGAAGGTGACTATGTGGCACATATATCACGGCAGGTGTTGTCAAAGTTTTGAAGGTGATTTATCTGGGAAAAAGACCCTCATCATCTTGCCCAGCCTTTGGGATGTCACAAAGAAAAAGCCCAGTGCTCCTCCCACTGAAGACAAAAACAATATTTGCTCTAATGAGGACAAAATGTATATAAATCTTGTATTGGTGAGTGTTAAGGGGGGTGGGGGAGGCCACTGCATAAATCAGAAGCAGTTACAAAAAAACAAAACAAAACAAAACAAAACAGTCTGGAAAGAAATTTGGGAGACTGGTAATTCATTGGCCTAATTATCCTCCAGAAGATATTAGGGTATGGGTTTAATGCTGTGGGTTGGATTCTCCCTCTCCCAGCCTGTGTCTCGTCAGTGCACATTATCCATGGGGAAAAGAAGATGCAGGTCATGTTTAAACAGCGTTAATGAGAGCACAGTATTTTTCCTGCAGGTTATGTTGGCCAGGTTAGCAAACTTCAGGTAAAGCATGCTTGAAAACCTTCCATTTCTTTTACTTTCTGGCTAGTAGCAGTTTCTAGTGAGTCTTGAAACATTAGATAAACACAGAAAGCCGAATTCAAGCATCAGACGAACCCACTACTGTCAATAAAGGAGTACAATTTCAGCTTGACAGGAGTATTACAAGAATATACCCGCTAACGAGCAGCCTTAATTGGCTTGCATATTGTGGCTGTCACTGTTAAAACCTGTTCCTATGCAATCCTATTTTATACATCCTTTAAACATATAGTTTTCTAAAGCAGTTAAGGAGACAATACTTAACTCTCTGGGCTTTTGATTTTGGGTGAAAAAGAAATGAGAAGAAAAGGAAACTTAAAAATTAGGAAATCCTATTGAGAATATAATATCAGTGACTGAGAAACTATGTGAAAGTCATAGTAGAAAAAAGCAACAGACTTTTTTGGGTTAAGTTCACTTTCTCAGTTTTGAATGTAAATTGTTATTTCTTCATATATTGCAATGGCTGCAGATGTTTCACTGACATTTACTACACTCAAATCCTTTAAAATGCAGTATGTTCTTTAACAGATCCCACCCTTCTTTTTTTTCAGAAAAACATTTTCTCTTAAAATTATTTTTAATTCAGTGATTTGCAGGAGTTTGTTTCTTGTCCTGGCAAATCCTTCACACACTAGAGTTTAATGTATGGCTTCAGTTTTTCCAGTACAGGGTCATGCTCATAAAGAATACAAATGAAAGAGAAGACGGTAAAAAAAAAAAAAGTTACTGCGCATGTGCAATTGGCTGTTATTAAATGATAACAATGTATCTTCTAGATAACAAAAGTAAAAATACCAAATAGGGCAGAGCCCCAGTGCTAAGTGACTTACTTTAAAGAAGTTGTTTCTAGTCTGATTTAAAACTGTCTAACCTACGAACTTGAATATAAAATAGTGTTGCAACTGAAGACTGAGAAAGTCCTTTATATGTATAATGAGACCTTAAAAAGATCTTCCAGATCAATTTTAAATCAATAAAATGCTTCCTATCGTCAAACTCTGGAAAATGGGCATGTGCAGTGCAGATGCAGGAAAGACCCTGGACACAATAGTGTTGGTGAGGGCAAACATAGCTTTTGATGTGACAAGTTGGGGGGGTTTGCACAAAAAGAAAAAAAAAAAAAAGAAAGAAAGAAAAGAAAAAAAAAAACATAAATGAAAACATTTAGCTCAACAAAGCACTCTTCATTGGGACGAAAAAGTCATGCTAAGTATGACAACACCTGTAATGTCCCTCACCTTCTGAGAGTTAAATTGCACTGCTGCAAGGAAGTGTTGTTTAAACTCCACTGCCCCATGGATCGAGCCCAGAAAACAGAGTGCAGGCGAACACAGCTCTCGGAAGAGAGGAAGAATTTAAATACATTTAAATTAAGAGACTGGCAGTTTACCACAGCCATCTTCCCGCCACCTAATTAGGAGGCATGAAGCCTCTCCTGCCTTTACCTCCGGGAGCACTCGCTGGGCACGGGGCCGGTGAGCGCAGACAGCGCCCGGTGCGGACAGCTCCCGGAGAGGCGGACAGCTCCCGGAGAGCCGGACAGCTCCCGGAGAGCCGGACAGCTCCCGGAGAGCCGGACAGCTCCCGGTGCTGAAGGAACCGCAGAGACGCGCCGAGGGGGGCGGCGAGGGCTGGAGCTGAATAGCGCTGTCATTGCAGAACAATGGCAACCAACTCCAAATCCTGCTATAATCACATTAATGAGATTAATCAGTGAATTAGCAGCAGTCAAATGTCAGGGTGGCGGGGAGGAATCCAACCAAGCTCGGTAATTAACTTTTGGGGGGCAGGGGAAGGGAATCGACTGCATTATCTGTTAGGCTTTTCCCGAAGTTTAGCAGGTTTTATTCACCAGCCTTTGGAAGATGCTGACAATTCAAGTGGAGGGGGGGAGGGGGGGATAAGACTGAGACCTCAACCTTTGCGTGCTACAAGACAGCCTGCTAATGCACAGTATGCCATTACTTCCAGTTGAAGTCCATTGAGGAAACTAGCACCGTTTCAGACACCCTTCACTCCCTGCAGCTGCCAGAGCTGCACTGGGCTGAGCTCTGAGTGTGAAACTAGTTCTGTGAGGTACCTTCCACCACAGACTCCAATAGGCGTGATAAATATGGCGGATGCCAAAAAAGCATTAAATCTTATTCCTTTTAAAAATGTACAAGAAAGATACTCTTTCTGAAATCAGAGGAATAGGAGAAAAGAGTACCCTTTAAACAACTATCAGCGACAGATTATCACACCAAATTAATGCTAGATCTGTTGCAGAGCGTCTTCTAAAACAAACAAAAATAAACCCATAAAAATAGGAATTCTAATCAAGTAATTTAGGGTAAGTTACTTAATGTAGACAAGTCAGAGATCTAGTCTCCAGCTGACCTCAATAAAAGTGAAACTTCTCACCACCTGAAATCCAGCACCCATGACTATTTCTCCACTACAAGTGTGAAATATAAAAAAAATATTCCTTGTAGATTACAAATAAAATCCAGAAGTATTTATTTGCAAGAAAGAGAATGCTGCATTTCTCCTTTTCTACCTTTAAAGGAGCATCATCAACCAGGTAAAGCATTTATCATGTAAAAAGCCTACTTTTATCCACACGTTACTTCTTCGGAAAAGAAATAAAGGTTTAAAAAAACCTCCTCTGCCTAGATGAGGCTGTGCACGTTGTTCAGAACTCAGAAGAAAATGGTATGCTTCTGTTCCATTGAGTTTAATCTTTGTTAGTGACAATTAAAAGAAACAAACCCGTCTAACACCTCTTCCATAAGACACTAGGTAGTTTATTTTTTACTAATATAAGTTGTTTTCTTTTATGCTCTTTGGCTACATTTTAGCACTAAATTAATAGGATTAACAAATCTGCACTAAATGTACATGGACTACTTATCAGAACTATTTTAAAATTGAAATATATACTATGATGTTTTCAGAGAGTTAACTGAATTAACCACTCCTTATTTACTTATTTTCTTCTCTCTACAGAAAATGTATAACAGATACGAAACATTTAGATAGTGTTGTTTAGAAAAATGCTACTCTTATACAAGTGTTCCCCTTCAAAGTACAAATCCATTGTTTTCAAAAGTCATTTTAGTGCAAAATATAGTATCTTATGATCTTTTATTTAATTGCATTTGGCTGTCATTGAGCATTCCAATTTGTGAAGTTTCTGTCTCAGGTTCTCCGTATCAAACAAGTACTGTCCACATGCAGCAAGTTTATATAAACAACAACATGCTTAATGCATGCAATATTATGCGGTCATATAGTAAACACATTCTCTAGGATTTTTTTATCAGCTATTCTACAGCCCAATACAATTTCAGCTGCACAGCAGTATTGCCAGAAGAACTTGAAAAGAGCAAACAATGGACATTTAAGTACAAGCGACAGAATGACTGCAAAAATCACAATAATCTTCCCAGTTAGCTGCAAGAATCAACCCCCACCCTGCACAAAACACAGCCCACACCTGCACTGTTAACCATTTACAAGTTAAACATAAGCAAGACATTTCAGCATGGTTAAGAAACGCCCTGGCTTACTACAACTTTGAAAGGATGAGGAGTAAGAAGCATACCACAGAGACCCAGAAAAGGCTGCTTTTTTCTTCACTGAACACTGAAAAGATACCCCATATTCCAGGGAATTAAAAAAAAAATATATATATATTAAAATACACCCACCAACACTGAGTAAAAAAACCAGGGGGCTTCAAGAAGACTGCAGGGAAAAAGCTCTCACTCTCTTTAGTGTGCAGAAGCTTAGGGGGAAAAAATGTCGCCCTGGCAGGAATGACAAATGCAGTAGGATAGGCTAGCAGGCCTGAGGGATCTGTTTTACTTCCACATACATCCTCTAATGCACGCACTCCCACTCATCCTCTCGAGATGCCTTTTTTTTCCCCTCCACTTTTTTTTTTTTTTAGCAGCTCCAAATCCCCGGCATATGACCTTCTGTTAAATAGATAAAAAAAAATTTGCTTATCAGTCATGCAAATGAGGCTGAATTCATTTTCCACAACAGATGGCCTCATAGATAATGATGATGGAAGAGAGAAAATTGAATGTCTCTCACAAGGTGGTCATGGCAACCGAGAGCAGAATAATATCAATAATAAGCTCACTGCATAATAAGGTTGTCAATCCCACAAATCAAAGTCTCCAGCTAAATCAGGTATCCCACCCCCCGCTAGTTATCAGGTAAATAGAGAAATAGAGAGCATCCTTTTTCTTTTTAAACAAGGCACTGTGAAAAGAAATTGAAGCTCCAGAGCTTCCAGGGTACAAGGAAAAGGAAGGAGCAGAAGAGATTTTTCTCCAATAATTGTGTTTCATTTGATGATTCTGGGAGGGAGGTGTTGGATTTATAATCTTTTTTTTCCTTCTTTTTTTTTTTTTCCCCCCTTTTTTTAATATTATTATTTCCACAGAAGGATTTTTGTTTGGTTTTTTGTTTTTTTTGAAGCGGAGTACTGGTTTGTTTTTTTAATAGTGAGGCTGGTATTTTGAACTCGATCTGCTGTCGAAGCCTTGCCTCCCCTCCCTGTGTCTGATGTGGAGTGCTGCATTGATGCAATAGCAGCTCGCCTCAGGCTTTCACCTTGGCTCCCAGGGGGCCATCCCGCAAAATGAATCAGCAGCCATCCTGAGCAGACTGATTAAAATGAAAATGGCAAGGCACATGTCTGGGCGGAACTAGAGCTGAGCTGCGCTGCACTGCCTGTCTGGCAAGCATGCTCAATATAGCTTTTGCTAATAATGGCTTACCGCCTTTCGGGTTTTTAAAGGTATTACCATCGCCCCTTCCCCCACCCCCTAAACAGATAACGGTGCTGGGGGCTTTCCCCCCCTTCGCTGTATACTGCTCACAGCTAGAGTTTGCCAGACTGACATGCAGTGATTGTGAAAAGACACACAAGGATTTTGAAATCCTTGCTTTGCAAGGATTTTCTTCACAGATGTGCTGAAATACCAGGAAAACATATTAACATGCAGCTATAAATTATTCCCAGATATTAGCTGAGAAAGAAACCTCAGATGAAGAGGAAAGCTCAGTCACTACCAGACACACCATTTTCACACACACCATACCACCCTCCCGCCCCTGATTTTTACACCTCAGCTTGCATTGGCACCTTGTGCATTATGCATCACGAGAAAATGACTGCCAGTAATCGCAGAGCAGCTTCCTGGAGCTCTCTATGGCCTGTGCTTGACACACTCAAGCTGGATTTCTAACCCTCCCCACAGTCCCCAAGCAGATAAATGTGTGCATGGAGAAAGAGCCATTTAAAGTACGCATCTCCTGTAGTCCTTTAACAAAACAGAACTATTTTGCGGCCAGCTCCGGTGTGCAAACCCAGCATCGACAAAGCATCAACATCAATCCATGTGTGGGGAGGATCTGAAACCTGGGCAGACTGTTGTTTCCTGAGATTTGGGAATTGCTCTGCCTGGGGATTTTTGGTGGTGGTTTTTTAAGCAAGCAGCTCAGTGGCGTATCTCTGGAAACTGCCGTGTATGTGCTATACATATGCACATGCACCCCAATGTGCCTTCGGTTAAGCCTTATTTTTAAACCACTGGGATTATTTCCACCCCCCCTTCCCCCCCCCACCTCCCCCCTTCTCCCCCCGCCCTGCACTCTAGCCCTGTTACTGCAGTGTGAACCAGAAATCAATAGGGCTGCTCTAATGGAGGTTCCAGCTGCAGTTGGCTGTGCAGGCGCGCACACACACACACACACACACACACACACACACACATTGACGTCTGTGCAGCTTTCTCAGCCGATTGGGCACCACATCGGATGTTCTGTGGAGCAAAGAATAGGAATCATTTACAGTCTGCTAAAAAAAAAAAAGGTACCTTGCATCTCCCTGTCTCCAAGAGCACCAGGCTGGGCTCGCCGCACAGGCTGGCTGCAGTGTGCGAGCGAGAGCTCAGCTCAGGGTACGTGCAGATACCTGAGGACACCCCCAGATTATCACAGAAACTGACGGGGCAGAGACCCCACAATTCATCCAGGATGTTTTTATAGGGCTACCCATTCATATTGTGAAAGATAAGAATACGAACACAGGAAAACAGATACGAAAAATCACAGCAGTTTAACTGATGAATAATTAGAGCTCTTGTGCCCTTTGATGTATTTGCAAGTATTTCTGAGCTCTGAAGAGTATTTTAATCAAAGTTTTATTTTTAAGGGCTTCGTTAGAAATTATCCACTGAACATTTAATATTTTGATGTAAATCACTTGCTTCCCCCTTCTTCAATAGAAGAATATTTAATTTGTTTAATATTTAATTTGTTGAATATTAGTCTCCAGTTTAATTTTCTATGGCCTTCAAGTATATTTTGTATAGATATTTATATGTGATGCCACCCCTTGTTACTAAAACATGTTTGGGTTTTTCCCCTTTTAAACCATAAACCCCAGGCTCGGTTTTCTGATCTTGTAGCTGTTTATCTCTTGAACAAAAAACAACCCTGTTAGTGAACATAAAAAAAATCCTAATTCTCCACTCCCAAAATAAGGTATTCCTGGGATCTGTGACAGCACAAAACACCTCCCCCACCTCCCTGTCTATGTATTTCAACTTCAGTGTATTGACAGCCACTGCCCCAGCCAAAGTCTGGCTCCAGTGAAGCATTTATATTCCTTCCACTCAGCCCTGTTGATCTTTTGCAGGGCTCAGGATGCCAACCCAGGACCTGCTCTGGAGAAATAAAGTCTGGGAAGATGAATGAATCATAAAGCCATATTGCATGACAAAGTCACATCCCAGCCTATGTTCAAGAGTTCCTTCTTGTGCAAGCTTTTAAAAAAACATAGTTTAAACTCTAAAAATTATGGCATATGGGAAGTTACTAAGTAATGGGATGTAGGAAACCTTAGAACAAAAGGGAAGCACGTAAGTCCACCTCTCCTTAACATCAGCAATTACACCACCACAGTACCCCCTCCCCAAATATTTATCTAATCTCTGCTTTAATTATTTATACTAGTTGCTTTTTTTCTGCTGTCCTTAGCAGTTTGGAGCACAAATTAACTGTTCTCAGTTTCTCTGTGTGGAGACATTCTGCCTAGGATTTTTTTCCCTCCCTCCTGCCCAACCTCTATTAAATTTTAACCCCTTTTCTACTGGACAGAAAGCTCAGCTGTCTGAATACTGTAGTTGCTGTCCATTAAAATGTGTATGCTTTCAAGAGCTACAAGGTATCTTGCCCAGCCTAGCAGTATACTGTTTACCAGACTGATAAACATAGCATCAGTGGCAAAAGTTAAAGCATACAGTTTAACTATTGTCATGGAATATGAAATTAGAGTCTGAACTATAACCTAAATGCTAAAATGCATTTATTTTTTATATTTTTAGGGAAAAAAAATCAGATTTCCACATAAAGAAGCTATCAGGGTACTACCACTTGGCTCATGTTGTATTTATTAATATCAGTGAAAATGAACAGTGGCAACTTATCCTTACAGTGCCACTAATCCTTACATTCTTTAATCTTCCCTATCTTTTCCTAACACTGGCATTTACCATGCCCAGAAACACCAGCTTGGGGTGTTAGAACAGCCACTAAGCCTGAGCAGTTGCTGAGATATCTGTACACCAGGTAACTACTTTTTTGATCTGAAGCTGAGCAACCCCTCTGGTAATTAATATCTGGCTCCTATGAAATCTCTAGATGGGAAGGGCATCACAGGCTGGTTGGCTAAATTCTTCTAAATGATTAAACAGTAAGCTGGTTTTAACAGTGTTTAGCACACACTGGCCATTCTAGTAGCTCAGTCCCCACATCCAAATCCATGAGTATCTGAAAAACAGTCCTTCCCAGTCCATAACAGTCTTGCCAATATACTGATAATTTCTGGTATTTTCCCAGCATAGTGACTTTTGTTAAAGCAGTAGGTTAATATTCACAGAATAGGTAAGGTTGCAAGGCACCACAGTGGGTCATCTGTTCAAGCAGGGCCATGCAAGAGCACACTGCACAGGACTGCATCCAGACAGTTCTTGAATATCCCTAGATATTCAAGACAGAGACAGATATTCAAGAGAGACAGAGACTCAACAGCCTCTCTGGGCAATCTGTTCCCATGCTCAGTCACCTGCACAGTAAAGAAGTTCTTCCTCATGCTCAGGTGGAAGTTCCTGTATATCAGTTCCTGTCTGTTGCCTCTTGTCCTGTTGCTTGGCACCACCAAGAAGAGCCTGGTCCATCCTCCTGGCACTCTCACTTCAGATACTGAGACATTGGTGAAGTCCCCTCTCAGTCATCTCTTCTGGATACTGAAAGGCCCAGCTCCCTCAGCCTTTCCTCATAAAAAAGATGTTCCAGTCCCTTGATCATCTTTGTAGCCCCTCATCAGACCTGCTCCAGATGCTCCACGTCTCTCTTGTCCTGAGGAGCCCAGAACTGGACACAGCTCTCCAGATGTGCCTCACCAGGGCTGAGTAGAAGGGCAGGATCACCTCCTGCAACCTGCTGGCAAAGCTCTTCCCAATGCACCCTAGGAGTCCATTGGCCTTCTGGACACATTGCTGGCTCATGGACAGCTTGCTGGCCACCAGGACCCCCAGGTCCTTCTCTGCAGAGCTGCTTCCCAGGAGATCAGCCCCCCAGACTGTACAGGTCCATGGGGTTATTCCCTCCCAGGGGCAGGACCCTGCACTTGCCTTTGTTGAATTTCACAGTTCTTCTCTGCTCATCTCTCCAACCCATCGAGGTCCTTCTGAAGGGCTGCACAGCCCTCTGGGGTACCAGCCACTCCTCACAGATTTGTGCTGACAGCAAACTTGCTGAGGTGCCATCTGCCCCTTCATCCGAGTAATTGATAAATATGTTCAACAATACTGGGCCCAGTATTGACCACCAGTGAGAGGCTTCCAACTACACCCTGTGCCACTGACTACGACCCTGCAGTAAAGGGTTATAAAGATCACTTTGATGAGACTCAGCAGAACATCTTGCAAATACTGCTCCAGCACAGCACAGGGACATGGTGGAAAGTACATCTAAAAAAGTGGGCTTCACCCAGAAAAAAATGTAAATACAGGTAAGACTCAGAGGAAAATAATTTATCTTACTTCAAGCAGACCTTGTATCAGTCACAAGACAAAATACAGCTTACACTGTACCCAAACTAGTAATTTACAGGCATGTGGGCCATAAATATTCTTTAGTATCTAAAGTAGGGTGCACTACTTTGTTCTTGCAACTATAAAGTGTTTGTATAGTGCCTGGTCCCCATGAATCACTGAGCAAAAAAACCAAAACATGTATATGAGTGCAACTGTATGTGCAGAAAACCCACAGAATATTGAGTAACTACTTGCTGTTAGCCCTCAAGCGAACATTTTCCTCAAATATATGGTCCGAAATGTCAAAAACCATTACAAATGGGGAAAAGAATCACAGGGATCAAATGCCCACTGCCAGCCAAAATCTTGGTGACTCCATTTAAACACTTACCCTGAGCATTCTCCGTTTGACACCATACATATGAAGAAACCATTTTACTGTCTCAAATGATAAAAAACACTTAGCATTATTTTGGAGAGAAAACACCTAAAGTAGCAGGTATCTCAATGATGATAGCTTCAGAATATTCCCACTGGAGTTAGCCAGTATTTCTGATATTTAGCAAAGGACTCTAAGTAGTGTTTTCATCAGTGTTGTTGGCCTCAGCTGCTCAAAATTACTGATCATGTCCTCAAAGTATTTCCATGAAGGCACGCTGAGTTGCAAATTTTGCCCATGCTTCCAACTGGCAGAATGCAAACTATCTGGTCTGGAAGCAAGTCAGACACAGTCAAATTAATAAAAGGCCTGCCAGCTAGCAGAACCATCTGAGCTAGGTGATGACTATGATCACTCAAGACAGATAATAGTCCTAATCCCATTGGATACAGAAACTACAAAATGCTCATACATTTGAGTCAGATGAAGAAAAAAAAAGAATTTATTATGGATATAGGATAAAAATTGCAGGAAGGAGCTATAAGCAGTAGCATGCCTTCATTTTTTCCCATTGGCTTCAACAAGAAGGAGAAGCAAGTCCACAGAGCTATTACCAACTGGAGAATTCAAAATTAATACCAAAAAAGGCAATAAAAACAACTACAGAAATGGAAGAAACAGCTTATGGCAAAACATTAAAAATTAAACTCATAGAATGCAAACACAAACTGAAAGAAGAGCAGAAACTTCAAGGATGGTCGAAGGTCCAAACCTGCTAAAAAGAGAAGTTAAAGGTACCAAAAAGAGATACCTCATACACATATATGAATAGTCAGAGTACATTAAAATTGTCATAGTTGAATTCTGGAAGTGGGAGAATGACAAGAAGGCATTGAATACTGTGATAGTGTTCTTAGGAGAGTAGTGTAAGGCAGTAATCTGGACCAAAGAAAGCACTGGAAATTATACTGCAAGGAACAATCCTAAAATGGCAGGGGAAAGGTTTAAACAATGTAGTAAGTCTTTTCAGCTTCTAGTTTTCATAAATCCTAGTTATTATTAGTTGTTATCCCTATTTAAGTGATAGTCCTCACTGTAAACACTTTTGACTAAACAAGAATCCATGAAGGGAATGAAAAATCTCAAATGGAGAAAAAATTAGATAAAGAAAACTCCTTATATAAAGTTTAGAATTTTTCCAGCTTAAAACTGAATATATAAACTTGGCAGAAAGTGGTTTTCTTTATTATTTTACAAAATTAACAAGTTCGAAGCTTTCATGGTTCTTGAAAAGACTATAATCTTGAATCTGCTTCTTGAAAAGACCACCATCAGTCTGAGACGTGTTACATACAGGGGGGACTATTTTACAGGCAAGTGAAAACCAAATCTTGTCAGATTGCATGCTTTGCTTTTCCCAGGGATGACTTTAGCATAGAAACATGCTTAAATTCTTTGCTGAATTTGGACCTAGAATTGCTACTAATACTTTAGTGGAGAATAACTATATAATGTTAAGAAGTCCTGCTGACTACTCACATATATTTAGTTTATTTGCATTACTGCAGTGATTTATAGCTTAATCAAAGACTTGATAGACACACAGGCAAAAAATTGTGATCTGAGGTTCTAAACACCTTAAAGATGACCAATTAAATAAAAGATAGCCAAAGAAGGGTTTGTGACAAAATTCATAGATTTAACACTGAGATTTTATTCCTATTTCCTTGTTTCTGCTATATGTTCTACAGTTGTAATAAGTTTCTTTCTATGACAGGACTCAGGAGAACAGACCTCCATAATAAGTGTGCCTTCTAAGGGGAGAGGGAAAAATTAAGGGAGAAATAGTAGACTAGAAAAGGATGCAGCATAAAAGAGACAACATAGCAAAAAAGTTACAAAGGAACTTATAGAGCAAGAAAAAGCCAATTAATTGTTTCTAAAAGCTGAAGTTGAAAGCAGGATTCACTTTAAGGTAAAGACACAGACATGTAGGTGGTGAAGTCCCATTATAGTCAGTGAAAATCTAGTCAAGACAGTCAACACTGCCTGAAGGATATTAAGGTGGTCAGGCAGAATATGTCTACTTCAGAGAGAGATGAGAAGCTGAAGCTCCCAGCTTCCATCAAATGGTTTTCCAATGTTGTTTTGCATTAAGAGGAATTAAGATGATGAGTACACGTTGAGGACACCCAAATTAGGAGAAAGATTCAGCTACAGAACCAAAGAGCTACATGTAGATGTTTAATCTCACCATGAATATTACTTTTTCAAGCCAATTAACTTCTCTAAACAGGCATGTACTGCTAACACACCCCATCTGCCCTGTCCTGAAAACTTCTGCCAGCCCTGTGCAATTATCTGACAGAGATGCCATTCTGCGACTGAATTAGGGAACAGCCCCTAATACAGTTCCTAATTATGTTTTGCTAGGCATTTTTGTTATCTCTTAAGAGGAAATTAAACAAAAAAAAAAACCAAAAAAAAACCAAAAAAAACCAAACGACAAATAAAAAAAACCAAAACAAAACCGAACCAAAAGAAACAAACAAAAAAAAACCCTAACCCAAAAGCTGAGGAGTTCTGCCATGTTTTGCGTTTTTGTTTGCTTTGTTTCTTTTTTGCCTATTTGAAATATCAGTAGTTTTTTGATTTCAGTAGGAAAGAATTCCTATTATTAGGCACATTTTCATTAAAACACTCCTCAGCTCATACAATACCTTTAAAATATTTACTCTTTGATTACTAAGCTTAGACAAATCTCAAAACTATTTAATTTTACAAAAAAATATCCAGAGGACAAATATTCAGAAAACTTTAGTCATGACACATTGTAACTCTGTAACTCCATTTATAAGCATAGGAACTACCTAATCCAGGTCAATAAACACTTAAATACACAATTAAGACAACCTAAAACAGGACACAGGCTGGTCATTACTCTGGCATATTCTTGTGTTGTATGGACATCCTAAGTCAAAGTCTGCCTGTGTGCTCGAAGCACCATTGTGCTTAACATTTCAGGTTATATTCTTGCATAAACCTGGTCAATTTCTGTTTGAACCCATGTAATTTTTCTAACACATGCTTTTAATATCAAAGAATTGGGCAGTGATTGTATAGTAAAATACATTTTTTGCAGTCTGCCCCCTGGGCTTCTGCCTGAGCAGCCCCTAGAATGTCCTTAGCAGGTGATTCAAAGATACTCCTTTGTTTAAAGTGCAAGTACAGTTCAAAGTAGCCTTTCCTAGAAGAGGGTCTGGTTGTCTGTTTACCCTGGTTCCACCCCCTGGCATCCCCTTTCCCCTCCCCTTGATAAAAGGAACCTCATGAGGAGGCTTCGCCCCCTTTGGCTCTGGCTCCCCTCCTGAGGCAAGAGGGAATAAATCACTCTGGGAACACAGCTGGGGGCTGAGCTATATTTCATCTCTTTGCCTGTTTCTGGTGAGTAGCTAACAGCTGACACTAGCTTATGCAGAGCTGCCTAGCTGCAGGATTACCATGCTGTCTTTAGATGGTTTGAGGTATTCCAAGGCATACAGAGGCAAGATTACCGACAGACTGAGCAGTGTTCAAGCTACGATATTCCAGCATACATTTACTATGTATTTTACAATGCCTTTTGCTTCTTTATAACTGATATCTGATAAGTTATTGGAAATCTTCCCCTTCCTATATTGCTTGGCCAATTCTTATTCTCCTCACCCTTCATGCTTTCACAGAACATCACTCCCATATCCCGTTTCCATTATTATCTCAATGCCAAGCAGAGTTCTGTCTGTGAAAGTTCATGCACAGAAGCTACTGCTCACCTCTGAATGTCTTTCCTCCTTATCCTCTCAGCATGCAACTGCAGCCATATTTTTTTTAAAAAGAAGAAGCTACACTAGGAAGAAATGGTACTCATTCTTACATGGCAATTTTATTAACAAGAATATTTTTCTAGGGACTAAGGGTGTCCTTCTAAGATTTGAATGTCAAAAAGCAAGACTCTAAATCCCAAGCCTCCAAACAGGTGCTGGTGAGTTTTAAGGACCACAGTAGTAAGTGGTGTTTTAAAACAGATGGTCTGCCTCACTCAAAATTTGGCACCAAAAGCTCTTTTAATTCAGGTTGCATGAAACTGTATCTGGAAACAACAGACAGTACCATGAAAACTGATGCCTTCTGGGACAATCAAAAGTTACCTGGTGCTGATGCCAAAATTAGTAACCATCAAAACACAAACTTTAACTACATCATTTACTGTTGTTGTTAAGAAGCTTGCTTATGCACACATATTTAAAAAAAAAAAAAAAAAAAAAAAAGAAATCACAAGCCTGAAATACATCCATAACTCCACAAGAAGCATTATGAAGAGGCTGAACTAGAAAGCAGGCTGCAAGTGGTATCAGTGACAATCTGTCACTTGACACACCTTCTAATCCAGAACTTTACTAGTCCTGTTCCCAACTCCTGCTCCTTCCTTTGCTATCACTTTGTCAGCCATTCTGCTAAACCTAGATAATTGGCTGACTGTAACCTCCTTTTTTCTCCCTCTCCCCTCCCCTTCCCTCAAATTAGGATGAATGCCAGGTACTGCACCTGAGATAAAAACAACTCCATGCATCAGACTGAGAGCTGGCAGAAGTTTTGCAGGAAAGTACTCAGGATCTTGGTGGACAGCAAGTTTAGCAGGAGTTTGTGGCATACTCTTGAGGCAATGAGGGTTGTCTGCACACTGGGCTGTACTAGATAGAAAATAACCAACAGGGTTATGGAAATTATTTTATGCACTTCTAAATGTCTGAGACTATCTCTGGAGCATTCCACCCTGCAAGAAATATGTAAATAAACTGGAGCATCTCCAGAGGAGGGCCACCAACTTGCACAACTTGAGCATATGACACATGGGCAGAGACTAAGAAAAGTGTCTGTGTACTCAGCTTGGAAAGAAGGCTAAGTTCAGCTGCTGTCTTCAACAATATGACAGGTCGTTATGTAGAAGACTGAACCAAACTCTTCTCAGAGGTACAAAAACAGCATGAACGCAATGGTCGTAATTTTCTACAATGAAAATTACTATGGAACTTCCTCATCTTCGGATCAGTAAGTTCTCAAAAGGTTCAAAAAAAGATAGTGGGATTTTCAGCTTTGGAGATACTCAAAACTTTACTCTGCAAGTACTGAGCATGTTGTTCTAACTGTGATGCTAGGACTGTGATGCTACTGAGCTGGGGATGGTACCAGATAACCTTCATCTCAGAGATCCCTTCCAACTTAACTGTTTGGTAATTCTAATCATGTATTTAAAATTAAAGTTCAAGGGCTTTTTCAAAATTAAGGTTCAATTTCCAGCTAGAAAATCTTCATGTTAAGCTTCAAAAAGATGTACAACCATTTTTAACTATAATGTTCTTGCTACATTACAGACCAGTAGTAATAATATATATGGTATGAAAAAAAAGGCAGCATTAACTGTGCATTCGCAAACCAAGCATATTGAGTATAGTCAGAAAAAAAGGCAGCATGTGTCTGCTGTAACCTGACTAAAGCTTTATATATATATACAGACTCTATAGCATCTGAACTTACCTGATTGTACTCAGAATACCTCAAATAATAATGTGTTAACAAAAAATGAATTAGCACAAGAATATACTGCTTACAAAATTTATAAATTATGACATTATTAACTGCACTTAAAAGTAATTTTTGTAGTCAAGATTCATATGCAACATAGATCTGCAAAGCAAAACATATCCTCTGAAATGAATCAGGGATAAAATCAGTGAACTTTAAAGGAAAAAAAAAATCTGCAGTATCTAAAGTGAAGAGAAACTTAAAAGGAAGTAAGAAGACAAGCATAAGATGAATAGATAACACTTTTTAAGAAACAATGAACATTGCACTCTGGGGTAGGGATAAAGATTCCCATACAAGCATGCAATCCAAATGTATAGGTAAAGTGACAACTATTTTCAAACTCCTTCTGTGGTGGAAATGGCAGCATTTGAAAAACAGAAGAAGACCATAGCAGGTATCACACTTGTATGAGGCACTATTAATTCTACTAGATGAATTCCCTCTTCACTGTCATAGAGTGATTTATTTATTCTTCACTGACTACCTTACAAAAACAAGTACAAGAGGGAAGAAAATAGCGGTTTGGTCCAAACACTGCAAATTATTTTTTTAGCTACAGCTAAACATGTAATTCATGCAACACATGAATTCAACTTATGCCCAAATGTGAGTAATGATGATATCAAGGAACTCTGTTTTACCCCTCAAATTAAACAGAATCAGAGTGTACTGGAAGAAGGATACAAGTCCCTAAACATTCACAGACTAAGTCTTGAATTAGTATTTTCTATTGGCAATATAATATGAGAGAAAGCCAAGTCTGATGCTATTTTTTCCTACGTACAGGAAGTTCCAATTCCTGAAGGAATAGTTGCTTTTCTCTCATTTAAACATGATTTACCATTTTTTTTGTAAACTGCCTCAGAAAGAAATTCTACTAAGACACCTATAGGTGACCTTTAGGGAATTCATTCAAAGACCAATGACTATAAAAAGCAGGATGATTCTAACAAAACAAACAGTAAATGTGTAGTGCAAATGATCAGACTGGTTTCTGTTCTGTGGATGTTATCTTTATATTTTCTGAAAAGTATGAATGACAATTTAACAGAGACTGACTGACAGCACACTAAGAATTGGTGCTCTGATTGTATTGCAGGATTTATCAGATCAAAACTTTGAGCAGATAAAAAAGTCTTACCTCTTACAGAAATAAAGTTACTCATGTGGCTTGCCATTTATACAGGTAGAGCCTGAGAATTCTGGTAATCAATCAAGAGTTGGGTACATAATAGCCTGGGATTATGAAGTGCATAAATATAAATTATGAAGTGCATGTATAATCCTTCAAAACATTAATAAATCTGTACTGTTAAAAAGAGGAGACTGTAATGGGTATCAGTGAGACTACACCTGTTGCAGAGATCCTGAGATCATGGAAAAAAATGGATTTTTGCATCACACAAATACAAAACGACCCCCCCCACAAAGTTGTCTTGCAACATACATACATGGCATCACATTCACAAAGTTCAAAGTTCTGATTTGATCCATCACAGTTTTCAATGCGAAATATTAGCATAAATATCTGCTTACCAATGGGAGAATATTCAGACTATCTAAAATTAGACTGATGCTTTAAAACAGTATCAAGTAGATTTTTTAGGCACAAATTATTTGGGAACACGAACTATATTTTTATTTAGAGAAATTAAAATGAGCCAGAGTGCTGTGAAGAAGAATTTTCTCCATCTTAATGAAGAGGCCTTAAGGATTTAGGAAATATTCTACTTTTAATTATGGTTTAATTGGTAAAGAAAAACATTGTAACTTATAAAAGTTACATTAATTGAACTTTAAATTGGTGCAGGTTTTAGTTAGAGAAGACCCATTATTAAAGAGCAAGTGGATTAAAAGGGAAAGCATTTGATCAAAACTGATCATGCCATAAGCATATGAGTTACTAGCCATCAGTGGTATTACAGTAATTTGCCATGTGCTTTCTTCCAACGGTATCTAATTAGCATTTTATTTCAATATTCATAGTAAGCTATTATGACATAGCTTAAGTGAAGCGAATATTTTTTACATTGCAACAGCAAACTAAAAATACACACTAGATTATAGCTCAGTTGAGGTCCTGAAGCTCATTGCTTTATGGTAACCTCACCCTCTTCAGCATGTCCAACATTAACATGAGCCTGGTATGTCTGTCTCAGCATATCCTCTTTTCCATTTCTTCCTCCCTCTTCCTTAGACAGAATTTCAGGATTGGGAAGAAGAAAGAGGAGAGAAATCACAGACTGGCCATATCACCAGGATTTCCAGACACCGTGGTTAGTGGGATCTGGACATGCTTCGTGAAGCTGATCTGTACAATTGATAACCATCTGTGTAGTGTGTGCATGCTAGATCAGATGTGCACATATGTAGCAAGTTCAGTGCATGGCACACAGCCCACATTTCCCTCTGAGATTCCCTGGATGTGTGCCCATCCCTTAATTCTTTATACCTCAAACAACTAACTCCATTCTCCTTTCTAGTGGCATACAGAAAGTTAGGAAAGTTGTCTAATAAAGTAAAAAAGGTTTTAAGAGAACAACAGCCATCAAACACGTTTTTTAACTTCATCAGTAGTACTGTCATTAGCTGCAAATTATTTATTGCAAATAGCAGCAACCTACTGTATATACATACAACAGTATGAGAACAAATACCAAACACTTCATCACAACAAGCATTTACAGAACATGGCTCAGGCTCTCAGTATTATGTCACTAAAGTGCCTCTTTCTGTAGTCCCTTGAGTGCTCTGGCTTTGCTAAATGGCACTTGTATGGCCTAGCACAAGTGCAATCTGCCCTCCTGCAGCCACTGCTCAATTGAATAGACTGGAGTCAAGCTAAATAACAGAGCCCTCAGCACGGTCGACGGAGGGGGCAGGCACAAGCATAAAGAATTAATCATGCAAGCCAACTCTAAATTGTACAAATTCTGTCAAGAAAATATCTATAACATATTCTGTCACTGAGACTGTCAAAATGTGCTAAATCCTCAGTTTAAGTGAAAATAGTGCAGATATTCTAAATTACAATAATTGTGGCAATGTGCTCCAACAGAAGATCTTGCCTTATCTTACAGGGATTTTAAAAATTCAATGCCACAAAAAGGTTTAGAATACACACTTTCTGCTTTGTACTTCTGCCTCCATTCACCAAACTTCATTTTTCTGTACATTAAAAAGGTCTCTCATTTTCTGCTCAGCAGTAAAAGCTGCACCTGTCCTGTTCTTGGCTGGACTGTCAGTGCAGTGCTAACTTTATCAGCTCTGGGAAAAAGATTTTTTATTTAACTTGTATCCTAAGGCTGTGCAAATGATCTGTAGCAAGTCATTGTCATTTCTTCTTCTTCTTCTGAAGTATTTTCACTCTTCGCAATTTTCATCAATTTCTTAATTTATGTATTTTCTGTAATTAACTCAAGTATCCATCACAGCTATGTAATTATATATTAAACAAAACCCACATTGATTTGATCATGAATTTCCTGTACCAGAAGAATATTTAAGTGTTTTTGGCAAAGATGAAGCAATTATACTTATTTCACAGTGCACTTTTCCCACTTCAAAACAATTTAGGTAAAAAATAATAAATAATAGTTTACACCATTTTTCAGTGGAACACAATGGCTAGTTTCAGTGACTAGTTGAACAGCTAGGGAAAAAACTCTGAAAGATTTTAAGATGAAAATTTTTCCAATGAAAGACAAGCAAAATTTTTCTAGAATCCAAATTCGAACTAGCTATCAATTCAAAGCCAAGAGATCAGGTTAAAACCCGCTCTCTGAAACTAACTTTTTATGCCTATAAATAAGCAATTTATTTCCAAGCTCTGCTTTACTACTGACTATCTGTAAAAGAGCATATAAAATTCTTTACTAGTATCATTTACACAGATTAATTAACAAGTATTAATAGTGGCAGAGGTGCTAATAAAAATGGTGCTTTTTTTTGTTGTTCCAGCTGTTCTCAACCTGCCACTATATTGGGACTGTGAAAAGAAAACCATGGTATAGCTCTTTCTTGAATTTTGAGAGTACACAGAAATAAATTAACATCCAAACTGGATTTCTGAACTCCATACATTTTTTAAAATCCCAAAGGAGACAAGTAATTAGTTATTGCTAGCTCCAAATAGGGCCTGTTTTCTCTGAAGCTGGTAAGACCTAGAATGTCACCAGGTGAGAAGTTTGTAAGAAGCGGAAGATGCAGATGAACCAAAGCAGAAGCAGCTTAACGTCACAAATACCATTTTGAGTTTACTGTGGAAGTATAGGAAAATCAGATGTGTTTGTTCAGCAAGAATAAAGTCAGGCAAACACACTATTATATGAACATCTTGCGTAATGTCCTCATGGTTAAACCCTCTTCTTTTATTCCATAAATATACTGGTTACTATTGCCACACCTGTCTGTACAGAACAGGCTCAGGAGATGCATTCCCTCTGAGACAGGTGCACAGCATGTGGCTCGCAGCTGGGTTAAAAGAAAAGCATGCATATGTATGTTGCTGATCATGGGGAGAAAGGAAAATGGATGAAAGTTGATCTGATACAAGGGAAGCATGAAATGAAAGGACATAAAACACATGGAAAGGGGATGGATACATGAGTTTACTAAACAGAAAAGAAGTTCTGCGCATTAAAATGGAGAGTATGGTAAAATTAATAGTCCCCTACTGACATATATTAGAAAGATTGTTTTCTTCAAAAGGAATTACAGTTGTCAATAGCTTATAGAATGTCGCTTTTCTTAAACAAAACCAGAGTAATTAAAATAAGGGCGCTTTTGTGAATCAACTGAAAAATGGATAAAAGAGCTGAACTCAGAGGAAACGCAAACAGAAGATGCACTAACAAGTTAGAAAAAAACCCCTCTCCTATTCCTTATCATGTCATCTTTAGCAAAGTCCATCTGTACAAGAGCTCTCATTTCTCTGCTAAAGAAGGGCTATACAATGATTAGAAGCAATCATATCAGCAGAAATCCCACAATGAATCAGGATGACAATTCAGCATTTTCTCAGCTCACTTGAGGGAGTAGGACTGAATTTTCAAAAGCACTGGAGAGATTAGCATATTTCTACATTGTATTCAACTGCTTTTTGTTTTCTAGATATACTGCCTTTATTTATCCATTGTTCACAGGCAGGACACAGTATTTTTTTACACATAGCAATAAACACTTCAGTCCTTAGAGCTCTCTGAAGGAAAAGTAAAAGCCTATGGTTTAATGTGAAGCCAGAATTGACCTTTAAGTCCTATTGTGTTCTATTTTCATATAAATTGATCAGAATCTATGGAGAAATTAATCACTTTTCATTTCACTGTCCTGTCCAAAGCCTGTGTATCATACACAAGTCTACAAAAAGCATGAAAATAAAAAAGCAAGTAAATAAAATATTTGCTAAAGCTACGAGTGAATTCACAGAATAAACTGAGTTTCTTTATCTGTTTTTAAAATGTACATATTCTAGAAATAAAGATTTTCATAGCCTCATATTAAAGAAGTATTCTCTAACTGCAACTCAATGTCAACTTCATATAGGTTTCAAAAAACATACAAATCAAAAATGTACATTTAGAAAAACTATGATAAACTGAAACAAACCCTCTACCAGCATTCACTTTTAAGGATATTTCTAGAACAGAGAGTATCATGCATAGACTTCAGATTCCCTCTTTAATTACTTCCAAGTGCTATTTAATGTTAACACTATAAAACGTATAAGGAGGTTGAAAGCAGATGAGATGTTCACCTTTTTCAACTGTAAGCTATTTTCTGGTTTGGTATAAAACTTCATAATTCTATATCTGGTTAGACCAATAAAGGTACGAACTATGCAAGCAAATGTGTGACTTGTCTCAATTCTGGAGAATTAAGAGGGTTTTTTTAATAATTTCTATTGAGGTTTTTTTTTTTTTTTTTTTAATTCACTATACACAAATCATTTTTGCAAAACAGTACAGGAAAAAAATTACAGCTTTTTCAATTAAGCTGACATTGTCATCCTGGGGGTGGGGTGACAGCAAGCATTTTCTATATAGACATTTCATTTTTTTTTTTCCACTGGTTAAACAGAGCCTGTATTTCTTTTTACCTGCAGAGTATGCTACATATCTTGTCTCTAGGTGACCATGAAGGTGGGAACACAGGGAACACACAAGTCAAGCTCATTGATATTCGTTACACACAACTATTAGTTTCACCAGTGTCCTATTTACAGAATAACAGATATGCATTCTCCATTGGCTTCTGTACAGCCATACTCTGAGCCAACCCCACTGCACACTGAAAACACGTAAATCAATGAAGAACTTCTCAGCACATGCAATTCACTTCACATTGTGGTACAGTCAAACCAAACGAAAATATTCTACTTTATCACACTGCTACATTCTGTTTTGTGGTTCATTGAAGTAATGGCCTTGTACATAAAAAAAACCCAAACCATACACAACAGCAAGGTTGTAGAGGCTGGTGGGCCTGCCGAGAAAGCTTCCCCAGAATGCTCTGTTCTGTTAATGTTCCCCAGTTCTGCTCCTCTGGTTGGCTCCATTGGTGGCTTCAGCCCTTGTTACTTGATACACCCTGGGAGATGCTTCATCAGTTCCCTTACCCTGGACCCCTCATTGTTCTCCCCCAGAGACTTCCCTGAACCCTTGCAGGGGTGCAGACACATTAAATCCCTCCTGTAGAACCCTATGCAAGGCTCTTGCTGCTCATTTCACCATTGGTCTGTTTTAGCCAGCTCTCTGCTCTGTGTGTGCTGGCTGCACCGGGCGGCTTTGTCCTGGAGACTCTTTCAGGAAGGTGGGACATGAAACCAGCTAAGAAGAACACGACACAAGGTGACTGGAGCTTTTGTTAGGAAGAGTTACAAAAGTTTATTGTATTTGGGGAACTGATATAAATCAGGTTTCAAGTTTTACAATCCCTACTAAGTAAATTCATTCCCTTCAAGCTAAAAAAAAAATTCTCAGAGACAAGTGAAATACAACTTACCCAATACAGAACAATCCATGAGGAAAACAGAAGTAAACATCCTGGAATTCTGCCTCTTCATAAAGCATGGTCTACATGGCATACCCTACACTGACAAAATGCAAATGAGAAAAAGAGGTTTCTACTGGTATATACCTTACAAAATGTAAACTAGTATTTGGAGTATGAGTTATGTCTGACATATGAAACTTACTTGTAACTCCATGCATCTGAACTCTGACATAGTCTAAAATAAAATTATCAACAGGAATTTAATCTATTTTTACAGAAGGAAAAGTGTTAAGGGGGGGGGAGTCAGCCACAATGAAGAAAAGAAGGATCTGAAACAGGATGGGATGCAACTGTTCTTTTCCTAAGAGAAGTTAAAAAACTAAATTGCTCAAATTAATTGGTCAAGTAGTATATAGCAAAATAAAAGAAATACCAAAGACTGACCAGTATCTGCACTCAAGGGAGTGGTACAGAGCTTTGCCAGGGGAGGTTCAGGTTAGATATTATGAAGAGATTTTTCACTCATGGGGTGGTTGGGCCCTGGAACAAGCTCCCTGGGCCAGTGGTCACAGCACTGGCCTGCCAGAGTTCAAGAAGGGTTTGGACAATACTCAACCACATGGTGTGACTCTTGTGGTGTCCTGTGCAGGGCAAGGAGCTGGACTTTGATGATCCTTCTGGGGCCCTTCCAACTCAGGATATTCCATGATTCTATATTCTGTGGAAGAATATAAACTGAAAACATTTATATTGTTAGCACTGGTGTTAAAGAGAAGCTGTTCTTGAGATCTTTGTCCAATTTTCCTGATTTTTACTATGTAGCTATTCATAAACAGTCAACCTCTTAATTGGCTACACAAGTAATAGCTTGTACACAGTGATGAAAATTTATGCTGGTGAGCCCCCTAGAAAAAAAAAATAAGAAGAATAAATCATAAAAAGGGCACTACAGAAGATAAGGAAAAAAGACACTACCCATTTACTTCCCTCCTTTCAAACTCCTTTCTGACCTTACCTTCTTTTTCTCTGCTCTGCTTATACACATCCTGATGGCTCTATCCCTTTCCTTCAGTGCTTCAGAGCACACAGAAACTGCTATTCTCATTTTCTCCTCCATTTTCTAGCTGCTGGCATTTTTCTTTTCTTTTTCCCTTTCTTATTAATGTACAGGTGTTTTTTTTTAAGCTCACCAAGTTCTATTACAAACAAAACTTTCAACTAACAACACCTTGTTGCCATCCTGAAGGAAGGCTGTATCAGTATTTCATTCACAAGAATCAGCTGACTGTGACAAATTGACTACATAAAGAGTCCCCTTACCCATTTAAAATATCCTTATTTTTAAGAAAATCAGAAATTAAATATAGTTTACATTGCTCACAATAAAAATAGCAGCAACAAAGTAGGGTGATTTCACAGGGTGTGAGGTTATAAGGTGAGTGGGAAATGCACTATATAATGAGAAGTCCTTTTCTTTTCTGCAGTTTGCTGAAGAACTTTTTTTCTCTTTCTTTGCATTATTTTTTTCCAGACAGGGTCTGGAAATATAATGGTATACACAAAGAGAAAACTTTTCACTCATCTTTTTCTGTTAATCCCATTCTCCTTCCTTAAAATGACTAAATGTTCATTTGCAGGTAAGAGCGGAAGTGAAGGACAACTCACTTGTCTCAAAGAGAAGAAACCTCATTTCAGGCCAATATAGACAGTATAGGGTACAATCTGAATGAGGAAACAAAACAAACAAAAAACCCCAATATTAGAAAAGAGGAGGCACTGTCTTTAGAGAACTGAGAAAATGGGCGCAAAACATGAAAATGATTCTCATCCCAGATCCATTTACTACTGTATAAAAATCTGAAATAGCCTACCTTGAAATAATTACACCACAATCCAATTTAAAACTTGGTCAGACTAAATGATGTTCATGAATGAGTAGAGGCAGTTCTATGGTTGGAAATGTAAATAACACAAGCAGTATTGATGACCAAAACACACCCTGTCATGGAAGTCCAATGACACTTCCTCACTTCCCATCTCAATCTCTCACATTTTAACTCTGTTTCTGTTGCTACTTCTCCCTCTTACAATGACTTCCAGCATTTCAAGTCCTACATCCTTCCATACTACAGGAGTTACTGGCTTCCACAGATAAAGTAAAAAATTACATTTTGTCACAATTTAGGAAGGCATCATATAATCTAGTTCCAGAAGTTAATGAGGGTAGAGTAGAAAGCATTTAAAAAAAAAAAAAAAACAACAAACTTATTTAATTTTGTTTATTTATATGGGTAAATAGCCCTGTAAATACCACACAAATTTGCAGTCAGTAATGAGCTGGTGGTGGAAACATTAAGTCTTTTTTGGAAAGACTTTAATATGGGCTATCAAGTAGGATATGCAATATAGTATTCATCTGAGTACATCTCAGACAAGGGAAAAGAGTAAGTATAGGGCTGTGAAAGAAAATATTTCCTTTCATTTGACTGCTAGCAGTATCCTGAATGTGTGTGTTCCTTTCAAAGAAAGCAACTGGGCAGTTCAGGAAAAAAAAGCAGCTGTTTACTTTGACCTGGAAGATGGAGCCATATGGAGTGAATGGGGGGAAACCTCCTTCCCCCAAAAACCTCCTAACATTATGTACAAATAAGCTTCTGACATCTGCGCCAAAGACCAGTATGTCCACAGCAGAGAGAAATAACAAAGCAGTGGCAAGATGCACAAAAACAATCAGTCTTCAGAGATGATGAAAACAAAGATATTTTCCCAGGGATCACACAGGATCATCTATAATTTGCTGCAACCCAGGGAGCCTCCAAAAGTCAATGAGATAAGACCAGGACTGAAAGTAAAACCCATGAAGACACGTTGGTGAGGGGAAGATATGCTGTGTTCTGTTTCACCCAGCTGATGCATTTCTCTCTGCTTTACTTATCTTGTTCTAAAAATAAGTTTTCATCAGAATAAAAAATATGTTTTGCAGATCTTTTTGCATTTACCCACTTTAAGGATGGGGACAGGCAAAACAATACCAGAGTAAAGATCAACCCAAAAGACCCATCAGAATAAGAAAACGTGTGTCCGGCATTTACACTGCTCAGGAAGTTATTAGTCCTGAGCTATTACAAATGGCATTATATTTCACTATGAAGTTAAAACTCTGCAGTTTATGCTACTATCTCATACTTTAACAAAGTGGAAAAAATAATGTTATTAGAAACCAAAAAAACATATTTTTTGTTTGTTTTGCCTTCACAGCCAAGTTTCCCAATTTAGCATACTGCCAAAGCAACAGTCAGATAGAACTTCGACAAGGCCCATCACAAGGTTAGGTATGTTGTGATATCTATCCTTGTGTTCAGAAATTAGACATTTGAATTGTTAGCTTCCACATGCAAAACACTACGTAAAAGCATGGCTAGGAACAAAAAAAATCTTGATGTTTTAGAACTATAATATTCAGATCTAACCACACAGCAGGAGTGGTTAGCAGATTACATAAATGCACTGTTAGAAAACAGTCTATGACAGCGCTGAGTAATAGAGAGGCTTCATACTTTGATATTTCTACTCTTCTCCACACTTCATAATACTATAGAATAGGTAAAGGATTCAGAGTTAATCCTCAAAAATAGTTCCACCAACAAGCATGCACTGCTGTTCAGATGGCTCCAGCTATTTTATCATCCCTAAGAAGGGCACAAAAATACATGTGTGCTTTCAAAACAGAGATATAATAAACCAGACTGAATGATCTGGCTGTATGTTCACATTAAAATAATTCTCCATCTCCAGGTCCTAACTTAACATTTTTTAAAGCCAGCTCTCACTTTAAAAAATCCCAAACCCACCAATCACCAAATGTTTTGACAGGACCACAGAGTGAGTCCTGGTGAACACCAATCTGAACATGAGGCAGCAATGTGCAATTGAGGCAAAGATGGCAAATGGTATCCCAGGCAGAAGGTGGAAGCCTGTAATCCTTCCCCTCTACTGAGCACTGGTGAGGCCACCCCTGGAGTGCTGGGTCCTGTTCTGGACTCCTTAGTGCAAGGAGGACATTGACATACTGGAGAGGGTCGGGCAAAGGGCTACAATGATGAAGGGATGGAAATATCCCTCTTATGAGGAAAGGCTGAGAAATCTGAGAGTGCTCAGGCTTGAGAAGAAAAGGCTCAGGGGGATGTCATTAGGGTATGTAAATACCAGAAGGGAGAGTGCAAAGAGAACAGACCTAGACACTTTCCAGTGGCACCAGGATCAGAAGCAATGGGCACAAACTGAAATGCAGGAGCCTCTGTCTGAATATCAAAACACACTTTGTTACTGTGAGGATTAGCACTAACATAGGTTGTCCAGAGAAGCTGTGGAGTTTCCTCCCTGGAAGACACACAAAAGCCATCTGGACATGGTCCTGGGCACAAGATGACCTGCCTGAACAAGGGGTTGGACCAGATGACCTCAAGAGGTCCCTTCCAATCTCATCTGTTTTGTGAATCTATGATACATGGAGGATTCTTTCCCTACATGGTGTTAATCACTTGCAGGACTGTGCCTAACACTTCTAATTGCAGTTTGGAACTTATTTCTTGGAAACACCCTTTCTAGGGGCAAATTTTTTAAGAACAGCTGCAGCAATAAGCTGTATGTTTGTCATTTTAGGCCATGTCTATTATAAAGTAATTTCTGTACAGGTGAAGTTTACTCTCTAGCCACCAGAATTTTCTCACTGAATGTCTCTACTGTGCTCCTTTTCCCTGGCAGGGCTTTGTTCATATGTTGTCAAACATAGAATTGCAGATTTCCGATACTAAGAGACCTTTGCTGACTGCTGAATGTCACTGGAAATCTACCTGTACATAAATCCTGAATTAAAGGATACACTGCCTTTATTTTATATATGCAAGCAAAAGAGGAGCAGGTCAGGGACTTTAAACCTTTTTCAATGAAAGAGAGGCACATAAAAGAAAGATAAATGACATACAGAGAAGGTGAACATAATGTAGGAAATTAGTTATGGATCTGCAAGGAAAAGCAATGCACTTCTGTATCGGTTCAGTCTCAAACTAAAACCTTATTTCTTCATTTGTGGAATAGAAATATGCAGAAAAGGTCAAATGAAAAGATCCAATTTTTAAACCAGTAAGATACTTGAATAAGCATACCACACGCAGGAAGAGTGAAATCTTCACTGGTACCCCACTGTGAGTAAGAACCTAGCAGTTCCTTTCCTTCCAGTTGGTCTCTGATTCTGCCCATGCACACACTTGCTCAGATGCTATGTAACAAATCAGCCACGTGTTAGTTTCCATTTTTTAAGAAAGCAAGCATGAAAACTTTCAAGCCTTATAGATAATATCAATAACTGCAACACTTTGATACGAGACCAGATACAGACATTCTTTACAGACTGCAAAGAAGCATATGCAAAAGATTACCCCTTTCCCTCTATCTTGCTTAAAAACTTTCCTGGGCTTTTTAAATGTCTGTAAAGGTATGACTGTAGAGGAAAGTCTTGGTGCCAAACCTATGTCTAAGGTGCCTCAAAGATTTTTTTCTCTTACTTGGCAAAAATAATTTGGAAGCCTTCTGGATTGAACCTATCAGAACACTTATTTTCGAAGAATGCATACAACAGAGTAGTCATTTTGGAATATGACTAGGCAATGAATATCTATGAAGCCCTTAAAACACTGAGTTTTAACCAATACATGTTTTGTTACAGCTACATGTTTCACAAGCATAGCTGTATTTTCCACAAGTAAATTTATGCCTACTCAAAAGTATCATGCGTTTACAAATATATTTTGCAAGTGCAGGAAAAATTCACATTTTCTACATTTTTTTTTCTGTGAAAAGTATGTATTGCAGTCATACAACAAAATGAGGCACCATTGCAGCAGATTAGGTGGCAGGAAAGGGGCATCAATGAAACCCCAAGAGAAGTCTGTTAAGGTGGAGCCTTCCTCATGTTCTAAACGATGTCCTTCAGGCTCACCCAGGCAGTCAACTTCAGCTGCATGTGATGCTATATCCCTGAGTGGGAGAGCCTGTGGTACAAAATACAGCACTTGGCAGTCTTCCTTTAGACTTACTCATATGGACTAAAATCAGAGGCACTTCTTATAATAAAATGAATTGCACACTAAGCCCATATTTGAGATCAGTGCGGTTTTCTTCATTATATTTCCATTTTTTAAAGGAATTTCAATGTCTTTATACAGAAGTAGTTTAAGCTGTATCTTAGCTTGTGCATGGAATCTCTTAGTTCACAATATCAACTTTTTTTTTTTTTTTGTTAACATTTAAGAAATTAAGGAACAGAACTGTGGAAAAAACGCATTTTAACTTTTGAAGGGAACATCTCTGCATGCAAATTCTGCTGTAGTAAAAGCCAGGATGCATTTCTTTTAAATGTAGAGTCTATTTCTACTCATATAGGTAGCTTGTGCAGTTATGTTAACTCAAATGCTATTTTGCCAGCTTTAATCACATTGAAAATCTCACAGTACCTGATATGAGTGAGATGCAGCAGACAATTAAAAGTTTCATGTGTTTGAAAAAAAAAATTCCACTGAAATGCTTTGAAAATAATTATTTTTTGTACAGGGGTTCAGCATCAGGATTTCTAACAGCAGTTCTATGTGTAGTTCACTGCATCCTAAAGGGCACTTCAAAGCCTTTCCAAAACTCCCATTGAAACTGTGCTCCATCCTTTGCTTACTTCCCTACCTCAACTCGTAACTGTTCAGGAAAACAACAGTCATTACAGCTCACTAGAAGATTACGGTTTGGAGACTGGGAGAGAGGAGAGAAAACAAAACAAAGTTAAGTACAAAAATTCTTAAAGCACTGTGAAATTTTTTGTATTCTTTTACACTTAGGGTTTCTGAGTACTTAAGGAGTAATAGCTGAGAGGGTAATTATCACTTCTTCTAGAACACTCACATATGCATGGAAGAAATAAAGATGTGGGGTTTTTTACATATATTAGTATTTTCAGCTAGAATGAAAAATGATTCTGCATGTAAGGAACCAGGTTTCTTTTGGGATTTCTGTAGAAATGAGGATCACTAACATGTCATTTTTTCCCATATAAATACAACCATAGCTGGAAGCTGGCAGCAGAAAAAAGAACATGTCCATGTATGTACTTCCAAATAATGTTTTTCTAAGGCTGCAGAAAATGCAGACCCCCATATGTTGCTTTACCTGCACAACAGAAACGTGTC
Source organism: Lanius collurio (assembly GCA_020086605.1). Taxonomy (NCBI): domain Eukaryota; kingdom Metazoa; phylum Chordata; class Aves; order Passeriformes; family Laniidae; genus Lanius; species Lanius collurio. The sequence goes on along the minus strand of JACBWW010000001.1, from coordinate 14,389,241 downwards.
AGCCTGTGGGAGCCGTCAACATGTTTTCCTTGCAGACACTAGCACACAGCCAACTCTGTGTTCAAACTTACCTGTACACAAGCAGTGCTCTCCAGATGTTTATACAGAGCTCTGAGACATACCTACCAACAGGCTTGCAAAATGTCAGTTAGCAGCTGAAGACATCTCTTGTCCTGACAAAGAAGATGACGAAAACCAAGAATCACAGAGCAGCTCATCCAGCCACCGAATTAAGGGAGGCAACAAGCAGGTATCATTCCTTTCAAAAGCTAACTGTGCTGATGGCTTACTTTAAGCACTCAGTTCGAACAGATAATGTGGTTTTGAAATACTATTCAAACTCTGTGAAAAGACAAAACTTAAGGAACAAACTATCTAAATCAGTTTGAAAAACCATACAGAATGTCTTCGTAGGTTGTGTACTTCACGTGAAGACACAAAGGAGGAATAGGCAAATGATGCCTTAGAATGGCAAGTGCCAATTAACATATTTAAGGAATAACGGGAATGCAGTCTCCGGCTAGCGGCTGACTGGCTGCTCTCTTTCCCATATCAGTAGGTCAGGTTTCTTGTGTGATTTTAGTCACCTTCACAGACCAGGAAAAATTGTAATTTATTGCACTCCACGACACTTGCATGTAAACATAGCCCTTCAGCTTCCATGGAGTAGACCCTCTTTAGGCCCACCCCCACCCCTGTGCAGTCCCTTTTATTCAATCGGGTAAAAATTAAGGCGGCTGACAGAAATCGGTAACGATCATCTTTGCGACCCTACAGTCAACCAAAACAATTATTATTAACCACACTACTTCCCAATAGAGCCTGTTTTCACCATATCTTTGCAGGTTTTGTCCGAGGTAGTGCTTTTACCTCATCACAAGTCAGTCAGTTAAAGGCAGCAAACACCCTCGCAGCCCCTCAGAGGCTCTCTCACTTTCCGCCTGAACTTCTCCTAGACCGCCTTAAGTTTATCTCATTTTTTTAGGACTCCACAAATCGTCCCAAAACCTTTACTTCTCTTTCTCCCCAAACGGTTTTCAAATTATTTAAAATACCGCAAAATATCTCTCCGAGTCGGTCCTCCAGCTCTGTCCCTCCCTCTCCCCAAACACCCGTGCGGGCTGTGGCGCCGGTGCTTCGCGAACTCCCCTTAAAGGAGCGGCCGCAGCGAGGAGCGAACTTTCCAACTTTACACTAGGGCAGCAGGAAAACGGCGATGCCGGACTTTCTTAGAGCCCCATCCACACAGCATGCTGTGCCTGTCCCAGGCCAAACGCAGGGCTTGTCCCACGGCACGGGTGCTGTGCCCCCGACCGGCAACAGCTCACAGCAGCGGGATAGAGCAGCTGCTTCCCAGGTCTCTGCTGCAACAGTGTCAGAGGAAGTGACAGAAGGATCTGGGGTTTGCACCGAAATGTTCCGAAACTGTTCACAGGGCCGTCTGCCAGCCCCTCCGCTGTGGTAAGGGTGAAGGGAAACGTTCTGGAAGGGACCAGCTACCCCTGGTTCCTGGAATTTCCGCTTGAACACTAAACTTACCTCCTATCCCGCTTCACTCGAGCAGCTGCACAGCAGAAAGCAGACCCGGCCCGCAAAAGGCAGCTGCCTGACTTGCATCTCAGCTCCAGCCCCGCTTCCTCTCGGAGTGCCTGCCGTGGTGGTGAGGGCGAGGGAAGCCAGAGGCATGGTTCTATGCTGCAGGGAGTGCCCACTGGGGACCAGAGGCATGGAAAGAGGCCGCAGGGCTCGGAAGCGGGCAGGGAAGCTGGCCAGCAGCCCCTCCTGTGGGGCTGAGAGCACGGCCATTCCTGCTTCCGGCAGGTTCTTCCTGTGTGTAACAAGATCCAAACGTCCTCGAAGGCAGGTCTGGTCTGTCAAAACCGGGAAATGTAAAGAAATATTTTAAAAGTCAGAGGCATGTGACATCCTTAAGGAGTTCTTGGAAATCCAAATGGTGTGGAGTTGGCAGTGTGGCTGGTTGCAAGTTTACAGTGCTTGCATAGCTTTCACAGGTGATTTGTGCTTCATATTTTCCTACAGTAAAGGCGTATTTCATGGATCTGCAGTGAAAGGATGCACCGTTCTCCATGTGTCTGATGCCATGTGTCAGTAGCAGCTCTTCAGTGAATATTTCAGTTTGCTGCAACTGTACCTCACATGTTGGTTTATGTATTATATGAGAGGCGACAGCTCCTTACAACACTGGAACAAAAGCAAGAAGGACTTCCTACTAGGACCCCAATTTAAAGAGGCCTGCCTTAACACACATGCACTCTTGTTGCAGCAAAACACTGCACATCCTACCCCTGCCCAAGAGCCCTAATGTGTTAAGAGCACGCTTTTTATCTGACCTTGTATCCTCCACAGGGAATCAAAGGCACTTCACAGAACATCATCTGAATCACAGAATCATGAAATAGGCTGAGTTGGAAGGGACCATAAAGATCATCTAGTTCCAATCCCTCCTGCCACAGGCAGGGACACCTTTCACTAGACCAGGTTGCTCAAAGCCCCATCCAGCCTGGCCTTTAACACCTCCAGGCATACATATCTTCTCTGGACAACATGTTCCAGTGCCTCACCACTCTGACAGTAGAGAATTTCTTCTTAATATCTAATCTAAATCTACTCTCTTGCAGTTAGAGGCCATTCCCCCTTGTCCTGTCTCTACGTGCCCTTGTAAATAGTCTCTCTCCATCTCTGTTGTAGGATTTCTTCAGGTACTGGAAGGCCTCAATTAGGTCACCTCAATTAGGTCACCTTCTCTTTTCCAGACTGAACAATTTCAATTCTCTCAGCCCTTCCTCACAGCAGAGGTGCTCCATCTCTCTAATCATCTTGGTGACCCTTTTCTGGAATCACTCCAACAGGTCCATGTCCTTCCTGTGCTGGGGACCTCAGTACTGGATGAAGCATTCAATGTGAGTTCTCATGAGAAGGGTGCTTTCACACCCTAGAAAAATATATCTTCATTCAGTAAAGAACACTGAATATTCAAAAGGGTCCATTGGCAGCTCTGGCTTTTAGAGAGTACCTTAGATTTAATTTTCCAGTATAAAGGTCTTGATTCAAAGCTTTGTTAAGTTCATTACAATCTTTTTTTCTAGCAGGCACGGGATTAGTTTAGCTCTTAATTTAGCTGACTGACCATCCTGATGTCAGGTCACAGATCCAATTTAATTCTGACTTCTACTTTCTCTATTTAATCCCCTCATTTGTGAATATTTCCAGCAGCCTGGAGTTAGACATTCCTGTCTGTGGTGAGCTGATGCTGGCTGTATGCCAGGGTCCCACCAAGCAGCTCTGTCATTCACCCTCCTCAAGTGGACAGCAGAGAGAAAATAGAACAAAGACTCAGGAGTAAAGATAAGGACAGGAGGATTACTCAACAATTACAATCACAGACAAAACAGACTCAACTTGGAGACATTACCATAATTTATTACCAATTGTTCTGTTTTAACCCCAGCTGGCTACTAAGCCCCACACACTCACTCGCTCCCTATCTGTGGAATGAGAGGAAAAAGTCAGTAGGGCAAATATCCTATAGTCAAGAGATGCTCAAATAAACAGTTGTACCGGTTTGAGACAAATTCAGGCGAACGTCCAAAATGAACATCCTCTCATAGAAGGCAGGTTACAGCCACTCCTCCCCCACCAGGCTGAAGGAATTTTCCTCAGAGGAAAGTGAAAAAATCCCCTATTTATTTAACAAGTAAAGTGCATGCAGGCACAGGGAAAAAAAAAAAAAAGGTAAATAATAAAACCTCTTGCTGTGGAGAGAACCTGGGTAGATTTCAGGGTTCTTTGTGGTTGTGGCTTTCTCCTCTCCAGAGCTGGGGTTCAGCGTGGGCCCTTCCACGCCAATGGTGTAGACCCTCCCGGTATGTTCTGGTCTCATTATTTGTAGCTTGTACACTGCTTAATTTCTGTGGTAAACTTGCCTCTTTATGCCTTGGAATATCTTAAACCATTTACAAACAGCCTAAATATTCCTCAGCTGTGCAACTCCACTTAAGCCAGTGCCAGCTGTTAGCTACTCACCAGAAGCAGAGACAGAAATATTGCTCAGACCCCATCTATGATCTTAAAAGTCATTTATTCTCTCTGTCCCGAGAGACAGAACGCCAACCTGGGCAACCGGCAGGAGTAAGAGGGAGAGACTTTGTGTCCCCTTGGTTTTGTCACAAAGAGGGGGAAAGGGGATACCAGGAGGAGCTGGGATAAACAACCAACCAGATCAGAGCCTGGGCTGCTTGAACATTAGACAAAGGACTATCTCAGAGTCACATGGCAGAGACCCGGCCAGGGGAGCCCAGAGGGGACCACCACAACATTCTGGTGTTGCTGAACAGTCCAGAAGAGAAGAAGAAGAAACCAAAGTCCCAGAGCTCCGTATTTTAGCTAATGATAAAGAAGGTAGCAAAAAACCCAAGAGGGTACCACTCTCTTCCCTGCTGCAGGGAGCCATGAGCTGGGCAAAGCAGGAAGGTGCTTTCCTCCTCTCTGTAGCAGCCAGGAACACAGGGGAGTGTATACCTGTGTCCTTGAACCCAAAACTGCCTGGGTTTTTTGTCTCCCTTTCTCTTGGACCCGGCTTAAAAACACAGAAAGGCACAGGATTCATGTCTGGCATAGGGCAGGCAATAGGGGACACAGTATCATACAGTCAACCCAAGACAACAATGTAAACAAATTTCACGTAGCCATGCCACTTTGCTTTTGACTATTCATATAATGGAAGGTTTACCAGGGTTTGCTTACTCAGCATGCAAATCAGATACCAAATTCAGGTAACATATAGTGATAATTACTTAAGTATGCAGCTTGACTCAGATAGCACTCTTCGGCTTTATTGTTGAACCATACTTCTGTCCATTTTTTTCACTGTGAGGGAAAAACACCCCAAATTTTTATCACAAAAGCTAGAAACCACTGCCACAAAATATCAGTTGCAAAAGTAGTGAGTGAAATAAAGTAGTCCTTCTTAAAATCAGTAACTTTTTGAAAATTAGTAAGAAAATTTCTAGCATTGCTTTTGATATGTTAATTGAATTGTCATTTTCTGTTGTTTTTCCTTTGATTTTCAACTGGAAAGAGTAACAGGTATCAAATAAAGGAACATTGGCCCCTTTTCTGAGTCTTTATATTCAGTGAATCATAGTCAGCTCTTATAAATGAACAATATTAATATTAGGAGGGAATGAAGCAAAGGAGTAACTGTATCTTGCAGCAACACCTGAGGGTTATTATGTCTCGGCAGGATGCATGAGATCAAAGCATTCAAAGAAGAGGGAATGTGACAGTTTTAGTTGCACTGTGTCTAAAGGCCATTTATGTTGTGCTGCTGGTTTTTATGTATGCCCAAATCAGTATAGTCAGTATAATTTTACTCCATTTGTTCACTCAGTAACATTTGACTTACTGCTCTGGTCATTCTGACATGCATTGGTGTAATTTTTCATCACAAAAGAATGAATAGAGGTCATATCCGCCAAGTGCAGATAGTATTTTCATTTTTTAAGGTGGGAAGCAGTAGCTCAGTACTAAGAAGCAAGATGTTCTATGAAAAAGACTATTGGATACTTAAAGCAACTCCTGAATTTCCCTTTTGTTCTCTGGCACTTGTATTTGAATTGCTTTGGTGATGTGAGCAGCCATAAAGGTGGCCTGGTAGGAAGGTGACAAATACTGAACAAAAGAAGCTGTCTTCTGAAAAATACTGACATCTTTGAAAAGTGCAGCTGATCACTTTCAAGTGTAGCCAGGGTACATAGAAACCAGAGATACGCACAAACCCAAGGGACTTTAATGGCAATTTATAATCTGATAAGGTGGAAAATCACCTAGCTCTGAAAGAACAAAAGTCACCATCATCTAATGGCTGTTACAGGGAAAAAAAATATCAAAATTAGTGGTTGTTCAAACTTAGGATAACCTACACAGCATTTAAAAAGGACTTATTTTTTATTCAAAATGGAGCCTCTTGGTCTCTGAGAACTTCACAGTTGACTCGCACATGACCTTTCTATCAGCATTTGGACTCTCAATGGGAACACCTGCCTGACTTCAGGCTCTGTAACATGGACCAGCTTTGAAGGGAGACTATTACCTTATTGTCTTCCCCTTTTTTAGAGGAGAATAGATCCCTCTGGGAACCCTCCCCCCTCTTTTTGGATAGTGTTACCCCTTCTGAAATCCGTCCAATTCACTACTTCCCTATATTATATATATTCTTATAAGTAACCTATCATATCCAGTGTTACACTGCTGGTATGTTTGCTTCTCTAATGGTAAGTTGTAGTAGTAGTGTTTGGTTATTGCTGTTACTGTTTGTACTGCAGTACTGATTGATAACATATTACTGATTGATACTAATTATTGGTTGCCAACAGTAATTTTTAATAGCTTGGTGTATACATATTTACTCATATTAATTTATTAATTACAGGGATTTCATAAATTACAAGGATTTTCTATTAGCAACATTTGTGGTAATTTGTAATAAAGCAGAGAAATTTAGAGGATAAAGCTTTCTTGTTGTTTGAGTATTACAGGACCCTATGAACCTATGGCTGCAACTCTACACACTCAAAGGCCAGGAAACCCTTCAGGTTGTGACGTTTGGGAAAATCACATCCTATGGTTCTTCCCTCTTTCTATTAAATTGTTCAAGTTAAAGCTGTGTAGATTTCTAACTTTCTTTCTTAGTCTTCCTTCCTGACTTTCTGTACCCTAGGAAAAGAAAGAAAATTTTTATTGTGCCATTTACAGAGAAGAATAAGTAGAGGATAGTTTTAATACAAGATCTTATAATTTACATCATGTCCCACACCTTTACCCAGAAAAAGGCAATACGTCACATGGAGAGACTTCAGATGTCTCTCCTCTGGAACAGAAATGTGTACTGACATTTTTCTGTGTACCATAAAAATGTTAGTCATGTAGAATGACCTACTACATATAACATTTTCATTTCCCAAGAGAGGAAACACAGAAGCAAACAAAACATCTCTATTAAATATTGATAAAACCCAAACAATAATATTTACTATAAAGAAGAAAATATTTCTAAGGTAACAGTGGAATAGAATGAGATCACACAATTAAGTTTATACATGCAAGTAACGTGTAAAGTCCTTCTCTTCTGGTCAAAGTTTTTTTTTCTGCCAGTTTAATTCTAATGGCATTGATCAGATTACAGTGATTTCTTTTGAAAGAAATACAATTGTGCTAATGATTTATCAGAATAACAGTATTCAAAGTATTCATTTATCATATGTTAAGAGGAGGTATGGTGTTTTTTTAATATCTTGCATCTTCATTAAGTATTGAAAGTTATTCATTTTATTATTCAGAAACCTCTTTCCTACACATGTTCACTTAAGTTTTCTTCTGTACAACTCAGTCTAATAAAAATAATGGAGCTGGTGATATTTAACCTCTTCATTTGTTTCAAATTTCAGGAATTGTGTGGTCCAGAAGACAGTGCACTATGCTGGTGAGAAGTTTACATTTGGGTTTTTTTAAGGACTTGCTGCAGTAAATTTTCTTGTCGCTGTTTCCCCTCTTTCAGTTGTCTGATAGTTCAAGCAGTTTGGGGCAGATGCATTCTATTATGTTTCTGTAATCCCTGGAACAATTAGGATTTAATGTTATTTTACATATGTAGGAGAATTTTAAAATTAATAAACACAAGTCAACTAGAGACAAGCTATTTTATTAAACGTGGTTATGCCATACTAGTGTAAAAGCTCATGCGGGTATGAGGTGAATACAATGTATGAACCATTAGATCTCCACGGATTCAGTACTTACCTATGGAATTTCCAAGTCGGTGTATTTGTGTGAAAAGAAGTACAGAATCGAAGAAGCTGTAGAGCAAAGACGGGGATCCACAGGATATGATAAAACTTTAAGTGTCCATCTTGAGAAGCAGAGAGACATTGAAAACAAATGGAATTAACTTATCACAGAAGGTTTTAAAAGGTATTAAGTATGCATAACCAGTATGAGAAAAGTTCTTTCCTTTTAAAAACAGTACTAGATTTAGTACTTTGTTTTTCATTAGCATTTTGTTGTAAACAATCTCTTTATTGCATTAAGGAATGTAACCTTAAAGGCTAATTTTAGCAAAGGGAGGCTTTTCTCCCAAGGCTGTATTGACAAATGGTTCTTCTGAAGGGCAGTTCAGAGCCTACTTCATGTGCTTTGAATTAGGTTACTAAAGGAACCTTTCTCTGTCCATTGACTCTGCCCTGGAAAAAATAAGTTAGACAGACCTCTGCAGTGCAAGCTTAGTCTTCAGTGAATACATGGAAAACCCTGTTAGCATTCAGACTATGATTCAGAATAACTCTTTTTAGGTCCCATTATTTATGAAAATTTTTATTGAGTTTTCACAGCTTGATAACAGAGTAAGATGTGCTCTTGGAATCAGCCATCTCCCACCCCCTGCAAGTCATATGCAGATCTTACAGACACTAATATTGGGCCTCAGATCTTTGTGCCATCTGCTTTAGTATCTGTTTTTCAGCAGAGTCTGAAGCACATCAGCAGTATTTGATTGCTATCTGCTGTGCAATTGCAGTGGTCCTGATAGCAACCAATAACTGCCACTTCCTGATCATAATCTTTTCACTGACACTCCATTCACAAAAAGCTATGTAGAAGGAGTTTCTTGGAATCACAACCAGATTTATCTGAGACCCCTTATAAGAAGGGAAAAACCCCTGAAAGTCATGTATTATTTTAATTTTGTATGACTACCTCGCCTAGGAAAATCTTCAAAATAAAACAATAGGATACATAGCAATGCCCTGCTGGACATGACCTTACCCTGTGGCAAGAGATATTTATTATCTGAGAGTACTTTGCCCAGGAAGCTCTTCAAGATAAAGCAGTAGTGTCCATTGCAATTATGTGATTATGTTACCTTGATATAAGCACTTGGATCTACTAACGAGACTCAGAACACATTCAAACACTTGGTCGGGTGTGTACTTCTAATGATTTTAAGTCTTTTATTGACACCATAAGCATGAAAATCTATTCATATATGTTGTGGTATTAATATACACGTGGCACTTGTGAATATAGGAATGGCACAACCTCTTACATATAACTGGGCAATTTATTAATGTGAGTTTTTTTCAATTCTTTCATTCACTGTACATGAAGTGACTCAGACATGAAATTGGGATTAAAAAAAACATTTTCACTCTGCAGAGAGTTTTAAGATACCAAGTTAACTTGCTTCAAGCTGTACATGGAACTGGGATATTGATTCCCATCTTCGGTCAATAGATGATGTCATCACACAGATCATACAACTGCATTTTCAGAAGAGCACTTGCAATGTCCTTCACAAGAAACCTGTCATTCTACAGTAAAGTCTCTTTTTCTAGAATCCTCACAGAAATGCTGTGATAACTGTTAGAGAGCAAATATGATGGGATAAGCACTCTTTTTCTTCTGTAACCTTTCTCGTGCACATTTGAACACTACCCTCACCTATGACTAGAATTATTTTGCACTGTCACAATACAGATGAATTTTAGAGCAACCAAAAATGCAAGATAAAATGGAACAAAAATGGACAGATATAGCCAAGCAAATTACAGAATAATATTTTGCATGTGATCTCACAATTTTGTGAAAACATTTTGCATAACTGTAAAAGAATTTTTACAGCTACATTGCTTAAGATGTTTCTGGCCATTGTAGGATTGCTGCCAGTCTTTGTCCTTAGCTACAATTGTGACATTACTCTAATAATATTTAATATAGTAATGCTAATTGATACAGTAACAATTACCTTGATTAAACAACTCAGGCTTTGTGTGCCTGCTTTGCAAGATAAACATTCCTGGTACAAACCACTCATCATTTCTTTTTTCTGGATCTTCCAGTTCTGAAATCATGTGTCTAATTTAGGCAACCACTAATCAAGCAGAAGTGCATTTAAGAGCTGAAACTAGGCTGATCAATGCACATGACATGTCAGTTGAGTTTATACTGTGGATGTTAGCTTCAACATTTGTATGTCTTTCTCCTCCTTGTATCACTAGCTAAATTTAGATGGTGGGTTTCACTGCAGGATAAAGGAAGGAACAACAACCCATTCTAAAATATCCATGAAGAAATAAAGTTAATTCAGAACAGAATTGCATTTCAGTGATCTGACTGCATGGATAACAACATAGCTGGACCGTAAATGGACCATAACTGTACATGTTTCACAGCAATAGAAATCCTCAGTTTGCCTAATACCAATTTAAAAATGAATGTATCATTTAAAAAGTTTGCAAGAGTCTATCTACAGAGTTTTTTTTTAGTGAAGTACTCTTTTTTTACTCTGTAAGTGGAATTCAGATATAATGCTAAGTATTTGGTGAATCAGTATCAATGACAGAGTTGCTGTTAGTCTCCAGTTATACTCACCTGTCCAACAGAAACAAATGTGCAGTATTGCTTTGTGTACACTCACTCACTCTTATCTCTTTAAACTTTTGTTCCTTCAATAAAGGTAACATTCATCAGTAAAAATGGTCTAAATAATTTCATTTGTGTTAGCATTGACTAGGAAGCAGTGTCAAATACCTGCCAAAAATTTACTTTTACATAATTTCCAGTGGAAGTGAAGCTTGAGAATTGTCCATAGATTTATTTTTGAGAGGAAGAAGTGGTTAGAATACAAACAAACCATTAAAAACTATTCTTAGCTGACAGAGTTCTCAGGCTGCTTAATAAAGCAGCCTAGATGGGGTGTGGCATTAAGCGCATTCTACAGTACTTTCATTTTCTTAGTGAGTCCTTTTGGCCAAAAAGAAGAATTTCTATTCGTATAAGTAAGTAACTGCAATGTGCACTAGAATTTCTTGCATATCCTTATATTTTCTTCAGAACTGGTTTGCTCTGCAGATATCATTAAAATTTAAATTTAGAATCAGCAGACTTTGTATGTACAGCTTACAACTAAACGAGTTATATCATGGAGATATGTGTTAAAAAATAAATTACATAAGAGAAAGAGTAAATTAAGTCATCCTTTTTAGCTTTTCTCCACCTGCTTCTTGAGACTGTGTTGTTGCACTGTATGTTTTTTGTCTGGTATTACCTCTTGCAGCTCTCTGGTAGCTGCATACAGTCCTTGTCATCCACATCTTTTAATGACTTTTAGCTCACACACTTCAAATACTTCCTGATTGGAGGAAAGCATCCACGAGTTCTAGATAAATAGTGTTCTAGTTATGACAGGTGAAAGTATATGTGAAATATCACTCATGATTCAGTATTTTGCATGTGCTTATGTCTGATTTAGAGGCCCAATATTGCATTTTTTTGTGCACAGTTCAGTTACAATCAGTGCATAAATTGACAAATGTTTGAAGTTGCTCACATACAATGGACTGCTACAGATTCTGGTAGACCCTTTCTCCGTACACTGCCCCACGTACAGAAATGTGTATAGCAATCCATTAATGGCAATAGTTAATGTAACCATCCAGTGAAGATGAGAATTACAGAAGCCAAAATAAGCAACTGGAATCACTGTTAAGAGCAAGAGGAAGCTTGTAGCTCCATACTACACAATGCAAAAGTGCACATAAAAGAGCTGCTACCAGTTTTTTTCAGCCTGCTGAAGTATGGCAAACAAACAATACCTCAGTGTTGTAAACAGCATTTCTCTCACACCGAGATTGACTTTTCCAGTCATAAAAAACATTTGCACTTTTAAAATTATATAGTTACAGACCTATGTCTATACCTCAGTAACAGGCAAATGAAGAAAGAGAGGGCATGGTTCCTGTAGATGTAGAGAAAACAATATAGCCAAAAGTAATCTTCTTGGCATGTTTTTAGAGATGTGACACTGAGAAGGAAACTCCACTGTGTATGTTGTTATCCTCTATTGCTGACATGAAGCTTTAGCTGCAGATCTATACTCTATGTAACCAGATTTGTTTGACTCCTGGATAAAGGAACAATAATGCTATTATCAAAACAATCAAATATTGAACTTTGGGGAGAAAAAGATTCTACATCCAGTATCTTTCTGTGTTTTCAACATGATCTTTCTTTACATGATTTTTCCTTTATAACACATGTTTCTGTGTTAAAAAATCTTTCTTCTATCTGTTATTTTGTTCTGTGGCCTGGAGTAGATCCTGTACTTCAGGAAGTAATGAAACCCTGCCCCTGCTACTAAGAGCGTGAGTCTTGGTCTTCAGAAGGGTCAGGACTTCATCCTGCATCAAATATTCTGAAGCTGTACAATGAAGACATGGATATAACAAGTCCCTGCTTCCTTCACAAGAGTATTGGAAGTTGAAGTGTGAGTAGTTTCCCTTCACAGAAATTAATGAGTTTTTTAATTAACTATATTTTTGTCAAAACACAAATTCTAAAAAAATAAATACTAAAAAATTTCCAAAAAAGATGGGCTTTTTTATCATGGGAATTACCTAAACAAAATGAGCTTTTTCATCTCTGTCTCTAGTCATATTTTCTTTCAGTAGTTAATCCCTCCTGATAAACTAAGTATAGTGTAGTCAGATGGTTTAACCACTTTCATAAAACATTTTGCATATATGTTCTGAAAAAAGCTTATTACTTTAATGAAGTCTGAGTCAACATAATTTCAGGGACTAACTAAAGTTAGCTACTCATTCCTTTTTAGACTAGTTGAATATTTTTTACTGAGCATTAATAATAATAATCAACAGCAGCAGCAACAACAACAATAATAACAACAACTACTATTATTATTGTTATTAATATTGTTGTTTTCATATTCATTGTCTTCACCATCATCAGCATTATTTTAAATTGTCTGAGTTTTATGGAAAATGCTGATTTTTAAAAAGCTAAAAGTTTTCTTTCACTGAAACAAATATTTTTCAAAACTGATGTTTATAACTTAACTATTTAGTTATTTAGGAGAAGAGAGTGAAGAAAATAATCTCTATCTAATGGGGAATGTATAGTCCTTTGTGAACTACATTTCCAAGCCAGAATACATCTTCAGAAATATACCAATGAAGACATGAGACTGTGGTGAATCATAGAAGATGAGAGACTAGAATATACTAGAATAGAAAGAATGGGAACACACAGATTGAACAAGGAGCTTGAATCATTCAAATGCAAATATTTGGAGGTTTATCACAAGTAAAGGGGTATTTCTCTCCCCTTCTTCCAACCACATTATTTTATGTGGTTTTCTATGGCTTGTAGCTTCTTTGGGTCATACAGCTGAAATACTTCTTTTCCCTTAAGAATAGCTTTGAATCATACTTTTTTAATTGTCTTACTGTGGCTGATTGAAAGTTCTGAAAGATTATAATATATGTTAGGCATATTATGGAGTGAACTGTATCTGGGAGAAGTTAAGTATAGCAATTTTCTGTTCTCTTCTGTATGGTGAGTGTCCTGTCAAAGGATCACAGAATGGGTAAAGTTAGAAAAGACCACAGTGGGTCATCTAGTCCAACCTTCCTTCTCAGCAGGGTCATCCTAGAACACACTGCATAGGATTGTATCCAGATGGTTCTTGAATTCACTTCCAGTGAGGGAGACTCCACAACCTCTCTGGGCAATCTGTTCCAGTGCTCAGTCACCTGCACAGTAAAGTTCTTCCTCATCTTCAGGTGGAACTTCCTGTACATCTGTTTGTGCCTGTTGCTTCTTGTCCTAACTGTCCTACTAGATGTGAAACATTTAAAGTGGTATTAGGACAAGAAACTAATGCATGCAATATAAATATTGAGAAGGATAAACTAGAAGAAGAAAATATATGTACTACGGAAGTAAATAATAATTTTACAAGTCCAAGATGACCATGAAGATAGAATGGTAAAACAGTCAAAGGATATGGCCTTCTGAATACTTTTGGCAGATGAAATGAACCATTCACCTTTGTATTTTCACATTTTTAAAATGTGTTTGCAAATTTCAGGGAAAACAGAAAGGAAGTTGCCCAGGACATGTTAAAAACACTCACAGCAGAGAAATTGTAGATTTGTTAAAATATAATAAAGAAAATCTGTGGAGGCTGGTGAGCCTACAAAACAAGTAATGAAGAGAGTGCACTGGTGAGACAGTCCCTGGTACCAGAGAATCCTCCCTAGGTTACGGTGACCAGAAAGGCTTTCCCCCAGAATGCTTTGGCCTGCTGTGGTAATATACATCAGATCTGCTCCCTTGGTCGGCTGGTGGCCCCTCCACCCGCTTGCTGCAATATAGGTTTCATACCTTAGAAGGTTTTCCCCTCCCAGTTCTCCCTACTGGCCTTTGCCCTTCGCCAGTCCCCCAGAGCTTCCCCGTTGGTCCCCATTCCCAGTCCCGCCTTTGTACCGCCCCCATGCCCTCCGCCCCACTCCGGCCCTTAAACCTGGGCCCTGCGCTGTTTTTGGTCTTTTGTGTCTAGAGCCCTTCGTGGTGTGGGAGCAATAAACTGCTCCTGTGGAAATCTGTGCAAAGATGCTTCCTGCCTGTTTGCCGCCAACCATGTTACTGAAACTATCAGTGCATTCGTGTGTGCGCTCGTGTGTGAGTGTGTGGCTGATCCTGCTGAGCTGCTTTGCTTTGGAGACGCTTTTTAGAGATTGAAACACCTCACGCTCCAGCACAGAGCCCGTGGAGCTTGAGATAGCGATAAAAATCAGAGCAGAAAAAAATGATTCCAGAGTGAATCCACCTTCTAGAATGAACAACAATAATAAAAAGGGTAAAGTTATTCAAAATCATGATACAGTTTTGGTAAAATCTCAGATAGAAAAAACACCTGGAGACATTCAGAAATATTGGGAAGGTTCAGTAAAGTACAAATTTCTAAGAACGTGCATAAGAAGCGCATGCTGTGAAGGGAAGAGAGGTAGAAAACTTTTCTTTCTTCCATTCAGATGAGCATAGCCACTGTTCAGTAGTTCATAGCATTTAGACTGAGATTATGGGAGTGTGACTTTATAATGTTATAAAATTTACAGGATAGGAAACAAAGAAATAGATTGTAGCAATAAATAGTTTGAAATAATTGGCTCCATCTGTTAATTGATGCACTATAATTTCTAATACATTTTCTCATCCTCAATATCTTTAACAGCCTCCTTGAAAAGTTCATATTTTAGGGTTTAAAAGAAAAGTAATTTTTGATATTCACTCTCTTTTTAACACTTAATTTAGACTCTGCTTTTCACTGTATATTTGCAGATTGTATTAAAAATTCCTCCTTCCTACTTCCTGTCTTCTCTTCAAACTCTTGGGATATTTTGCTTATACCCCTGTCAGTGACTGATTGAAGTCACTGAAGAAAGATGGCAAAAGCTTTTCCCAAGGTTAAATGTGAGAAATAGTTATAGTGGGTTTTGTAGTAAGATATTGCAATGAAATAAACCATTGCCTAAACACAGGTTTGATCAGAAGCAGATTTGTGTCATGCTATATTGACATTCATTGCAAAGGCAGGGAGTTATCCTATTTGGCTTGGTTTTCCAAAGGTATACAGAGACCCTGAACAACATAAGAGTGGGACACAGAGAAAACACAGGAGGACCATTTTGATAGAATGTGGCAGAGGAAAAAATACTGAGAATGCTGGAAAAAGAAATTTCTCCCAGTTTCATTCCCACTGCCTTTAGTGTCATGAGAGAAGTAATGTGACTGTATGCCATCAATAATGTGACTGGCTACACAGGTTCAATTTATAAAACTGACTAGTAAAATTACAATACTGACTAATTGTTCATGTTAGGATTGGGAACATTTCTCTAGGTCACTGCATTTTTAGGACACAGCAGTTGAATTCTTTTTATATTTGTTTTCTTACACTTTAGTTTCTCCACTGCCTTGACTAGCGTTCTGTAAACACTGACGATTTCTGACATTTCTTTATCCTCATTGCTTCAGAACTCAGCACAGTGATTCCACTTAACCAAAGAGAGAATCAGCTTCTGGATACAACACTACATAGGTAGACCGAAACCTCTCTTATCATTGTGTCAAATTTATCATCTGTGACCGTCCTTAAATTTCATTTGATATTAATGTTTTCTGGCTACAGTTGGTCAATTTGTAAAGACATCCACTTGGAAAGTAATTTTAGTTAATTTTAGTATATACTTTCCTATTTTCAAAAGTTTACATTTATGATATATACTAGTACACTTTACTGTGGGAAATAACAAGTATTGACTTTTAGCAAGAGCACAGTAAATATAGCTCTTCCATTTTCAAATTGAAATTTCATTTTGGCTTTTGATACCATTTCCACAAGAATGACTTTGGACTCTTCACATCTACTTGAATTCGATTTGCAGCTAGGCTCTTTATTTTATGTCTTTACCTTCCCTTGATCTCCTATCTTGCTACTAACTTTTCTCCTTTTAACAGGGTCTGCAAATTTAAGTTCTTGTATTATGAATAGCACTTCCATAGAATAATCTTCTGGTTATAATTGGACTACTCTCAGGAATTAAATCTGCTGACAAGTTTTTGTAGATCTGAATACCAGATGTAAAGGCCAAAGGGTCAGACCTCCTGTAGACACAGGAGGTGCTGTGGCACCTTACACTCAGCTACCCTATCTGAAGCCCAGTTGCTTGCTTCTAAGTTTGGCTGTATTTCTTCTAAAGACTGTTGATTTGGGACATGAAGAGATGGGGAATTCAACATTTGCCTTAGTATCTTTGCAAAAGTTAATCAGATTTTTTTTGAAATTTTTTTGGATTTCCCTTGTTCAATGTTCAGCCATTTATACTTGTCACAGTTTCCTTTGCTTGTTAATAACGAAGCACTGAGAAAAAATATTTATTGGTAGGCAAAATCTGTGGAGCTCGGTAAGACAATGTAAAGGACCATCCTCAAACTTCTCATCACTTTTTGGCTCTGTTTTGCATTCCCTTTCCCATTGTTTTGAACACTTTTTTTTGTTTTAAGTAAAAAGTGAGCAGTTCTGAATTTGATTCTGAGTAAGCTTCCATTCATTGGTAAATGGCCATTAGCTGCACTAAATCAATGCAACTTTGTGCTAAAAGCTGTCAGATGCTCCTATATATTGTTATTTTTCACTCACAGATCTTTGGGCTAGTATTCATTCATATCATGGTGTTCCTATCCAAGATGATTTGAATTCAGAATACAAGAATTAATAAAAAAATATCACTAACATGGTCTTATTGCATTTGGGTTTTCCGCTACCTAACCATTGTCTCTCACTTTACAATATGACTTCTTGAATTCTGAGTTGTTACAGTACTTTGCAAAAATTAAGTTTGTGATAAAGATTCCTCTATGATACAGTAATAGATGAAGTGTACATGATAGAACTTGTTAAATATGCAGGGTATGTACATATACATCAGCTGTTACCCATTTGGCAATTCTGTTGAAATCTGTAGCCAGAGGCCAGATATTGCAGATAAGAGGAAAAGAATCTCCAATAGTGTAAATAGTGACAGCTTCATTGCCCATTTTAGAGCCATGACAGTTTATTCCAGTGGAGCTACTGACTGTAAGAACTTGAATCCCTGAATTATTCTGATCTCAGGAGCTTCACATCTCTGTGAAAGGGCAATATTATTATTCCTGGATGATGGTGTCAGGAGGATTCAATTTGCTCCAATCAGGCTGAGACCTTTGAAATTAAGGTCCTGGACAAAAGACCTTAGGAACAAGATTGGGATAGAAATAAATGACAGATATTTCCTGCAAATTGGCAAGAGTAGGTTCTTGATGTATTTACTTCATTGAGAGTTTCAGGGTCAAAGATTTCATAGGATGAACTGTTCTTAATTTTTCATCCTGTTTATGAGGCTTTTTGTTTTGGGTTTGGGGTTTTTTTTTTTTTGAAACATATAGTCAATTATTTAACTGGGAAACTACTCTTGCAATATGGCAGCATGTCACTTTTTATTTCACTGAAAAGGAATACCATACTTGCTTCTCTGACTCCTCCAGTATTTCTGCTCCTTTCTATGACTTCATAAAATATTTATTCAGGTCCCTTCCTATCAAAAAAAAAGCAAAGACTCTCCATATTTTGCTATTGATTATTCCAAATATTCTTTTTCATCTTTTATCTTTTATCATCAGCTATAATTCCAAAAATCTTCCTTGCTTCAGATTGTACTTTCCTCTATTATTGTTCTTTACAAGAGTTTCTGTACCAGTTTGGCCAAATTTAGAAATATATACTCTGAGAAAAGGCAGATAATAACCACCCCTTCCCCTCACCAGCACCAGGAAAAAAAAAAGTGATTTTCCTCAAAGGAAAGTGAAGGAGATAAAACTTTTATTTAACAAACACACAGGAAAAGAATAATAATGCTAAATAATGAAACCTCTAGCTGTAGAGGGGAAAACGTGGGAAAATGTTATAGTCCTCCCTTTGTCTCCTTCCTCCTCAGAGCGGGAACGGGATGGGCCCCCTCTTCTTCAGTGGCCAGGCCTCAGTGGAGAGCAGCCCCGATGTGTTCCCATGCTGAAGACAACCCAGCAGAGGGAAAAGGAAAATCCAAAGTCCCAAGAAAACAAAATTCAACTCTCCATCTCTCTCTCTAGAGGAAAAAAAAATGGAAAAAAACCTGTCTGAACAAGCAAGCAGGGTGCTTCCACGCTCCTCTCCCCACCACCACAGAAAAGCACTGCCCAGAGAATGAGAGCCTGTGTTCTCTCTGTCTGTCCCTGAAAACACAAAACTATTTTGAAAAGTCTTGCTCAGTTTGTTTGTTTTGGTTTTTTTCTCTCTCTCTCTGAGGCTCAGGTTAAAAGCATAAAAAGGCATAAAACTAATTTCTGGGCATAGAGCCGTGATAGGGAATACAACATCAAGTCACCCTAAGACAATTTCCCACAGGTAGTGTTTTGCAGGACCTGTAACATATGAGTTGGACAGTGCATTGCAAAAGATAAGTGTTAGAGAATGCTGAGGAGGAGAGAAGATCAAGAAAGAGTAACATATTTTTTTTTATTGCAAAAGCTTAAATCAGCAAAGATTTTTATGGAATTAACATGGAACCTTATCTGAATCCTACTAAACATCTACACACAATACTTCTCAGCTCTGTGTTGCTCACTAAAGACAGGTGATTTACTATTATATCTCAATATAGTTGAATATTCCACTTTACCTGTTATTGTACTTGTGGTGGCTAGAGTGGCTGCCTGACAGATGCCCACCCAGATGCTCTTTCACTCCCCTCCTCAGCAGGACAGGGAGAGAAAATAAGATGGAAGAGCTCACGGGTCAAGTTAAAGACAGGGACATCACTTAGCATTTACCATTGTGGGCAAAAGAGACTTGAATAGAGGAAAATTATTTTAATTTATTGCCAATTAAAATAGATGTGGGTAATGAGAAACACAAACTAAATCAACACCCACCTCCACCCCACCTTCTGTCTTTTCTAGTGCTCAATTTCACTCCATCATTGCCAATTCCTCTACCGTGTCCCACCCCAATCCCTGCCTTGCATGGCACAGGAAGATGGGGGAATGTGGATTTGTGGTCAGTCAATAACCACCCCTTCTCCACCACTCCTGTCTCCTCACAGATCTCCTGTGCTCCAGTGTATGTTTTTCCCATGGAGGACAGTCCAGCAGGCCAGACTGCTCCAGCATGGATACCCTACAGGCTGTAGGTCCTGCCAGTAAACCTGTTCCAGTACAGGCTCCTCTCTCCACAGCTCCACGGGAGCCTCTTCCAGTGTGGACTTCCCACAGAGTCACAGCTTCCTTTGGGCATCCTCCTGCCCCAGCATGCTCAGGCTGCAGGTGGGTATCTGTATCCCTGTGGTCCTCCATGGGCTGCAGGCGTACAGCTGCCTCACCCTGGGCTACACCACGGGCTGCCGGGGAATCCTGCCTGGAGCACCTCCTGCTACCATGTCTGCACTGACCCTGGTGTCTGCATGGCTGTTCCTTTCACGTACTCCCACACCTCTCTCACACCATGCAGTTTTTTCTCCCACTTCTTCATTAAGTTTCCCCCAGTGCCACCCCCGCCCTGGCCGTGGGCTCAGCCGTGCCCTGCAGTGGGTGGTTGGATCCGGCTGGAACCGGCTGGAACCGGCTGGGGCAGCCCGGCCTCCCCTCACAGAGCGGGGCTGGGCACCCACACCCTGTACAGGACCTCTCTTTGTATAGTATTTTTCTCTATGCTGTTAGAAGTTAGAGATCAAAAATATCTTTAATTTGTATTATATTTATCAAGATTATTAATATTTTGGGGCTTTTCTTCTTTCACAGCCTTTTTGGCATCACGTTGCCATGACAAGGATTGTGTTCTGTGGAAGCTTTAAGAGATTTTTTGGAGAAATCACACCCACTGTACATCAGCTAAAGCACACCAGGATATTTCATCATTTTAGCTCTCTCAGAAGCCTCTGTGGGTTACTCCATGCCTTGCCCACATCAGTGTCTCACCAACATAATCAGTAAAAGGGATCATGCCCATCACAAAAACAATTTCATGAAATAAGGAACTTTCCTGATATTTGTTCTGAGCTACTATCATGAAAGTAGTTGGCATACCATGGAGCATGCATAGATTTTTCACGTCTTCATGCAGAAGAAAAAGGAATGATTAATCTCAATCTAAATTACTTTTGTTTCTGATTCACTGAGGACCTTGGCTCCTAAAGTACTACCCTTAATGACATACCGTGACAAGGTACCATATTCAACCTTGAACTTTGAATCAGAGCTGCTTCTGACCTTCATAAATAGGTTTTCAGTCAGACTTCTAAAGCATGTATGTGTAAATGCTGCCTGTGTGGCAGTTATTCAAGCTTCCTTTGAATTCTGTCCATCCATTTAGTCATCCCTGCCAAGTCAGTCTCTATTACCTGTACCTACTAAGATGTGTTTTAATGGGGACAGTAACAAGCTGACTTAAAGAAAACCTGCCAGTGACACTAAGGAATGCTTGGATGGTGAGGCACTGGAACACGTCGCCCAGAGAGGGGTTCTGGATGCCCCATTCCTGAAAGTGTTCAAGACCAGGTTGGATGGCGCTCAGAGCAACCTGGTCTAGTGGGAGGTGTCCCTGCCTGTGGCAGGGAGTTGGAACTAGATGATCTTTATGGTCCCTTTCAACCCAAACCATTCTTTGATTCCATGATTCTATGACATTACTAATATAAAATACAATGACCTTAGGAGAGCTTCATCCTTCTCACAGGTCAGACATGTAATTATTAGAAAGAACCTACTACTAGGATCACACACACTATTACACACATTATTAAAAGGAGCCAACCAAATAAATGTAGCGTCAATTACTGTTTTGAGCACACCGACTTCCATCTGAACATGTGGCAGGCCAACTTCAGTTTCCAGTGCCTTAATTTGCTAGAATATTTTGTCATATCAGAATACAATTGTGAGTTCTCCTTTCAGCTAACACACTATTAATCATAATTGCGTAATCAGTCTAGAAGGCAAACATATATACATAGCATGAAACAGTTGAGATTAAACACTACAGAAACTGTGGGGTTAATCACATCTCAACTTGATAGTAAACTCAAATTGTTCCTGTTGACACTAATTTTCAGTCTGATAATTAACGTGGCTCTGTGTTTTTTCCTTTGACCTACTTTTCTAGTGAAAACTTTTCCAAAGAGATTCTAGAGGCTGTGACAAAGTTCTAAGGGAATTGGCCACTGGATTAAAATTCACCTTTATGTAAAAAGCTAGATCCTGAGAGAACTACATTTTTTATGCACATGTATTTTTTTTTATTATTCTATCAGTGCTTTATTGCAGGTCTGTTTTATTTAGATGGCAAGAAGCTTTCTGTTTTGACTGACTTAGCTGAGGCTACTTATATCTATGACAGATACACTGTTGTGAGACAGAAGAGAAACTGTCAACCAAATGTATACAGGATGGAAGAGCACCTCTATTCTTTTTTCTTTACTGTGATGGACTTAAGGGGGCAAAATCCTTCATGTCCAAGCCCTGTCTCCTCCGTACATCTGGCACATACACCATTTCACTGAACAGATAACAGTGAACATGCTTTTTTTATGGCAAAGTTTTTTTGCACCATAGGCATAGTGCTCTTTTGAGAGCAAGACAAATGGTTCTGTGGACATGGGGTGTTAGGAAAATGGATTTCAGTCAAAGTCAAGAAGATGAATCAATTTGGGGAACATTTCATGGATCACTTATATTTGAAATCAGGATTGTGAATAAATACTACTGGAATATTATAAAAATGCCATGTGGTTACACAGTATTACACCTGACCCAACTGACTCTTTCAGTCTGGCATCCCTGTTTTCCCTACTCCCCATGAGCACAGCCATAGACACACCATAGGAACGGTGGCCTCCACTGTCCCTAAAAGCCACATAAATCTGAACCTGGTCTTTGCTTAAAATAGATTGTCCCTAATAAATCTACCCTGAAAATGTCCATATATATGGAATCAAAGACAAAAGTGTATCTGAGCTGGTTTTTTTTTTTTTTTTTTGGTGCAACTAAAATGGCTTCATAAATTTGATTCATACAGTATTTGACCTGTTCAATTCAGGTAGGGATTGCTTTAGTGTTTGTCTGATTTTTTCTTTAAAAATCTTTGGTAATACAAATTGAAGTAGTGATAAAAAATTTAAAATAAAAAAGAATCCAAAGAGCATGCAAAGTTTCAGTAAATTCATATCCAAAAAATCAAAGCAGAAAAATATCTATAATGCATTTATATAATAACATCCACAATACTTCCCACCGTGTTTATTGAGTTGGCTCCTTTTTATAATTATTTGGCTGTTTCTAGCAGGGACCCATGAGAAAGAGGAACAAAGCTCCCCTCAGGTCATTATTTTTCAGATTAGTAAAGTCCCAGCATTCCTTGGTGTCACTGCCAGCATTTTTATTAAGTCAACCTGTTACTTTCACCATTAAAACACATCTTAGTAGGTACAGGTAATAGAGACTGACTTGGCAGGGATGACTAAATGGATGGACAGAATTCAAAGGAAGCTTGAATAACTGCCACACAGGCAGCATTTACACATACATGCTTTAGAAGTCTGACTGAAATCCTACATCCAGGTGAATAATAAATAAAAGCATTTGTTCTTTTGGTGGTTGCTAGTGGCTCTGTTTTATTATTTTCATGCTGGACGGCTAAAAAGTAGAAAGTGTGGCAGCAGGACATCATTATGATAGGTGAACAGCTGAAAATGTACAGCTTTAGCTAGGTATCCGTAAGTTTCTTCCTTGCCCAATTAAAGGTTCACCCTTTGGTATCTACTAAAATTTGGATGAAAGTTTCATGTGAACAAGCTGTCTCAGGATTTCTACACAGAAATTTCTGCTCTCACTCAGGCTGAATAGGCACAGAGAACAGTAAGGGATAATAAAAACAAGAGGGAGAGTAGCAATGGCTATATAAGAGCTATATAATTTCAGTGAATTAAATTGAAATTAACTAATAATAATAAATAATAAATAGCATCAAAGTGCCTTCCTTTTGTCCTCTACAAATCTTTGGAACTCCTTTTGTCTTTACTGCTTGTCTTACTCTTGCTTTCCAGTGCTCAGTAATATGTCTCCTTTGACCTTTATTTGTAAAGCTAGGCCAATATTTTTAATCAAGTGTTTACAGTCAGACACCTAAATCTATATTAAGCATCTAAATAAAGCTTGCATTTTAAATGAGCTGAGCACTAAGTCAATAGCAGTTGCAGCCTCTGACTACTACTGAAAAGTAGTCCAGTTCTTTAGGTGCCTCATTCTCTACCCACAAGCTGGAAAATGTTTGCAGCCATTTTTGTATAATTCTTATCCTCATTGTGCAGTATACTCCTTATGTTAAATAAAATTCTGCTACCATGCTGTACCTTTGATATAAGAACACAGGAGCATTCATGTCTGACCCAGATGTTCAAAATAAGTACATCTCACAGATTTTTATTTATTTTGCGGTTACACTTGCTGTTTAAAAAACTACTTGAAATCTTAGAATTCTGTTGTGCTTAGTGTGTGGTAAAAAAGCTGGCTATATAATAAGAAGAAAACCATGATGTTATTTTCCTTTTTTGTTAGGGAAATGGTGTATTAGTTGTTAAGTGCTGTGCTTCTGCTGAAAATGTTCATTCATCTCTTGGACATGATCCTCATACTACCTGTCTCCCAGCTGTCAGTTCATGATTTGGGCAGGAGCTTGCAGGGATATGTGCCTTAGCTGGAGGGGATGTCTGGAGGAGCTGGGAAGTAACCAGATGACTGACAGTGATTCAGGCTAGACACAGCGTGGAGGGGGTAGGTACAGAAGAAAGCTAATCCTATAGAGGGAGTTGAAGGCTTTTTTGAGGGAGGATGAGGGAGGTAGAAAGCATCTGCAGGATTTGCTTTAGAAAGAATTTAAGGTTACATCTGCGTCTCTGCAGCTGAAGGGACCTGAGAGCTAGTCAGTACAGCACATATTATCAGTTACACCAGCACAGTGAAGCTGATATGGTTATTTGAGTGTAACAACCCATGTGAATACTCTTATTCCAGAACTAATACTTTTTTTTTTTTCTAATTTAACAAAGATATTGTGTAAAGCTCAAATGTTGTGTTTGGTTGTTTTGTTGTTTTTTGGGTTTTTTCTAAAGCAAAAAGTATTTTTGCCAGTAGAGCAAACACCACAGACATTTAATTTCATGTAACTGTAGCTGTTTAATTCAGCCCTTGGAGTGTCTCAGTGTATTTTCAGTATATGCACAGCTCTAAGCATACTCTTTTCCTTGCAATAAGGTTAATATTAGTTAGAAATGGAGACCTGCTGGAGATAAAACCAACTGCAGATGAGCTTAGCTAAAAGCAAAAGCTATGGTCTCTCAGATAATACCACAAGACAGCTTGAAAGGCTAATATATCATGCAAATGGTGGACCAGAATCACTTAGGCATAGATGGTCTGTGGGCTGTACAGAAGGAGTCAATCTTTCTGTATTCAGCTGCGCGTGTGTGCGCACCTCGCTCCCCCTCCACCCGCTCCTCTCCCTCTGTCTCTCCCAGACAGGCGAACAGACCTGCTTCTTCCTTTGTGTTGCCAGTCAGGTCCTCCCTCTGCAGTCTTACACAGGAAGAAGATTTATAACAGCTGCATGCAATGCCAGTGTCTCAAAGAGACAGTATCACGCCATGTGGAGGATTTTTATATGGGGTTTAACTTTGCTCTACTGAATTGGAAAGGTACATTTTTTTAATCTTAATTATTTTAAACACTTAATTCCTGTGACTTTTATCTCCTGCTAAATTCTGACCTCCAAATACTAGCAGCTTTAAATCACAATCTGTTGTCACAGTACTGTAATGGCTGTGATGTCTTAATTGAAAACATGGGGATGTAAGGATTTCAAGAGTATAATTAGGGCACATTTCAATGTGAAGCTGTGAGTGCTGTTGTGTAAGATGGGCATCTGATATTTCTGACATACTGTATCAGAAATACAAGATTCAAACTAGAAAATGAAAATACAGCACACATGCAGTGCAACTGTGTACCATATGTTAAAAAATGTGCACCTCTTAAGCAGCGGGCTAATTAGCTAGAGAAAACAGAGATGTCTGAATGATGATGCTAGAAATAAAAAGGATAATGAAATCTCGAGACAGACTTGTGTAGGAGATCCACCTGGCAGCAACTTGCCAGGTTTACCAAATTAACTGAAATCAAAGGGAAATTTATAGGTGGGGGAAAAATGAATGTAAAAGCACTACTTCCCTTTGTTTTAAGCTCTCAATTGCCTGCTTCTTACTTCCCTGACTAGTGGCATGTATTAGAATTAATGATGAGTGAAGCATCAGAGTCAGAGAAGCCCAAAAGCTTAGACATGTTCCCTACGCTTGGGGAAAATCTGTATAAAATTCGACAAGGGATAGTTTCTTGGCGTATCTCTTCCCAGGTAGTACCAGGAATACAAAATTAAAATAGATTTCCTTTTGGCATTTCACGTCTTCGCCTTCTTGTTTCCCAAACATGAATGCACAAAGTTGAGTTATTTGATTTCAAGAAATCCCTAAAAGGGCTAACCCTTGCCATTGTCTAGGTTCAATATTAGTAACAGATTTCTTCTTCAGAGTAACATAAAATCTGGAAATATAAACCCAGATTAAAAAAAATCAAGAATAGAGGCAGTTGCATTATAAGAAGTAAAACACTACACAGCAGGCCATGGCAGGAATGAGTCTGTATCTAGTTCTTCTAACTCAAACACATGCACTAGTTTCCTTCTTCTACCCTGTTTTACCCCATCCCATAAACAACAAATCTCCACATGTTGCTCAAGATTTGCCTTAGGACTTCTCTTCCCAGGATCAATGAGGTCCAGAGGAGTGTTCACTGTATTAATTTTCTGATGATTCTCAGCAGCAGGAGGTCCAAGACATGCCTACTCTTCTATTTGGAAAAACATAACCAAGATTTAATTCCACTATTCACTCATGCCTGAAATACTGCCTCTGTTTTTCCTCAAATGTTAGCATGTCCACCCAGAACCACTCTTGTTGCATTGTTTTTGAGATCTGCTATTACTCAGTATTATCAGTACAATGCTTACTTTTGTTCCTCCTGATAACCAGAGCCTTTACTCTTCAACTTCTACAGCTAATCCACTGGTAGTTTTGGTTGATGGAACATGCAAACAGGCTGACATAAAGGATTCCTGTCCCAGTGGCATGTTAAGTCCGTATGCTGACAGCGGTTTAATCTGTAACACTAACTATATCCATTCTAGTGTGCCAGGAATACTATATTTACCCAATACTACATTTACCCAGCTTGGAGTTAAATTATCAAAAGTCCTATGGGATCAGGGAATGTCTGCTCCCTCGCTACTATACAGTTAGTCGTCGTTGTTGTTCAAAGAAGCTTAGAGCTGATAACAGAAAGGCTTCCACAGAATGAGCTTAAAACCTAACAGCCTCCAGAAACTGTTCATAGCTGTGTGGTCTGCTTTTAGTGTAGGACATCACTTTCTTCACTGCTAATTAAATCTGTCCTATCTGAACTATTCACGTGAAGTTCTTTCTGCAAAGTACTCTGATCCAACAGATAAATCTATGCACACTGTTAACATATGAAATGAAACCTCCACATTTTTTAAGTTTACATGTACATCATTGTGGTTAGATGTCATTTTTGATCTAGGAAAAAGTATCCGTAGAGTTATTTTCCCTTAGGTTTACACTGCCTACATATGTCAAAACTTTTGAGAACTTCTTGGGACAAGATTCAGACAGTGTCTCATTGAAATCTGAACAGAAAAGGTTACTGTACTTCCTTGAGGAGTACCAAACACAGCAAACAACAAAGAAGGGCAGAGGCTGTACAAATGGCTTCAGCGTGCATGTACCTGTACAAATGCAGAGGCACAATGTCTGTGCATGCATTTGCATTAAGCCTATATAGCCACAATGCTATGTAAACAGAGCTTGAATTCAAGCACTGGACCACTAGTTATCACACTGCTTGACTGCTAACAGACTGTTCTCCTTGGTTTGCCTGGTGCCAACTAACACCCTGCCAGACAATGCCCAGGTATGGGGATAGCATTTGCCAGGAATCACTCCCAATACCCAACATTACTCTTGATGGTTTCTCTGAACTGTCTCTGAAGGTTTGGGACCTTGACACACACCTCCTGACACACACCACAGCATGCTGAAAATTCTCTTTGTTTCATAGTAGAAAAACTCCTGTGCTAAAAAGCTGCAATGTGACCCTCACATTATTTCAGACACTTTGTCCCCTTGAGGTGACACTCAAGGCCAACTGTTATGTAGTATGCCTGCAGCTACTCTGTGCCATTTAGCCTCACAGCCAGAAAACAGCCCTTAGCCCTATTTTATTTATTGACATATATAGCCAACAAGACCTTCTGAGTTAAAAGTTAGGGAACACTGAATGAGTGCAGTGTTGAGCCAGGAGAAAAAAGGAAAACTAAGACAAATGGCCTATGTCTCAGGTATTTGTCAGCAGGGTTAAAAAAAAAGGTGCAGACCATGTGAGAGACAAATGTTTGCTTCCCTCTGTGCCTCAGAGCACCAAAATATCTCAGTGGGATAAACTGAGTTTTTCTACAGACTTGTCACACCACAACAAAATGCTTAATCTCCAGAGAAATCACAGTCAGGCAGCTAATGCTCAGTTGACTAGGAGAATATTCATGTTGATGTACAGGAGTATAGTCACAGAGCCAGAACAAAGACGTTCCCATGCAGTTTATGGTGTTGAATGAAATGATACAAGTTCCCTCTTTCCATGTCAGAGATAAATATGGTGTTCAGAAGGGGGAAGGAAAACAAACAAACACACAACCTTAAACCTCATCCTACAGGAAGCTGGGATTAAAATATACTGTTTAAATGTATACAGCAGTAAGACCACCAGTGATGACAACAATGTGCTTTATATGAGATATTGAAATAATTAGCCAGTTTTAGTCTCATCCAGAGGATGTGAGCTGAATTTTGCAGAAAAGGTAGAAACGTTGGGACTGCATATAATTCTAGAAATTCCACATAAGAATATTGTGGACACAAAAATGCTGCTAGCATGAAAAATCCTTGCTATTTTTCTAGTCCTGTGGGAGGCTTTTCTCTCTCCTAGAAGCTGTTAGTAAGTTTTAACACCTGTGACCTTGTAAAGCTTTGTTTATAGTTCAATAGAAAAATATTTTGATAATGAATGCTTTAGGATTTTCTCCAATGACCCCAAGGGGTGGTGTGTCTTTGACCAATTAGCTTATGAAGAAAAGGTCTATGATATAGTGGAAATTAATTAATATATTCATTCCTCTTGGAGCATCATTCCTGCCTGCTGGTCTTCTCTCTCTCCTTCTTTCGGCCACTACCCTGGGGCCTGCTGCCGAAGAATAAAATCTCTTCTGACTCACAACATGTAACAGGAAATACTAGCAATGCTGTAGTGTTTGCAAATAGGGTTTGTAAAAGAAGTGAAGCTGTTTAATAGAAAGCTATTGGCTCATCAAGGTAAACTCTCAAGACTGTAAGCCCAGCAAGGATTTAGCTGATTCCATTCATTCAACACACTGTTGGTAATACTGACCTAGACACGATATTGAAAGTTGTTTTAGGTAATGGCCAAAAGACAAAATATGTCATATGTACTAATATGTTATTGAGGACAAATAGTATTAAATAGCATTGTAGAAAACACTGTAGTAACATATGAATTCAGAATACAATCCAGAATTCTCATAAACAAAGCTTCAATTCAACTGCTAAAAGTAGCATCATGTTCCTCATGTTCTTCATGTTCTTCATGTTCTTCATGTAGTTAAGACGTGCAACATATGTATTGTAGTTCCATGAATTCTGTAACTCACAGAAGTTAAAATTGGCAAAGTTAAAAAGTGCTTCTTTTAGAAACAGCCACAGATAATAGTCAAATACTCCATCAGCAAGTCTGGGAAGTTTAAACTTCCATTCTTACAGTCTAGATGGTTCCAATGTGTTAAAATAGTTGGAAACATCAGGGCATTATGCACTTTTGGAAAACAGGTCCAATGAAGCACTGTTTCACCTGGAAAAAAAAAAGGAGTATATTTCCACTTGTTTCAGAAATAAAAGCCTTTTTTTTTTCTTTTAATAGAGACATAAGACACTTCAAGTTGGAAGGGAACTCAGGAGGGATTTAGGGTTAAATCCTACTCTAAACAGACTTGCATAGAGATTTACACAGCCTGGTCTTGAAAACCTCAAAGCAGAGTCTGTGTACCCTCTGTAAGTAACCTACTTCACTTCTTGGCTGTCCTCATGTATTATACCCAGCTAGAAACATTCTTTTTCTTGTTCATGTCTATTATTTCATCCTATGACATGCATCACTGGAAAACCTGCCTCATCCTTTTCATAACCTCCTCCTACGTATTGGAAGGCTGCTGTCTCTTCAAAACTGTCTCTTCTTCAGACTGGAAAATTCTATTTCCTTCCATCTCTCCTTGAAGGGCTTTTGTTTCCTGAACCTGTTGTCCATTCATCCCATAGGTTCCTCCAAATGGCAGCCCGCCCCTCAAGTCCTTCACTTGCAACCTCCATATGAGTTTCATCTGAAAATTTGATGAAAGTACTGTCCATCACATTGTTACTCTGTTTCAGAAATATGTTCCTAGAGTATTTGCTCTGGGTATTTCCCAGGGATTGAAGTAAGGCTGAGCAGCCTTTAGTTCTCTGGGTTGTCCTTTTGGAACCTTTATAAAGTTTTGATACAGCTTGTCAGATCCATGAGCATTTATGAATTGAGTTCTCGTAACTATTCTCTGACTTGGTCCTTATCCACTGCTGATATTCCCTCTCTTCTCTCTCATTAAGCACACAAACCTCAAAGAACAAGGCTCAGAGCACTTCAGCCTTACCAGTGCCCATGGTTGATGAATCACTCTTTCCATTCAGCCATCAGTACATACATTTTCCTTTTTCAATCTTTTATTAGTAATGTTCAAGCGCTTCTTGTTGCCTTGATGTCCCTGGAAGGTCTCAATTCCATCTGAGCTTTGGTTTCCCTGACACCATCACTACATTCTAATGCAATGTTTCAGAAATTCCTCCTTTGAAGCCTGTCCTTTCTTCCATCTCCTTTATGCTGCCTTTTATGCTGGATCTCTACCTTGAGTTGGTCTATTAATAAGGGTACTTGACTTCCTGAGCATCAGCATGAACCATTCATAAGCTTGAAGGGTGGTGTCCTAACAGACCTGCTGGAGTCCCTGAACTCATTTGCTTGTCAGAGCTGCCTCCCGTGGAATCCCACCTTTCAACTCCCCAGATAAGCTGAAGTCTGCCCTCCTAAAGTGCAGGTTC
Organism: Lanius collurio; assembly: GCA_020086605.1. Taxonomy (NCBI): domain Eukaryota; kingdom Metazoa; phylum Chordata; class Aves; order Passeriformes; family Laniidae; genus Lanius; species Lanius collurio. The sequence goes on along the minus strand of JACBWW010000001.1, from coordinate 14,358,417 downwards.
AGTATTGCACTGCTTGCCTTCCTCTGCCTCCTCCTCAGGATTTTGAACTCCAATATTTTGTGGTCATTACAGCAAAGTTTCTATTGATTATCATATTCCCAAAGGATGAATGCTAGCTGGTGAATGCCAGAGTCACGTGGTTGGCCCTTCCAGTGTTTGTATCATGGTTTTACCTCAAATATAATCCAGATGCCTCCTTCATAGCTTGCTTCTCACCACAGTGTCCTTCCAACAGATGCTAAAGTTCCTATAAGAACCAGCATTATAGGATCCAAAGACTTCCTTGAATGTTTCAAGTAGACTTTATCCACTTCACCACACTGATCAGATGATCAGTAACACCTTCTCCTCAATGTCACCTTCACTGGCCTCTCTCAGACCCAACAAGGCTCTCATGAAGCTTTAACATATTTTTTAATACTGTGTCTGCATGAGTCATTGCCAACAGTATGTTTGCTGAATGGAATTAGCTAAATCCTTGTTGGGCTTCCAGTCCTGATAGTTTAGCTTGATGGGCTGAAACATTTTCTCAGAATGTTTCATTAAAAATAAAATGTTTTTAAAAATTCTAAACAACTTTTTAAGGTGCATTTGCTAGTAAAAATCTGTTAGAATGATGTCTATAGCCACAAAAATATTAAACTTATGGTAATACAGTACTACCATCAGTTGTTTGCAGTATTTATATGACATTTGGCATGCTGTTTAAGTATTTTGTGAGAAATTATTGGAGGGTAAAGAACAGGCACTATACAAAGTGTCTAGACCACCAAGTCCACTTGGTCTTGCAAGTCCAAGCAACAAGACCCTTTCAAGACTGTTCAAAGGCAGGTTAGTCAGTACTGTTGCCTTGGGGGAGTGGGAGGGTTGTGGGTATAGCAGGGTGGGTAGAAAACCTGATATCCAAGGTAAAAATAGTGGCCTAAATATTTTACCCACAGCATTTTTGTCAAGCAGTAAAACGTGATAAAGAAGGACAAAACCACAAAAACATCTCTTAAATAGAGCAAGTAGGTGCTGTAGTGACTTCAAAACACTTTTTAAAAGGGCAGGGAGAAAGTCTTTCTATGTTATTATAAAAATGAATACATGAGATACCGAAATGTACCATCTTCGTGTACCAGCCTGGAAGAAGGTCATACAGCCAGTAAGAAGGGGGATTACAGGCCTAAACCTTAGACTAACTATCATAAGCTCCTGACTTAGGCAAGGGAGACTCAGATATTTAACAGATTTGCAATAAAATTAATTGAGAAGTAATGTAGAGGCTGTCAGTGTAAGGCAGGATCTAAGTGGCAAAATTAATATGTTCTCTTTTTTCATTTTCATTTAGATTCTGTGAGTAGATTAGTCTGGCTTCCATATAGCTGGATATTTAGCTATGGTGACAAACACTGCCTAACAGAGGAATATTTCACAGTTAACACAGCCTCTTTTCCAAACAGTAGGCCTTATAAATAAAGAAAAATTGGGTAAAGAATTCAGATTCATTAATATTGGATGAAGAAGAGAACTACAAAGCAGTGTTCATGATCCTGGACCTTCCAAGGACAGACTGGCTGGCTAACCAGTGAAGCAACTAATCAGTTAGGGTAACCACTTAACCAAGACTCTTGTTTTCTTGATCACTCTCTTGTCTCTGTTAAATAAACAGCTGCCTTTACAGCTATGTTTCTCTTGAAGCCTAAAGGTTCTCAGTACATATGTCAAGGTATGACTCCAAATACATGAAAAGCTGACACAAAGAGAAAAGGAGCAATTTGTTGCCTGTATCATCAGTAGATGAGGACGAAAAATAATGGACTTAAGTGACAACAAAGTTAGGTGTTAGGAAGCAAATTCCAGTGCTAAGGATAGAGAGAACTGGGAAGAAGATAATGGCATGGGAGATTGTGAAGACTCCATCTCTGGAGATTTTTGGAACATCAGTCAGATGGGTATAAGCGTAGTTGAGTTTACTTTAGATCTGGGATATGGAAGAGGTGTCATCTTGAGGTCCTTTTCAGGCCTGTGATTCTATTATTCAAAGCCTCCTACAAAGACTAACAGTATTTAACATGTTTCAAATGGAATTACTTCTCATTCAGATAGTTGTGAAATATTCGAATGAAACGTAAGTTTCATTAAAACCTGGAAAGTGAAATTAATGCCTAAATTAATCTCTCAAGTAGCTCTTTGACCTCTTATGTTTTTCCTTTTGGTTTATTCCTGCCATCATGCTCAAGAAAGCTGCAACCTGATAACAAATACTTGGATAGCTGGCAATAACTCAAACTCATCCAGCTGTGTTCATGCTTGACCTGCCTTTTCTTAAGCAGTTTCATCTCATTTTTTACCAGTCATTACGCTCATTTACTAGTGTTCAGACACAAGTGACAAGCTTAAAGGTATTAAATCAGACAGAAAGTCTGTGTACAACTGAGATGTGTTGCTTGTTTATGGTAGCACTCTTTTCTCCTGCAAAAGCTGGCCCCATCTCTGAACAGTGCATGTCCTGACACCCAGAATATTGCATATGAAAGTTCGAATGAATAGATTCTGCCAACTAATGAAATATTAGGAAACAGGACATTTCATAAATAAAGATTCACTACTACTTGCTTCCTGGTCCCAAGTAAGACATAATCCTTTTCTTCCAGTTTCCATTTTTCAGTCAATAAAATGCTTCGTAGTTTTCCTCCAGATTCAGCTGCAACAGTCATGACTGACTTCTCAGGTGAAGTCAGCAGCAGGGAGGCAAGCTTCTTCCTCACCATTAGGTAATACTGTAATCAACAGGAACTGTTTGCCCTCATAAAAAAAGGAGGCTTTTCTAAGAAAAAAAATTAACCATCCATATAAAATTTCATAAGCTCTTTCCAGGTCAGTTAAGCACAGGGGGTTCTTGACCTTGTACCAGAACATAAAGATTGTCTTCTCTGTCTAGCCTTGGTATTCTGTAGATTCATTTTGAACTGCAGATTTATTTAATTTTTAGTTTTACTACATTTCACTGAAACAGACTGCCAAAAGGAAGAGTAATAAGACAACTCTTAAATTTTAAATAAAAAAGAATTTTCAACTTGCTAATAAGGCAAAATAGCCACCTGGGTTTAAGAGTGATAAATCCTGTCATATTGAAATCACATGTTTACTAAAACAGTTCATACTATAGAATATTCAGAACTCACAAATTATTGATCCTGTTTTTGTGAACAGCACAGACTTCCATTAACAACAGTGAACTTGCACTTGTGTGCACTGTTACAATGAGTGAATTTCTACCAGAAGAAAATCAGGAAATTCACATTAAGGGCCAAAACAATTAGTTACAAAATCAGTGGTGTTAAAGATGCCAGCCCATACACATCTAAGTATGAACTTTGCAGAAGAAATGGGAGTATTCCAACTTCAGTTAAACTATTTGGAGACATCAAGATTCAGAGCATTGTATTAACTTGAATAAGAAAAGTAGGTTAAGACAAAGTGAAGTATCAGATTCAAAGAAAATATCTGAAAGAAACAGATTAGATAAGACAAACCAGAAAATCCCATATTTTTCAGCTGTACTATATGTCATAGGAAAAATATACTACCAAAATACTGTGGAGAAAATAGTGATTTGGAGAATAATTCAGTGCATTAGAACTTCTGAATTCTGTTTAACATTCTTCAAAAAAGTCTGTTCAGTTAGTCACCTAGGCTTTGATTCAGATAAAAGAAAACCCTTAGGGTTTTTTTTAACTTTTAAAAAAGTTTGGCCTCTTGTCTAGTCTAGAGTAGATTCTATCTTAGTAGACACAAAGCAATGCTTCCAGAAAGAAGTACCTCCCTTTTCTTAAACTCCTTTTGTAGGCACCTCTAAAGAATGATTTGTCCCATCTTAGGTCTTTCCATGGTTCCCTGAGGAAATCTAGAAAATTAACCAAGTTACCTATTCTATTACTAAGGAACATCTTTCTCTAAAAGTCTTTCTGTAGATCCAGCCTCATGAGGTTCCACATCTACAGCATGTAATTGTTTTCCAGGTAATTAATAAATATGCTAAACTTCTAACGTAAAAGAAAAGTTGGATTTCCATCAGTAACAGTCTTCAAATTTATGACTTTGCAGTGAGGTTTATTCATTGTGATGGTGCAGCTTTGCAAGGGCAATGTGCAAACTAACAAGCATGCTCTAATAATTGAATGTGAAGGAAATTATGAACCTAAATTAGTTCTACAGTACTACAAAGAATTAAAGGTATTAAAAACCAGGAAAATATAATCTCATTCAAATGATGCCATGGTACTGATTCTTGTGATAGAAAGCCCCTCCTTGCTGAAGGACTTGCCACATGTGCACAGTAATATTTTTATTTGCTTTCAGAAACAACTGTGAAGAGACATAATAATGTGATTTTGAGTTTCTCTGTATTAAAAGTCTGTAAAAATCTGCTTTGCTTGAATTCTGTAAGAAACCTCAAGCTACTCCATATGTGCCTTCCTTTTGTGCTACATTTGTCCTTCCTATTTTGTAGTGTACAAAGTCACCACTGGGACCCAGTGACAGAGCTTGATTAACTGTGCTTAATCTATTTCTACAGAAAAATGGACTGAAGAAAGTGTTCTAAAACAAGATAATAAAATGCTATCGTTCCTTCACTCTCATTTTATTAAATATACTCATCTTATGTGCAAAGTAAGCCTATCCAGTTGGCATCTTTGTGATGAGACAGAATTCATAAGGAAAAATTGGTTTTGAAATGTATGTTTACATATTCTATCTGCAATGGTAATCTTACTGACAGCCATTTGTCACTGATCATTCTGTTGTGGTACAGTATAATTTGTACTTCTTTTCTCTTTGTTACTGGAAGTTAAATGGGAAAATAGATAACTGTAGAAAAGCCTGTAACTTTTTTTTTTACTACTATTCATCTCCAAGTCAGCTCCAAATGCAGGAATTCCTCCCAATATCCATGAAGCCCTTTGTGACTGTATTTTTTGTTTTCTAGCACAAGAACAGAAATATTCAATGAATTCAAAAGGAGGCAAATTTCATGCTGCTAAAACAAAACATCCAATCTGTAATAAGCCTTTAATTTTCATCAATGTCACAGAATGTTGTTGAAGGTTATAGCTGAGCAAGTTTTAGGTAGTAGTTACATGTTTATATGCCTAGCAGGAAAGAAAAATCTACTATCAGAATATTTACTAACAACAATAGAATTTTTGAAAGGGAGATCAAAATTCACATTTCAGGCCTTAAGCAAATCACAGATTTAAGGAATAGGGATAAGCCATTTAATGAAGCATTTTTCCCATGTTTTGCATCACACATCTTCCTGTGGGAAGAATCTGAATGGTGCATCTACACAACCTGTTTTAGCAAGAGGATTCCTGTGTTCTTAGGTAAAACCCTGAGAAAAGTGCCAATAATGGTCTCTGCTGTTATCTACCCTTGTGCACACTGTGTTTATCCCTAGGAAGATGATAGATGTGTTGGAGTAAGGAAAGAGCATTGAAAGCCTGCAGCTGAATTGGCCTTCTTTTATAACCAACAGAATGCAAAGGAGAGAAACAGTTCAAGGGATAACTTACAACAGACCCAAAAGTCACATCCTATTTTCACTCACAATAGATAAGAAAACTCCTTGGTATCTCTGGTGGGTTGACCTTGTCTATCTGCTACAGGCCCACCAAGCCTCTCAACTGGACTGTGGGCTGGGGAGAGGAAAATACAATAAAAGTCTTGTGGAGTGAGATAAGGACAGGGAGATCACTGTTACAGGCAAAACAAACTTGACTTGGAAAAATTAGTTTAGTTTATCATCAATTAACAATGAAGTGGGATAATGAGGAATAAGACCAAATCTAAAAGCACCTTCCCCTTCCATCACTCTTCTTTCTGGGCTCAGTTTCACTCAGATTTCTCTACTCCCAAGCGGTGCAGGGGAATGGGGAATGGGGGTTGTGGTCCAGTTCATTACATGTTGTCTGTGCTGCTCCTTCCTCCTAGCACTCTCCCTCTGCTGCAGTGTGGGGTCCCTGCTACAGGAAACAGTCCTCCAAGGTAAGTCCTTCCCATGGGTGGTAGTTCTTCACAAACTGTTCCAGCATCTGTGCCTTCCACAGGGTGCAGTACCTCTGGAACAAACTGCTTCAGCGTAGGTCCCCCCTGGGGTCACAAATCCTGACGGCAAACCTGCTCCAGAGGGTCTGGAGCATGGGTCCTGCCAGAAACCTGCTCCAGTCCGGGTTTCCCATAGGGTCACAGCTGTCTTTCAGGCATCCACCTGCTCCAGCATGGGGTCCTCCACAGGCTGCACATGGATCTCTGCTCCACCATGTGCTGCCATGGGCTGCAGGGGCACAGCTGCTTCACCATGGGCTGCACCATGGGCTGCAGGGGAATCTCTGCACTTACCTTGGTGACTGCAGGATTATTTCTCTTACATATTCTCACTCCTCTCTCTGGTTGCTGTTGTGCAGCAGTTTTTCCCACTTATTGTCCACATTTTCCCAGAGGTGCTGCCACTGCCACTGATGGGCTTGGCCTTGGCCAGTGGGGTGGGTCCATCTTGTAGACAGCTGGCATTGGGTCTTGGGACAAGGGGAAGCTTCTGGCAGCTTCTCCCAGAAGCCACCCCTGTAGCCACCCTGCTATCAAAACCTTGCCATATACAGCCAGATACTCCAGGATCTTTTCATGTCCATAACCCTTTTCTATTACAACCATGTTATCATACAACCTACTTAACCATACTTAATCATACACCACCACCTCAACTGCCACACCTTGCCTGTTGCACAAAGATCTCAAAGGCTGCATTTGATACATTTTCATCCTGATATGTTGTAAAAAACTTTCCAACATACTTTTTTTTTCATCTATGTGGTATTAATTTAGAATTAACATAACTCTATGTATTTAAGAATTCTTTATGTGTGTGTATATATATATTTGTATATGATTTATGTTATTTACTTATATAGTGCATGCATTAAATATAGAATGCTTACTATATTTATTTTGTATTGTTCAATATGTTATATAAAATATAATCAGAGTTTAGTGAGACAACTGGGAAGCTAATCTGTAGGCATATATCTGGAATGCCATCTGAAGCATTTATGTAAGTATTCTCCAAATATTGAAACAGTTTTACTTGTGTAAGCATGGAATTTCTTCAGGATGCAATCAAGAGGCAGTACATAGTTGGTTAGAGCATAAAAGCCTAGTGGCAGTAGGGCAATCTGTCTTTCTTCTTGAGCTGTACTCTTGACTTCAGCATTCTTCCAAGCTCTCTATTCATTTTTCTTTGATTTTTTTAATACTATACAGATATTTTCCCTTTTCTCTCACCACGTATTTTTCTTTTTCAAATTGTCTCTTATTCCTTTTATTCTCTTAATTTCTCTCTTTTAAAATTAGTTGATTTTCTTTGGTTTCAATGCAAATATGGTCTAAGCTTGATCTTCAGTTTCTACAGTTGCATGTTTCATCACTGGCCTTCCTTGCTTTTCCTTTATTAATTTCATCCAAAATGCTGGTCTAGTAATCGTCTACATTATAGACAACCTCTATTATGATCTATTCATTAACCTCTCATTATCCTCATTCCTGACTTCCAAACTCTGCATAACTCCACTCTCATTATTGGCAATTTTCTCTGCAGTTTCTTAACTCTGTCCTGGCATCCTCTAAGTCATGTGCCCTTCATTTTGTTCTTTCATTCCTGTCTTTAGGCCTCAAATTTTGGGGAGTCTTTGAATATCTGAGTCAAGGGTGAACATATAAGCCAAAAGTGAAAATGCTTACAATCAAAGGAATTGTATCAGAAACAGTTATGGAAATCATTGAAACTCTTAAGAGTGAATTTTCAAAGATTGTTTTCACACTGCCTTTTATCTTTTTTGCCCTGTTAAAATACTTTGCATTTTTGGTTCCTGTAGTTCTCAAGGTGTTATAGAAAGTGAGTAGGCCTTGCTAGCCTATTTACAGTGCTAAGTAGGGTAAACCTATGTTAATAGTTGAGCAAAGTCAATGCCTTGCTAAAGGCCAAATGGCAAAATAACATCAGAAATTAGATTAGATTACAGAGTAATATCATAAACCCAGATTATTTACCTGGTAGATAATCACAGATTAACATTTTCTATCAGATGTTCATGTCAAATTAAATACATCCTTTTTTTACTCTAAGGTAGCAAGTTATGAAAGCACTGCTTATCCTCCATTGAGTTACAGTGGTATTAGAGACGCTGGGAGTATTCTTGTGTTCAAGGCTAAAAATACTTTCCTTTCAAGAGGCTGCCATGGAACACAATCAGGATCAAAACTCACTGTTGCGATCAGTAATAGAAAAGAGAGTACTTTCTTACAGTCAGAAGGACTTCTCTTCCTTCACTGCAATTGCAGCTGAGATAGGTGAACCAATACTGGCCTTCAGATATATTAAATTATGTTTCATTGATGGCAAAATCCAGTTTCCAGCTAATACTCCATTTAGTAGATGGCTTAAAGTGCACCTTAATCTGCATCATGCCCCAAGTTTGACATTATTTGTGCAGGGCATCACAGGTTGATAGTATTTTTTTCTGCTGACAGGCACAGTTCTCTTCTCCATTAAAGCTTATGGATATTTATAACTCAAAGTGTTCTTGTAGTGGCTGGTAATATAGAACACTTCTCTGCAGTCTACTATTTGACAGTTTCTACTTACTGAGATCTAACTGATGAGAACATCCATAGCTGTTTTGGTTACTAGACTGTTGTGCCAAGGTGATCCTGATCCCTAAACTGAAGAAAGCAAAGACACAAAAAGCTTACCCAAATTCATGTCATTCATTATTTCTAACCAAAATTAATGTCAGGGTCTTTCTAGCAGTAATATATACCACCTCACTGAGATAAATAGCAAATCAGCTCTAACTTCTTCATCCCTTTTTCCTGTTTCTTGAAAATAAGTGTAGACCTCTGACATCCCAGACTACAATACTGCCTGCATAGATATAAATCAAAGTACATTTTCTTAATGCTTAAGAACATGGAAACATTATGGAAACTCTGGTGCATTAGGAGGAGGAAATTAGAACAAGGGAATCATTGGAAGGATCTTTAGATTATTTCATCCAACTGCCTACTAAAAGCAGGAGTATCATATCCTAAAAACCTTTATGAGAAAAGAATCCACACCTTCTCTGTGTAATCTTAGTGCTATGCTGAACTACCATTTTCCAGCATTCCAGTGCTGAAAAACATATTGTAATGCCCTGCTTGATTTATTATGTATCATCATGCCCATGCTGTAGTTTGTGGTTCTTACCTGTCAGCAAGTCCAGGTATAGAATGAATCATAGAATGGTTTGGGTTGCAAAGGACCTTAAAGATCATCTACTTCCAACCACCCTGCTGTGGTCAGGAATGCCATCCTCTAGACCGGGTTGCTCAGGGCCTCATCTGACCTGGCCTCAAGCACTGCCTGGAATGGGGCATCCACAAGTTCTCTGGGCAACCTTTTCCAGTGCCTCACCACCCTCTGAGTAAAAAATTTCTTCCTAACATCTAATTTAAACCTGGCCTCTTTCAGTTTAAAGCCATTCCCCCTTGTCCTGTCACTATCTGCCTGTATCAAAAGTCCCCCCTCTCCCTCCTTTCTTATAAACCCTCTTAAGGTATGGAAGGCCACAATGAGATCTCCCTGAAGGTCTCCTCTCCTCCACATTGAAGAACAAGCCCAGCTCTCTCAGCTGGTCTTCATAGAAGATATCCTTTCTGACAGAGCCTTTCCAGTTCCTCCACATCAGCCTGGAATGGGGGACCAAAAGCTGGATACAATAGTTGAGATGTGACAGCATGCAGCAGAAATGAGTAATAAGTTCCTTTGATCTAGTAGCAAAAATTCTCCTACCTTAGCCCAGTATGTAGTGTGCCTCCTATGTGATAAGAACACACTGGGGCCTTAGGTTCAGCCAGGGAATCACTACACCTCCGTGGCCACTTGGTCATCTCACAGCTGTATTAAATTTTTCCACTCTGGAAACAATTTTGAACTTCTCATATGTGAGCTCCATGGGCGTCCTTTTGGCCAAGTCCTCCAGCATTTTATGATCAACTGAAGCTTTAATATTTATTGCTTGAATCAAATTTAATATCTTCTATAGATTTACTGAGAATTCTTGTCTCATTGAGGTTGTTGACAAAGATACCAAACAGTTGTGGAGCCATTGTCACCTCACTAGGTCTTGTGCAAATTACCAGGTTCACTGGACATCCCATGCCTGATTCCTACCCTATGAGCACAAAAGTCCAGCCAGTATTAAGCCTACCTTGAAGTACATTCATACAACCCATTCTTCTTTAACTTTCAGGTTAGAGTGCTCTGAGAGATTTCCAAGCTTCAGCAAAGTTAAGGTGAGTTACATCCGCTATTATCCCTTCATTCACATCACTAGTCATTTTATCACTGAAGAAAATTGAGGTAATAAGCATCATCAGTCCTTAGTAAACCTTTGTTACTAACGTGCCCTTCAATGTTTAACTCTAGCCAGCAACTGACCACCATGCAGTTGTTCCCTTGCTCTGCCCACTGCAGGATGGGGAAGAGAATAAGAAGAGTAAAAATGAGAAAACGTGTGGATTGAGATGATGAAGACAGTTTAATAACAGTAAAAACAACAACAGTAATAGTAAGGGAAAGGCAAAAATAACAAAGAAAATAAAACCCAAGAAATGCAAGTCATGCAAGTGAAAACAGTTTCTCACCACCAACTGACCAATGCCCAGTCAGTCCCTGAACAGGGGCCCCCTCACCAACCTCTCCCCCATCTTTCCATTTATATATGCTGAACATGACACCGTATGGTGTGGGATGTCCATTTGGTCAATTTGAATCAGCTGTCCTGGCTGTGTCCCCTCTCAACTTCAACCCCCTGCCTCCTCACTGGTGGAGTGGGGAGAGTCACAGGCTACCTTGATGCTGTGCAAGCACTGCTCAACATCAATAACAAAACCATCTCTGTATTATCAACACTGTTTTGATCAAAAATCCAAATCACAGCCCCATACCAGCTGCTCTAGAAAAAAACCTAACTCTATCCAACCACACCCAGCATAACTGTTTAGAAAAATCCTCTAAGAATCTGTTTCCTGGGGCTGAGGTGAATCTGACTAGCCTTTAACTCCTACCATTTATAAAGCTTGACATAATATTTTTATTTTTTTCATTTGTAATGGACTTTTCCAGATTGCCTCATTGTTTTTTGGCCACAGGTAAGTAGCAACTTTACAATCACCTCAGCCGTGTGCTTCAGCAGTTTCAGATGAATCTCATCCAGGTCCAGGGCTTTTATACATCAGTAGCCCCTAGCCTGCAACAATTCCACTCTTGACTGCTCTTCTCCTTCCCAAGCTTGACTGGCTTGATGCAGCGACCTGGTCTCAGGCTTTTTCTATAGGGACTGAAGTAGGGAGGTGGGGAAGGCCTCAAGTACTTCAGCTTTATCTGTGTCACCCACCACTGGGATGTATCCTCCCTTTTGTCAGCAGTGCCACATTTCCTCTGAACTTTTTGCTCTGAACCTTTTTCTGTGAGCAAACTGAAAGAATTTCTTTTTGTTACTCCTCCTGTCACTAGGCAATTTTAACTTCAGCTGGGCTTTGGCCTCCCATTTTTCCTGTGAGTAATGTTTCTCTCTCATGTCTATCCTTGTTTGCAATTTCTTGTATGCTCTCTAGGTTAGCTAGCATCAATTTTATAATTATTAAAAATCAATGGTTTCACGTGTTATTGTGTTGCTGTTTGTATTGCATTAGTTTTGTGCAGCCAGTGTTTGGTCAGTTTGTGTTCTCATGGCACGTTTAATAAAGTAATAGTGGATTTATATATATATATATATGGCAAAGCTTGGCCAAGCTGACCAAGGGCCTATACCAAACCTGTGGGCCACCGGCAAGTCAAACTTTTACAAGCAGTCAAAATGCATACTATCCTTCTCAACAGCAAGAAACTTATTTGTAATATTTCAGGTAGTTACTTTCAAATCAAAACATATTTATTGTGTCCTAGTTCTGTGAGGCCCCTAAAACCTCTGTCTGTAGGAGCCCACTGTTCAAAGTTGCATGGTCATCCAACTGCCATCCTTTATTTTTCACATGCACCTTACAGATCTATGAACCATTATTCTAGGTATCTTTTCTTGATCCCAGTTCCTTCATATCTCTCCTGAGCTGAGCAACTTGTTTAGAATCTTTCAAGTTTTTTCTTGATCCCTTACTTAAAAAATAGCCTCCAGAGGAGACACTTCACCTAAAGATCCTTGAACCCTGTAAATGTAAACTACAGTTTCAGTCTATCTGCAATGTTGTTTTTAGATTTTCTTACTATATCAGATAAGTTGTTTGGGTTTTTTATTTTTTTTGGTGAACATTTGTTTAAATATTTCATTTTCTTATACTTTAGAAAAATGCACTTCTATTTTAAAGTGACATATCATGTCTAGAAGTTAATTTATCACTATTTAAAGTCTAAAGTTTGAAGATTGAAATGGAAAGAAAAAGCTTCAGTTACCCTGAGCTTTTTGTTCATTTATTTGGCTCTTANNTAGGAAAAAAAATAAATTCTATTTTCCCATGTGTTTAAATACACAGGGAAAATAAAACCTAGGAAGAAGTATTTTCTCTCTTCAGTTCATATCTGTGTCCCTTAGACATTGGACATTTTAGCAAATTAACCCATAGCTTCTTTCCCCTTCCCCAGGGAAAATGGAAGACAGCACTTATGAAGTGTCTGATGACATCTGGAGGAATAAAACTCTTGGAAAGTTACAAGAAGGTTAGGCTGAAATGCCAGAGGACCAGTATCTAAAAGATGGCAAGCATAATGCTAAAATATGCAAGAACTCATTCTTGTATATTATATATATTTACATGTTTTTTCTCCAATATTATAAATACTATTTAAAGGGGTTATTTTTACAGGCACAATTAAATGTCAATTATGTAGAATCTGTGAGGTTCTGTAGTATTTTTAAGGCTTTAACTGGCCTTGAGATGTTTGACAAGTTATTAAAAAGAAACTTAAATCCTATAGTCTTGTGGTAAAAAGAAAGACCAAAAATACCCCTTTTCACGCTGACTTTAAAATAACAAATTTTTTTTTTTTTATTTTGCTTCTGAACTCCTGTGATAGGTGTCAGAGTTGATAAATGGATGTTAATTACCAGTCTATGTCTCAGCAAAACTGAATGAAAAGCAATGTTTAATGTGTCTTCACCTAAACTTTTAATAATATTCCTCTGGAGGATCAAATTCAAATAGCACCAGCCAGCAACCTCTGCACAAAACAGGTGAATTTATGAAATGTGCAACCACACAAATAGAGGTATATGCAGTTCAGGAGCAGACTATTGTATTTCAGAGAAAAATACTTATTTCAACATTTATTAAAAAAAAAAAAAAGAGAGAAAAAAAGGAAAGAAAAGAAAAAAATTAATAATTTTCTCCTATCCTGTCTCTGTTAGTTAGTGGAAAATGCAAGATCACTAAGGACTACACCAGTAGATGAGAATTCCAGATACTAATCACTCAAGCTCCAACTTATATGCTTTTTTTACTTTGATTTTGAGGGCTTTGAAATAGAATTAACTTGTAAAAGTTAATGAATTTGTTTAGAAAAACTCAGACTACTCAGAGCCCAAGAGTAATGGAATATTTTAGAAGAAGAAAAGGACACACTGACACTGATTTTCTCATATCACAAGCAGTTTACAGAAAGCACTGATCTTACTATGTCCATGCAACTTTACATTCCAGATATTAAAGACTTGGCAAGGTGAAAGGAAAAGCAATACAGAAAGGTTATCTTTTAGAAAAAAGACCACTGAGTTGTCAACTGGAAGAAGTCAAATACTGCGATCAGGCTGAAAAAGCAGTCTTTTGGAAGACTTTTGAGGAAAGCATATTTATTATTATTGCAATTTTCATATATTGCCAAAGGTACAGAGAAGGTGAGGTCGCAATAGACAAGAGGCACAAAACTGCAATTTCTTTTATGTCAAAATGACTCTCAAAGGCTTTCTTAAACAAGAGTGGAATATAGTGTACTTACTCATTGAGCATTGCTTTAGGATCCCAAGCAGGAAAAGACAATTAGCACATAACTGAGGAGGCCACGTAACCTTTCACAGAACATGCTGGTGTTGATCCCGTGCATTTCACAGTGTGGTGGCACACTCCTCAGCAACGCAGCCTAAACTCAGTCAAGCAGCATTGGACTCCACTGTTGTAATGAGGAATCCTTTACAACATGTATAGGATAGCAATGAACTTGGAAGAAAAGACGAAGCGATATTTTTGAAAATGTTCAGGGATTATTTTATTCCTCCAGCCACATGGATGGAGTTCCCAGGCAGCCCCAGTCACGGGACCTTCTCTCTTTTTGGGCCCCAGGCACACACACCACCCCATCAGGAACAGTTATGGGGCACACGTGACATGGGAGCAGGGACAGGGACAGACCCGTACCCTGCAGGGTCCCTCCCCCCGGGGATTTCACGGAAAGGCACCTCCACAATTCACCCTTTCTTATTAAATAGAAGAACATGGGAAAATGCAGTTGGATAAACAACAAAACAATTTCAAAGGAAAGGAAGCCACCATCTTGAGTCTCCAAATGTCCACACAGATTTTCTTTGGAAAATCAGAAGGGTGACAGGACTTAAGCATGCTTCAGATGGAAACTGAGGCAGGAGAGGGTTTTTCCTTTCTGTACCTGTTGGAATCTTAGAAAATGACAGTTAATTTCTTCCCTCCCTTCTTTTCATCCCCCCCATCAGCATTGCAAAGGGATTAATGGCAAATGAAAAAGACTGGTTTTGTGAGGGGTACCAGAAAGGGAAATTTGGGCTGGGCATACATGGGGGATAAAGGGGCATGGGATAAAAGGGGAAGGTGGGATAGGAGAAAGGATAGGGATTATGGGGATATTGTCTAGCATATCTACTACCTTTGACAGGGACGCCCCCAGGGCCTGTAACACATGCTTCCTGTGGGCCCCTTCTTCCTTGCACAATTTTAAATTCTACTCTTTCTCCTTCTTCTAAGCTTGGAACATCACTTTTTGGGGTAATTTTTTACAATAGCAGATTTATGGACAAAAATACTTTCTTCAGTATCGTTTTTCAACAAGAAACCATAGTTCTTCTTTATATTATACCATTTTTACAGTTACAAAAACCCTAGCTGCAATAGCCTTTTCATTTTTCTGACTTCCTTTGTTCTTGCTTTCACTTTCAGCTTTGCTTGCTCTCGTGTCGGAGCTGCCGCAGCCGGGACCATGGGGCTGGGGCCGCCAGCACGTTCCTGTTGCGGGGTCTGGACTCCTCGGGATCCTGTGTGGGGCCGAGCAGGTCTGGTCTGGCCGTGCTGGTGCACTCCACCACCGCCGGCTGCTCCACCTTCAGCCACCTCTGCACCACTGTTTGGCGCTGTGCTCGCTTCTCCTCTGGAGTTCCACGTGACTGCTCCACGTTTTTCAGGCGTTCGCGCGGCTGCATGGCCGCGCCTTGTGAGGCGTTCCCGTGTTCGTGGCTTTGTATCGCCAGCACTGCCACTGCTGCTGTTGGCTGCTGCTGTCAGCTATCATGGTTCCCTTCTTGCCCCCACACCCCTCTGGCTCTGCTCAGCTTGGCTCACCACGGTCACCATAGCGACTGCCACAATCACCGCTGCCTTTCTCAGTGTGAGGCACGGGCTCGAACCGTTGCTCGCCACACGGCGCGGGGCGGCCATCACCATGTTGTGCCTTGGCCACCACCGCCCTCGCCGCTGCCTCAGGGCGAACACTGCCAAGCCCGCGCTGCCGCCTCACTCCTGGCTCCACTCCCGCTGCCTCTGCTCTCTCTGCTGGCCCAGCTCCCGCCATGCCTGGCCTCACTGGCTCTCCCACAGGCGGGAGCTCCCTCGCCACCGCCCGCAATGCACTGGGTGCCTGCGGCCGGGGCCACACGGTCTACGAGGCAACAGAGGAGCCCACTGCAATGCGTGTGCTGCTTGACCACGTGTTTGCCGCTAAAACTGCAGCGGGACACAACCAATATTGCTCAACAGTCTCTGAAATCAGGTAATATTCACAGAAATAGTCCTGCATCGGCATATTTTTGGATTCGGAAATTAACTGTGTCCAAACATTCTTCCAAAAGTCCTTGGTAAGAATCAAATCCCAAGAAACATAGAAGAAGTTTTTAAACAGCCATGCCAAAAAGTGTCTTAGCTCTTTCTGAGCTTGAATTAAGCTAAAATCGACATATTGCTGTTCAAGAACCTATTTAAGTTTAAGGTAAATGTCTCTTTGTGGTTTGGACAGCCATGAGTCCTTCCATGACTCCTCCATCGTTCAGAGATGGGACAGCAAAACGAAAGCAAGAAGAGATATCCAGAGTAACTCACTCATTATCTTCTCCAGGGATCGTTTGCCCGCATTCTCCACCATCTGTTGTAATGAGGAATCCTTTACAACATGTATAGGACACTGATGAACTTGGAAGGAAAGATGAAGCGATATTTCTGTTGATGTTCAGGGATGATTTTATTCTTCCAGCCACATGGATGGAGTTCCCAGGCAGCACCCAGTCACGGGACCCTGCTCTCTTTTTGGGCCCCAGACACACACACCACCCCATCAGGAACAGGTATGGGGCACACGTGACATGGGAGAGGGACAGAGGCAGACCCGTACCCTGCAGGGTCCCTCACCCAGGGATTTTAGGGGAGAGGCACCTCCACACTCCATGTCTTCAAAAAGAGATTCCTAAGGAGAGGTATGGGGAAGGTCTTTTGGTTCTTGTTCATCTGCTCCATACAACTCATGAAATAATTATTGTCAAGTTCTCATAACAAGGACTAGGAGTAGACAATAAATATACCAGCCAAAGTTTGTAGAGTAAACAGAAGGTAATACCTTTTCACTGAGAGCATATCTATGCTCCGGAACTTATTTTTATAGTTTATTGTCTACTGCATGCCAAGAATATCAAAGGGAAATCAGACCCATTTGGATGAAGGCTGCATAGAAGGCTATTAAATGAAGAACTGTATATACAGTCTTTAGCATCCCTGTCGGGGTTTGGGACTTCCCTTTCTTTTCTCTTGAGGAATTTTCTCCCATACTATGTTACCAAGGGAACAAATGACTGGGTACTTGGGGGAAACAAAAGAACTGGCCAGGGAGGGGCGGAGCCCATCTAGGGCTACTGTCCTCACCTGGGCATGTGCTGGGCACTTGGGACCTGGTGTGGAGACGGGAGACCACTCTCATCAGCACTGCGGGTTTTCCTGCCGTTTTTTCCTCTCTGCTGGAGAAACCCCGGGATCCCAAACCTGTCCTTCCCTGCCTCGCTGGGAGCTGAGCTGCAGACCCTGCTGCCTCAGCCTTCGCTGCTCTGTAGCCCTTCTCGGCCTGCCTGCCGAGACCTCCGGGGATTCCTACCACAGCTCCGCAGCTCGATACATCTCGCCTGCCACCCGGAATTTGTGCTCCTACTGCTGTTCCAGCCTGCCTGGACAGGAAAGCCCGGACAGACACCAGGATCAGCTGCCCAGGGAGGTTTGTGAACCCTTTCTCCCATCCCTTCCCGGACCCCAGGCCGCCATCACTGCGTGCTCCCCGAGCTCGCTCCGGAGCGCCCCCTGCAGCCGCGGGAGAACCATCGCACCCGCCCTGCTCACCGGGAGCCGCCAGCGCCCCTGCCGGCTGTGACTGGAACTGCACCAAAGGGGAAAGGGCCTGGCAGCCGAGAGAGGCTGCACTGGGTTTGTGGTTCTGTTTGTTGTCACCACTGTAGTTATTGTTGTTTGTTTGCCTGTTTATATATCTGTATTTTAGTAAAGAACTGTTATTCCTATTCTTTATATCTCTGCCTGAAAGCCTCTTAATTTCAAAATTATAATAATTCAGAGAGAAGGGGGTTGCATCCTTCATTTCAAGGGAGGCTCCTGTCTTCCTTAACAGACATCTGTCTTTTCAAACCAAGACAATCCCTAAGTGACTTATTCTTGGAAAGTAGGAAAATGCTATTAGAACAATACTTGCTCTCTTATGGTGGATCCCTCAGCTTCCTTTAACAGTCACTGTCAAAAACTGGTAAGATGGACCTTTGCTCTCACCCAGAACAGCAATTCGATATTAACTATCCTTTCATTTTGTGCTTTTATCCTGCCTTTAGTGTACTTTCGTTTAGGTGAGAATTTGTCAAGGGAAGGATGAAAATGCAGATCTCAGATCTCAGTGACTGCCAGCCATATTGCCTTTTGCACATTTGAACTTTTTTCCCTTAGTTTTTAATGACCAATTGTTATTAGATTGATTTGTTATGAGTTCTGTGTATGAAATTTAAGTTACTATTTATTATTTGAAATTTTAGATTTATTTTTAGGATATCTTGTAAGTAAATATGTTACACATAGCAGAATTAGAACTACTTCTTTTTTATCTAATAGTAATATGGCCATTCAGTTTGGCATTAGAATTACTGTCCATTTTTTGACCTTTTAATTTTTGAAGCTGAGTATCTGTAATTTCCTGGAAGAGTGAAAATAACAGTGTCCACAATAGTCACCAATTACTTTCCAAAGCCTGCATATTTTTACTGAGATGCTTGAAATATTTCTATTCATTGTTTTTAGTTGAAAGGTCTTGAAATAAATTGTTGTCAAAATGTGCTTGGATAAACTTTTGAGAACTGAATGTTCTCATCTTTAAAATACTTCTGGCGTGGTAGAAGGAAGAAGACATGCTATTGAGAAATGCAACAATTTTACAACTGCTTTTCAAAGAATTTTAAAAAATATTTCCATTTCAAAATATTTTATCACGCCAAATTTTGTTAAAAAATATGGGATTTTTTCATAATTACATGAGGCTTATTGTCCCAAGATATTTATGCATTTCTGGTTCTCAAGAATTCTTATTCAGCAACAGTCAACATTATAGAGGGAAGTTTGGAAATTCATCTTGAATGCTAGTCTAAAAACCATTTTTAGAACATACTTAATTTACTTAATTTTAGATGTATGCATCTCATAAAACTTGATCTGGCAAACTTAGAATCTTTTTTTCTGAACTTTTGAGGGGAAACCACAGACAGGTTTAAATAGGAAGTCTTGGAGGAGGAAAAAAGAGGCATGGTTATTTTCTCTGTTATGCAATATAGTCTGTCTGTCTTTAAAAACATCTGCGTCCCTATTTATTGCTAAATACTGTTTATTCATTGTTTAGTAGATTTCAAATCACTTTGTGAAAGGGATGAGAATTGTTATCAGATAAAAGATGAGGAAGTGATTTGTCCAAAATTTTGCTCAGAAGAGAATATGTATTTCCTAAATTTCATCAATCAGTCAAATCACTAAATGACACCAACTTTCTGAATTATCTTGTAATTGTGAATAAATTCCTAATTCTGGCTCAGTCATATTTCAATACTTTTAAACCCAGACCATAGTACTCTCTTGTTCTATAAGGGTAGGGATTAGCAGTCTACAATGCATCTATGATTCCTTATTAAGCAGCAATATTCATGACTGGTTTGATTAAAAATCTAAAATACAGGTGGCTGATAAATCTGAGGGTTAACTGTGGTTGTTAGGCCCAGAGTGTTTGGAAACCCTTGTGTGTGAGTTTTTATACAAATGCATATGACAGTACATATATCTATATATATATATGTCTATATATGTGCATGTATATAAATACAAGGATGTACACAGTCATATAACACAGTAATATAAAAAATGAGTGATATATGTAGAGTTGGAAAGCCTTGACTGGAAATCTCAGTATAAGTTATAAGGATTATTAAAAAGTTAGAAAAGATGACAGAGGGTTATTTTTAATACAAAACTGTCAGTTTGCTAGAATCTAGTTTCAGGTTTCTATAACAAATCTATCATTGACAGTTTTACTTTTTTGTGATAACTCTGAGAATTTCTGACATTTTTGCAACTATTTTTTTTACTTCTTTTGAGATTGTTGAGACACTATTAACTATGGTCTCCTTTTAGGATTACTTAGAGACGTCTTCTATTCCTCTTTAGAATAAGAATTCCAAAGGATAATCAGTCTTCTACCAGGAATTCAAATCCCAGTTTCCCTAGTCTGAAGAAACTATTGTCTTTTGAGATCACTTTTAAAACAATGGCACCCTGAGGCAATGGGCCAGAAGCAATCGTGTCTGCAATTAGTGTCACATTCAATCCAGACCAGGAGTATAATGCATTCTGTTTTTACAGAAACCTTATTGGCTGTGTAACTCAATTTTATGATGATGTTTTAAGAATTCCCAAGTCATATACCCTGAAAAGGTTTGTATGCTCATTAAAGAACGGGTCTTACAGTATCTTAAGGAATTTGAACAGAAATTGACTTTATGTTTAAAGTTGCTTGCCAGAGAAATTTAGCCTTTAAAAAAAAAGAAATTGGTGATGAAACGAGAGTAACGTTTCAGTGGAATAAAGAAGTGGCTTGAGAGATGTTAGTAAGTTCAGATGGCAGTACAAAAAGGATGTTAATTTCTATTATTAAAAGGTTGTTTTAACTGCTATGGAAGCTAAAGTTTTCCCTCAGGATCCCACTCTGTGAACACCTGTGTAGAGATGGGATATTTCTGTCCTTCCAGTTCTCAGGTGCTCTCACACAAGATGCACCCTCCCTTCTCAAGACTCTGCCTGACCCGAGATGCAACCCTCAAAGTCATGCTTAGTATGCAAAGCTAAATGAGGGCATGCTGCTCTGCATATGCCAAGGTGGGTGTTTGGGTTTGAGCCTTACTTTGCTAGCAGTTCACACTGTCAAGCTTTCTTGTCCTCACCACTATAGCATTTGGTTTTGACTTTCACAACCAAATAATTTAGACATGTAAATAGTACCTTTTGGTATGACACCTCTTGAGAGGACATTACCAGCACAAGAATTTAAGTACTACGAATGAAAAATTAACAGTGGAGTGACAGTGCACAGTTTTAAAAAGCATTTTTCAGATGTATTTGAGTCATTAAGTAATCTCATACTCTCACAGAGCAAAGTCAGACAATTAAGGTCAAACATTTTCAATGATGGATTAATTAACCTGTGTCATTATTTTGAGTACAAATATGTGGTTAAGCACTCAACAATAGAGGCATCTCCCATATCTGAACTCCCAGCTCTGCTATGGTAACTGACTGTGATTCTAGTCCTTGGTTTAAGAGACCTAATTGAGCTTACACTGAAAGGAACAAAAAACCCAATCATGTTGTATACTCTGTTGAACAACTTATCTGGAAAGTCTTGTTCAAGTATTGAAAGGCAACAATAAGGTCTTTCTAGAGTCTTTCCTTCTCCAGGCTGAGCAATCCCAACTCTCTCAGCCTATGTTCATAGGTTCTCTATAGCTTTCTGGTAATTTTTGTGGCCTCCTCTAGACTTGCTACAAGAGATCCCTGACTTTCCTGTGCTGAGAACCCCAGAACTGAATGCAGAACTCCAAGTGGAGTATCACCACAAGGAAGTAGAGGAGGAGAGTCACCTCCCTGGACCTTGCAGTTGTGCTGTTTTTAAGCAGCCCAGGATATGGGCCTGCAAGTGCACAATGCTGGCTCACATCCAGCCTTTCATCCACCAGCACTCCTAAGTCCTTCTCAGCAGAGCTTCTCTGGGTCTGTGTTGATATCAGGCATTTCTCTGACTCAGGTGCAGCATCTTGTACTTGACCTTACTGAACATGAGATTCCCATGGGTCACTTCTTGAGCATGTCCATGTCCCTCTGGATGGTATCCCATCCTTCAGGCATGTCACTGCACCACTCAGCTTGGTGTCACTTTCAAACATGCTGAGGGTGCATTTGATCCCTTTGTCTGTGCCACTTACAAAGATACTAAACAGTACTGATCTCATACAGACTGTTGAGGGACACCACCTGTCCCTGATGTCCATTTGGACATTGAGCTGTTGACTACCCTCTGGATGTGACCATCCAACCAATTCCTCATCCACTGAACAGTTCATCCATCTCTCCCCAGTTTAGAGAGAGAGGTACTGTGGTGTACCCTGTTAAAGGCCTTACAGAGTCCAAATAAAATGTTTTAAATTGTGTAAAAAAAAAAAAAAAGGTAAATGCCAAAGATCTCAGTAGAGATTACACTTTTCTATTTTTACATACTAGGAAACATTTTCTTTTTTTTATTCAAATGATGTTTCTAATTCTTTCTAGGTGCTTAGACCACATTTTAAGGTTCTATAAAACCAGGAGTGGAAATGCAAAAGAGTACTTCTGTCTGACGAGCAATATATGAATTCATTCATTTGGTATTTTTGAGGATGCTTAAGGATAGTCCTTCTTACTGCATAAAAATACTGTGAAATGAGCTGCATTTATATGTCATTTATGGTGTTCCAATGCTCAGAAAATGTGTTTGTTTTGAGGAATCCACCGATTGTGACCACTGTTGATAAATTTAACATTACACAGATGTCCATGGACTGGTACTGCTTCAGAAAAAGATCAGCTATAACTTTCTCAGAGACTTTAAAAATTACATCAACAGCGAAGATAAAGATAAGTCACTGTTGAAGTAAGAAATCAGCTTCCTTAAAAGATTTTAATGATTCATAGTCTTATTCCTATGTAAGGGTGTTGTTGCTTTTAATTTCCTATTGGAGACAAGAAAAGAATGAAAAGGAAAGATCTTACTTCAAGTGTCAATATGAGCAACTTAGTTTTTGTATGATTTGGCTTTTCTTTGACAGGACTCGAGAGGAGAAAAAAGTAATGTATGATAGCCTCAAGGGAAAGCAAACCAGCTGTCACCTTGAAGGAAACATTGGTTAAATTATCTCATATAAAGCTTTTGTTAGACCTCAACTGCAAAGAAGCCTCAACATGCTTTTACATACACAGATTCTATTATAAATCATCTCTGCACACTTATTTGTGTACAAAGTGGACCTATCTCATGGTTTGTAACAGGGGAATAACCAATAGGGATAACTTAGGGGAGGGAATTACATGAGTAGAACAATGGGGAATCAAACACAGGAGAACTTTCCAGAACTAATACATAAGCAACTAGGGGAAGTACATAAACATGAATTTATACATAAAACTGGGTGGAGAACTCCTGAGCCAATAAACTAAAACCATGTAAACTGAGAACCACGAGGAACATGGGAACTCGCCATAAGCAATGGTGAGAATCAAATCTCTGTGTTCTGGAGCCTTGTCCACCAGTCCTCTGAATGCTCTGCTGCAGTGGCCACTGCCACCTGCACTGCAACAAACTGCTAAATTAAAAAGACTCTTACTCTTTCAGCTACTATCAAGTAACACTATCCTCAGCCAGTTTCTTTATTTTTCTATCTCTTTTCTGTTGTCCTTGTTTAGCAATACCATTCTTCTGCTATAGCACTTTTTTTGCACACTGTGAATAGTTTGCAGTTTTGTGCTTGCAATCACTTCTTGTTCCAGTTTTTCATTCCCCCTGAGCAAATCTCACCAATCAATGAGCAAAACCCCATGGTGATACAAACCAGATACAGTCTAAAAATAAATAAAATCATTCCAGATAATCTGCATTCATAATTTCTCAAACACTAATCCATACAGAGTACCCAAAAGTGGTGACTGCTTTCAACATGAAAAGCTAATCTCTGTTTGCATGCTGTGAAGGATTTGGTCTGATACATGTTTAGTCTTTCCTCAAGCATATGTTTCTTCTCTTTCTTACTTACAGGTATTTTTCCACCCTAGGTGAACCAAAAACCATGGAATGATGCAGTGAAGAACAGATAAGTTTGTCATTCTGTTTGTCTTGGACTTTATACTCTGCACTGGGGAGCCACAGGCTAAGATTTTATCCAGGCCAAGTGCCTGTTCTGCCTTCAGGGAGAGTTCTGATGTGCAGTCACAACTTCCTTTTAGTCATATCTTTCAAGTCATGTGCACTGCCCATAATATCTGAATCTGCCTGGGAGAGTCAGACTTTTGAGCCCATCATAATAGTACCTTGCGTTCAACACAGTCTGGCCAGCAGATCAAGGGAGGGGATTATGCCCCTCTACTTCTCTTTGGTGAGACACCATCTGCAGTGCTACATCCAGCTCTGAGGTCCTCAGCACAGGAAGGACATGGACCTGTTGGAGTGAGTCCAGAGGAGGTCACCAGGTTGTTCAGAGAGATGGAGCACCTCTCCTGAGTGGAGAGGCTGAGAGAGTTGAGTTATTCAGCCTGGAGAGGAAAAGGCTCTAGGGTGACCTAATTGAGGCCTTCCAGTACCTGAAGAGAGCCTACAAGAAAGCTGGAGAGAGATTATTTGCAAGTGCATATCGTGACGGGGCAGGGGGGGATGACTTCAAACTGAGAGTAGATTTAGGTTAGATATTAGGAAGAAACTCTTTACTGTGAGAGTGATGAGGCACTGGCACAAGTTGTCCAGAGAAGCTGTGGATGCCTCATCCCTGGAAGTGCTTAAGGCCCGATTTTATTGGGCCCTGAGCAACCTGGTCTAGTAGAAGGTGTCTGTGCCCTTGGCAGGGGAGTAGGAACTAGATGATCTTTAAGGTCCCTTCCAGCCCAGGCCATTCTGTGATTCTATGATAGGTTGTTTCAGTCTGGCACAAAATGCCCTTTGCAGGTCACTCTGGGACATATCTTGGACAATGGATTGCATTTTAGAAATCTGCCATTTGTTTCCTTTGCTGAAGAAATTCATGAAAGCAATGCATAATCTATGATCAATGGACAAAGTAATTGTTCAGGAGATGCTGCTTCAATTTCAGTAATTAAATAGGCCATTTTCCTGCTGTCTCAGGCTTTCTCAATTGCTGACTATTTGCTTCTTATGCTGTAACAAGCATGTTCAGTACTCCTTCCAGTAGCATGAAAAGTGCTTGTTGATATTTCTGACACTTGTCTTTTCTGTATGTCCATTTGAACAATTCATTATGTAGAGTGTACGTAATTTCTCTTTGAGCATCAAAAAGGTTTATGCTCAGGCTGCCTTCTAAACTAATGTTTTTGGGACCTAAACAAAATTTAATTCCAGGGCAGCTAGGGTGAAAATAGGGCTCTAAATAATCTGTCTAAATTAGTCTCACAACACCCAGAAATAAAACTATCCTCCTTATTTTTTGTTCTCAAGATTGCACAATGATATAAGTCAGCAACTGAGTCAGAAAAGAGCTATCTCACAAAGAAGAGCAGCACATTAATCATGTTGACAGTGAGAGCTGTGCTTTGTAGATAGCAGCTCTATGCTTACTGCCATAACAATGGATACTCATCATGTTAGGTACCGACAACATCCTTGTCTAAGGGGGCAGCTGTTCATGGGCTAGTATCCCGATCCAGAATGGAATCCATAAACTTCTGAAAGAGGATCATCCAGGCCCAAAAAGCATCCTTTGAAAGCACAACAGCTCTTCATTCAGGGACTTTGTTTTGTAACCAAGGAATTGGATCTTCCACAACTTTTCCAAAGATTTCACCATCACTTTTCTAAATCAACAGCAAAAGAATTCATTCCACCTTTATTTTACAGATTTCTGCATTATCCAAAGCCATGAGCTACATCCAAAGTCTGTAATTACCCAGACAGTACACTGCCATTTGCCAAGCACTGCCAAATGTATTGTCTGTCTCAGTTTGAGATTTTACAGACCTGTTACTGTTTCTTGCCACACAGGGCACTTCAATGGTGAAAGAAGAATCTTTCTCTGTACAGGGCTGAAGAGAACTGACCAGTGTTTTGCTTTTTGTTAATGTGATTGGACTGATATTTAGAATGACTTACTGAATGTGATAAGGGATTCCAAAAGCATCAACAAGACATGCTCACACCAAGGTGATCTAGTGTAGCCTCCTTCATACAGTCAAATCCCATTTCCTCACAAGCCTAAAAGGCAGACTGAGATTTGCCTGTCCGTGAAGGAAATAAAGATACAGTCTCTTGCACACAAGGGTCTCAAAAATAAAGGATTCTTGGGGTTTTATCTGACACTGTCTTGGAGTAGTGATGTTAGATACAGGCAATCAAGAAGCCTTTCATTTCTACCAGCACCAGCCTGTGGATTTTATACAGCTTCATCTCATCCTCAGCTAACCTCATGTCTCCTCAGTGAGCATGTCCTCACCCCACAAAGGATATGAATTGTTACAGCTCACAGCCGCATAACCACGACTCTCTAACCTGAGCAATTTCCTCTACAGGCCATCAGCTCAGTTGGCCAAGCAGATGGCTGGTACACTTCATCCACTGAGAGGCAGAGCTGTTGTCCTCAGCATGCAGGGGATATGGTGCTTTCTGCTCAAGCCTCCTAAACCTTGCTAAGTGGAATATGTTCCGTTTGTTCAAGGAGACAGCTTGTCCTCTGGCTATCAGTGATTCTTTCATCCTGTTGACTCTGTACAACTCAGGTGTCCTAGTAGGTCCTGCTGAAGACCCATTTCTCTCCGAAGCAGCTCTGCTATTTTCACTAAAAATATTCCAAATAAAATCTGGTTAAATATTAAAAAAATCTGCAGCAACTTTTTCAATATAGCAAAATTATAAGCAAATAACTGTCACCCTCCTTTTAAACAATTGAAGAACTCCTATAATAACAATTACTCTTAGTTCCTCCTGTAATAAATAGATTTTCTCTGTGCACCACATATAATATGCTGTGGATATTCCTGCTTCTTCATGTTAAACTATGCCTCATTCTTTCATAATTTTTTTTTTTTTTTAAATTTGCTTTTTTCCCAGTTTTTTAAAACTGTTTCTCTGGAGATCCCCTCAGTTGAAATTTCACTGGAAGTTACACCAAGACATTTTTTTAGCTTACCTACTGCTAATCTTATTCTTAATTCAGTTGACATGCAGTTTGATCTTCAGTAGTTAAAGGAAGGTGGATTCTTTGCACCTGGTGAATACTTTGAATACTTTGCACCTGGCCTCCTGGTCTAATGCATGCCCACAAAGGGTTGGATTGAACTCAAAACCACTAGATATGTCTGTGTTTAAACCTGTGGTTAGGCTGCTAAAGAAAAGTGACTTGAGATTTCCAAGAACCAAATTTTAGGCACCTTGGCTTACTCATTAGAGGGGGTCCTAATGTCTAGTTTATTTTTGAGAAAATTACAGAAAAAAAAAAGTAATATTTAGAAAATATATAGCATGAGGATAAACAGAGATCTGAATTTTAAATATTTACCATATGATAAAGGTTCAGACTTGCAGGAAAGTAGTCAACACTTCCCATCACCTGTTTAGTTCTGATTCACAAAAGCATAATTCAGATATTTGTGAAAATTGTGTTAATGACAAAATTCTTTTCTAGCAGTATATATGAAAAAAATAATGAGAAACAAAACAAAATAAGATTGTATTTTTGAAGGAACTCCAAAAGGTTTCTGTAGGATCTGCCCCATTATAAATTGATTACATTTGCATTTTCATTGGGGATATCATAGACATTTTGTTTAGCTAGATTAAATTTCTAAGCAATCTGCCAGGCGGTTAAGAGCAGCGATTAAAATGACCACATAAAACTAACAAAAAATACTTCTCTTGTTTGAAAAACACATATGTTCAAAATGAAGGTACACCTCTTTTATGTGTACTTCCAGTTATACAGAGCAAAATCCCTGATGATTTCAGGAAAGAGCATATGGTCCGCTTGATTTTTTTTATCTTATTTTGCAGCTCAAAAAACAGTTATCAAATGTTAAATACTAATTTTGCCTCCATCTTTTTATTTATAAAAGCATTCTGTATACAGATTAATTTTACTTGCTCCATGTTTTCTATTGTTTCATTAGCTAACAGACAAAAAACTGCAAGAGCTTTAGGACGGAGTCAGATTTGTAAAAAGAAATAAACCAAATACAACTTGATACAATTAATTTCCAGCTACTGTTTTTGAAAGTCTCTGCAGTGCCCTTTCAGCAACTGCACATTCAAGAAGCTATTTCTCTTTCTCCAGCAATCAGAAAATACCTCTGCCACAAAGTTTTTCTCAGTGAGGGCAAGGCTGCTTTCTGCAGTACAAATAAGTACTGTTCTTCAAATGCTGACCTTTAAAAAGTGCAATATTAAAACTAATACATTATCTTAGAGACTGTAGAGCAAGTAGGAAAGAGGCTTCTCTTTACTAGAAGAGATACCATTGCTCTTCCTCCAAAGCTTCCAAACTTTGAGAGAGTGCCAGTTTTTCATATTTAAAAGTGTTCTGCACTTGCCTTGTTTGCCATGCCTGGGTAGGCGGATCTGCACTAAGGAGCAGGTTTTTTCCCATTCCCAGATGAGCTGAGTAGCACAGCTGGTTGAAGACAGTTAATTGCTCTTCATGATGATTAGAATGTTGTTAAGGTTTTCTCAGAGGGAGAGAAAAGAACATGCATGTGGTTTGAAAGGTCATGGTGGAAACAAGATATAGCAGGCATGAGATAGTGTTATATTGACAAGTGTTTATCATAAGAAAACACACTTGGCATTAAAACCTGCTAGCTCTTCCAGTTGATTACAATGTAATATAGTTTCATAAAATAACACTCTGATTATGTGTCCCTTTGTAAAATCACATTTTTTTTCTCTTCTGCAGAAGATTGCCATTTTTGCGGTTTAAAAGCAATGCAAATATGCTAGAAAGGTCTTAAAAAAAAAGCAGTTTGTTACTCTCATTAATTTGCTTCTGAAAGTGAATTATTGTATTTTCTAAAATATCTTTTCTATACACATAGAAACTGAAACATCTTATATTTATTTTTATGTTATAATACACAGTTATTAATAAGTCACTATTGATTTAGCCATGGATTATGTTTTATAAAAAGGACACATTTGAACTGGCTGAACTAATGTTGAGAGCTTGCATTCAATTCCCTCTTCCACATCCAGGCACAGTGGTCCATCCAGTACAGGAACTGAAAAATAGCATTCATGGTTTGATGGATAAATGCAGATCAATGGAGTTCAACTTCAGAACACATGCAGTAGAAACAATTCTTGGTAGTGAGGAGAAAGATATTGATATGATTATCCCATATACAGTGAAAGGCCAACTTCTATAAATAGGCAGGGCCTCTTTATTTGACCACCCTACACACTAAAAAAGGCTGGTTGCTCTATCCTTGCCAGATGTTTATGGGGGATCACATCTGCTTTTTCTCCAGGATACCATGGAATTCAGCAAAATAACACACACTCTTGCTGGCCAATACCAGCATACATAAAGGAAACTCAAGGTCATCCTTTCAAGGCTGCTTGTTCAGTCACGCCTGTTTTAATTGCTCTTGATTCTCTCTGTCTCCAGATACAAGTATTTACTGAGCAGCTTTATCTACTTTGTCCTACAGCTTTCCCTTAGGCTGGCCAGGTTTTCTTACTCAGCACTACATTCTGCCATTCCTATATTCCTGGAAGGTTATTCAGAAATAATTTTGAAGAATCCAGAGTATAGTATGAGCTGAAAAAGCGGCACCTTTTTATACTACTTCCAATCTTCACAGACCTTACTCTCTCATGACTGGCACTTCAAGAAAACACACCTCTTTTCTGTGACAACTTCTGGTGTTAACACCGCTGAAAAATAAGGCCAATTGTACTCAAAGGATGAAAATTAGAAAGTGTTAGTGCATGATCTTTATGTCACCTTGATATGAGAGATGAATATCCAAAAAATATAGAAGTGTCATCTTTCTGGGTCTTCTTTGAGACTTTCCCACATTTTTGGTTTGTTTTGGGTTTCTTTAATTATTTTTTTTTAAATAAATAATCTCTTTTTTCAAGGCAATAATTTTACTTCAGGGATAGCATTTACAAAAAACTCACTTTCATTGCTGCCAGACATTCCAAATGCATATTCCATTTGGATTGTGAGTTTAGTGAAGCTTTGCTGAAAAAAAATAACCCCCAAGTTCCTTTGCCATACATGTATTTAAAGACTTGCAGATGTTAGGACTACAAATGCTGTGGTTTTGCTGTCAGAGAAATCCCACAGGAAAATTACTGATGATTTGCCAACTAAAAAATCCAAATGATAATAGTTCAAAGTGGGATGTTCAAAATAAAGTCATTTGCATTAAAAAAAAAAAAAAAAAGCGTATAACCTCTTACACAATTTATTAATTATGTTGGTTTAGAGGTTAAACTGAGAAATTAAGTTGAGAGAAGAGTAAGTTGCTTAATTTAAACCAATTTAAAAATACAGAATCAATTTTTTTTCATCAAAACAAAGAATAAATAATTTCCCATAAGAAAAAGGTTACGCAGCCTCAAAAACATTTGATTTTGTGACCTTGCAACACCACCACCACCAAAAGTTAGCGAAAATTCAAGATATGATTAATGGAAGCTTTCATGGACAACCTGCTGGTCTATATAAACACTGGCCTCCTTGTCCTGTCCTCTGATTCTGCCTTGGATTAAGCAGGTGGGAGAGGCTTCAGCCAATGTTTCAGAAAATCAGAATTTAATCTGGTTTGTGGCAGATTTGTCTTCCACACCTTTTCTCCACACTGTTAAACTGAATTTATTCAACTTGGCCTTCAAGTTGCGAGTCTTTTTCCTGGTAGCTGTGTGTTGAAGAAATTATGCTATTAGTTCTAAAAACACTGAGTTCAACAGGTCAAATTCATCTCGAGGGTGACTTTGACTTCAGTGGGAATGCCGCAGGGAGACATTGGCTCAGCGTGTCTCCCATGTTTACTAATCACAGGAGCAGCAGCAGTCCTACCCATTTGAGCAGGGCTGCACAGAACTTTCATTACAAAATAACAAAGCACAGCTAACTCAACTTTGAATTTAGTTATGGCTTCATTAAAATTTTTCAAAGTTTCTGACTGAGCATGAATTTTTATAGTGGATGCTTTATGGATTCAGCTGAGTTTCAATGTGCATTTTAATCCTGGTCTCACAGTGAAATACAAAGAAATGCAAATGGCAAACAAACTTCGATATAAATGCCAACAAGACAAATGCTTGAAATTTTTCAGTACTAATGCTGCTAACACTGATGTCATCCTACATAACTGTGATTTTTAACCAGATTCTGCTTTCCTTCCTCACTGGATGGAAAAGGAAAGGTTGTTTATCTAAACGAATATGCCTAGGTTAGGAATGTAGGTTCTTATATAATTAAAAATAAAACTTTTTGGTGAATACTAAGTGCACTAAAGCTAGGAGTCAACTCCTATCATGATGCCCTGAATCACGAGTGTCCTTAGAGGCACCTCCCACCTGTACAGTATCTGCATTTTCAGATACTCCAGAGTGCACATCAGTTGCAGTCTACGGTACATTGTGTAGCCCTGGTCCCCACATGCACCCTGTTTGCATCCAAAGTTGGAGACAGACCTGCATACAGACTCTGTCTTACACCTGTGTTTCCTTGGGATGTGTGGGGAGCCTCAAAGGTGGGAGCTCTGTGCCTGTATCAGGACTCCTTGCCTCAAAAAGTTTAGGGCCTGAGATCAGCTCTATAAAGTGCACTGAAGTGCTGTGTCTTGCAATCAAGAAAAATAATGGGGAATCCTTACAACAAAAAACTACCTCAGTCTTCAGGAGATAAAGGGTATCAAGGCACCTAATGTTTTCTTGTGTGGATATTCCATACTGTGTACAGCACAACTCAAGGAGCATAGGGATGGTGGGAAACAGCACTTGACATACCAGCAGACCTCAGGACACCCTGTACATCACACCATGAAGACTCTGCCTTGCCTCTGAAAGATTTTTGTATTCTCAGAGAGGCTATTTGACTCCACTAAAATAATTTCATCAAATGACTGGATTTTAGGAAACTAGCATAGAACATATTTCATAAATATATAGAGAGGTATGTATTTACAAACACATATATGTGTGTGTGCACATATAGTATTTGGTGTCTCAAAAAACTCCTTTTCAGGTGAAATATACAAAAAAATCATTTTACATTTTATCAGCTCTCTTTAGTACTTCTGAGGCTCTGCCTGAAGACATTTTAACATTACCCAAGATTCCATTACTTTCTAAACAAGTGTAATAATGTGCAGGAACAAATACTGCTATAACAAAGGACTAGATGAACAAGTTTTCTAACCTCAACACAGTATCAAGCCATCTCACAGAAATAAAATATATGAATTGCTTGAAATCATTGTAGTAGTCTGGAACCATTCTGTATCTTTAGGATGGTTCTTGCATCTGTCCTTTCCTTTTTTGCTGGGGTCTGTGTATGTATGCAGATCCTTTGGTAAGGAATCAATAGGAGGGTGAAGATGCTGCTTGCTACAGGGAAGAGTGTCCTGTGGGACTTTAGCACAGCACTCACTTTTCTGTTTTGAAGGAATAGGCATGGAGCAGGTTTCAGTTGGTTTAGTGCACGTTCAGTTGTGCTTGTAACTGCCATGATCTTATTCTCTAGAGGCAAAAGCAAAGCTAACTTTGTTTCAAACATCGTGCTTTCTAAACTTTCTTTCTCGACCCTAAAGCCAAACCAGAGGCCTCAAGAGATCTATATGAGTGAACTTTGCATGTGTTGCATCCCCCTTGGCAGAGATGTGACTCTGGAGGGGGCTGACTCAACCAAAACAGAAATGGCCTAAATGCTTGCTTTAAAGAAAATATAGAGTTAACCACAGCAGTAGAGTGTTTGAGAACACTTTCATGGTTGCCTAGCAAAAGGCTGTGCTACTTGAGAAAAGGTATGTAGTCTATAGTGCAGTGCTTATATCATATTTTACTTTAGGAAGCCAATTCCAAGAGACCACTGGTATAAAACCCCAGCAGATATTTGGCAGGGAACACTCATTCAAAATTTGAAAAGACAGTAAACAACCAGTAGTTTCATTTCTCGATTTGGTTGTTATAAGGACAGCATGCATTAAAAATTGCTGATCAGTTCAAGAGCTGTAACATCACCACTGACCCCAAGAAGTGCCAGAGCCCCTGTGGAGTCTGGGGGATGTCACTGGCCATTGATTGTGTGTGGAAGGTCCTTGGGCACTGTGACAGTTGCACACAGCTACATAACTCATATATTTGCTGAAGATCTCAAGCACATTGTTGCTGTTGTTCATGCAACCAGCAAGAGGGCAGATTTTAAAAAGGGATGTCTTTCATTTCTACTGCAGGTATGGATTCAGCAAAACCATTGTGATGACAGCAAGATGTTGGGTTGTTCTTTTGCAGTGGTAAAGATGCATTTCTCTTTGACAAATATCCCAGGCTGCACTGGCTGTGCTGACAGAACAGTGTCTCAGATGGCCGTATGGCTACTGCTGAAGACTCAGGCACTTTAAATCCCTTGTATATGTGGAATTTTTTATAATTTAAGAAAAAAATGTTAAAAAATGGTTTATGCAGTTTTATGCAGGAATGTAGTAAAGGCTGCACAATCGCATTCAACAAAACCATCTGCTAAGTTCATGCAGGATTCCCAAACTGGCTTTTCAGAGCAGCCTCCAGCCATCCTCTTTGCCACCTCTCTGCTGAGATGGTCCAACAACCACCATTCTTCTACTGTGCTGGCACCAGTGCCTGCCTGGAGTCCTCCCTCATATCTCCCCTTGGGTACTCTCCCAGCACAATCCCAAAGATAACAAAGTTCAGCCATGCATCCTGGGTACCTGATAGGCATTTATCATAGAATTATACAGTCAGAGAATAATTTAGGTTGGAAAAGACCTGTAAGGTCACCAAGTACAACCATTAATCCAGCACCACCATGTTCACCACTAAACTATGTCCCCAGGTGTCACGTCCACACACCTCTTGAACACTCCCAGGAATGGTGATTCCCTGGGCAGCCTCTTCCAATGCCTGACCACTTAGCATGTATTAATTACCACATTTAGTATATCTGACTCTCATAGTGCTTACACAAGGAGCTACAGCTTTGCAGAATCATTTTGGACTTGCAAATGCTTCATGTGTCCTACAAATGAGTTGATATAATTTTGAGTTTATT
The DNA here is from genome assembly GCA_020086605.1 of Lanius collurio. Taxonomy (NCBI): domain Eukaryota; kingdom Metazoa; phylum Chordata; class Aves; order Passeriformes; family Laniidae; genus Lanius; species Lanius collurio. Next base: position 14,324,494 of record JACBWW010000001.1, on the reverse strand, counting down.
GTATTTTCATGGAAAAAAATAAACTGTAGCATTACACTAGTGATGAGATTAGAAGGCATTGGCTGGTTTTCCCTTTCATGCTTATGTATGCTACAGTACTATAATATCATAGTGTAGATGGCCTACCTGTGGTTTCCATAGACTGAACCCACGGAGTTCCTCATGTTCCTACAGAAAATCGAGAGGCTTCTAGGATCCAGAAGCAGTCCTGTGCTCCTACCTCAGAAAAATATGATTTCCCAGGGAGCCAAGAATAATGCATGAGCCACAGCTCTTACACCGCATTTACTAGTATAAATACATAATAGTGCAAAACAAAATCTTGGATTTTCTCCAGACTGTAATAACAATTTCATAAATGTTTATTTGTGTCCAAACAAAGATACCATTCAAAGATGATATTTTAAATCAATTTCCAGAACCTCTGGTTTATAGGTAATTTTCAACTTCTCCCCTATTTTTTCTCCTTTTGAGTAGAACACTTGATTCAAGTGTTCCTTGACTAGTAAAAACCTGTTGTATGTAGTACAATCAATGGTAAGGTTGTCAGAGCATATCTCCAGAGTTCATGGCCAACAACAATCTTGGTATGAATCAGTGACAAAGAACAGTATATGTAGTACACAGGAAGCTCCAGAAACACAAAACCCCTAAATCACATACTCAAGAGCTGAAAACCAGAGCGTATTGACAACTCTGCTATAGGAAGTTCCATGTACAAATTCAACTCAACTGCGAATTTAAAGTGCATTGTAATTACAAATTTTTGGTTAAAAACCATTTATCAAGTGCTTAACATTTATCAAGGTATAGATAAATGCTTAACATTTATCAAGTTATAGAAAAGACCACAGGGAGGCAATTAAGAGTGTTTTTAACCAGATATTTTTTACTTGTTATCCTGTAGATATAACTGTTAATTTCAGTGAAAATGAACTATATGCAAAATAAAAAAATATTTGAATATTTGTACCGTCCATGAAAAAGAGACAGTTCTACTTCAGCCAGAATTGTGAGCAGACAACAATCTACAAACTGGAATCAAAACTTCTCAGTTTCAGGTGCATCTTTAAACAGCTTCAAAAACTTCACCTCAAAACACAAACAGGGTAAAAGCCTTTAAAAAGCCTGTCACAGGGAGATAATGGAACAGAGGACATACATGAATGATGGAACAGAAAAGACATGCAACAGGCTAGACACGGTGCTATTCCTCTTATACTCTGAAAATCATGGGTCTTCCTAAAGTAGAACTCCGATCTAAATTATTTAAAAACACTTGCCAGTGAAGTTTTGCTGGATTTATATGAATGAGTAAAAATAGTCCACATGTGCTTATGTCCAGTTCAAGTGATAAATGGAGAAATGAACATATGTCTGACTACATAAAGAACTGTACAAAGATCCTCAGCAACACAACTGTCACAGTTGTGTCTAGTATCTTGGAGAGCAATTACATTTAACTGTATCTTACCTTGCACCTAAAAATGTATGTTAGGTTCCCTAATGTTCAAAGAAATTACCAGAAAATGACTGACTGGTGTTTTATCACATTTTATTTCCTGTTTATTTAGAGGGGCTGTCATTACAGAAATGAAAATACTAATATAAACCTTCAATAAAAATAAAAATGAAAAACACCAGTGCAAGGAACGGAAAGCTTTGATAATTGCAACATGAACTTTCTCTAGATGAATCCCTTTACTGCCCAGACTTTGTGAAAACAGCCTTCTGGTAATACAAGAGAGGTATATATTTATCATGTGCTAGAAAATCAGAGGGTAAAGTAGATCTATTTGTGTTAATCAAACACTATGAATTGTACCAGACTACAGTAGTACGCAGTTGTGTGTATACACCTGACACAGAGGCAGATCAGCTTTACCTTTTGTTAAGTAACTTCATTGTCAGAAATTATGGAATTTCTCATAGCAAGAAAATGTAATTATCCTCTCTGGCTGTGCCATTACTTCATCACATTCAAGAAGTATACAAAAATAAAGCAATAACAGAACAGGTCTAGATTATTTTCAGAATTTCTTTATTTATAAAGCAGAAGGGCTTTTAACCACCTTTAAACAAATGCTGTCTTTTAAACAAGTATACATTAAATGAGTCTAGTTTACAGTAGCTTACAGTTTCCCTCAACACTGTAAAACCAACACACAGATAAGACAGTGTGTCCAAAACCACCTAATGGAAGTAAAGTTAGCAATTCTTATCCTCTAGCACGTGCAGTAGATTTTGACCAAGCTTCAGACATTTGGTTGTTTCATTTTCTGATGTCCATGGGACTGATTCATGTGCTTAGTCTGAAAGTTGTGAATATGGCATAATGGAAGAGCCATTGCTACTCATTCCTACTCTTGCTGGTGGGCTTACTGCCAAGCCTCAAAGCCCTCTTCTCTTTTTTGCTCCTTTCTGAGTTCCTGTGACTTCTTGATTTTTTGCAGTGACAGTCACAGACATGGAGGAAAGGAGGCATGGAGGAAAGCCCTCAGCTCCTCTGCCTGTGCTGCAGGTTGCTGTGGTCGGGGCAGGGAAGTGGGTTTCAGACATTTCAGCTCAATAGCACTGGGCTCCAAAGGAATTTTCCACCTCCTGGGCCGGTGTTCCAGACACTGAACTGCAGTATTAGAAGCAGGGATTGTGTTCTCCTCTTATCTAAAAATAAAGCTTACTGAAGTGATGCCTTGAAATGGCTACCTGAAAACAGAGGCTAGACAAGATTAAGAGTACAAAAGTAGGTATTTATTTGACGGGCCTTCAAAGGTACACCTTGGGAGTCAAAAGCCTCCAAGGGGCTATGCCCAAGATGGATGCTGGGTCACGGGTTCTTCACACTTTTATAAGTTTGGTTCATTTGCATATCAGAGTTAATTATCCAATTCTAATTTCACTTAATGATGTAATTACCCCAAGTTTGCTCCTCCTCTCAAAGGCTTTAGTTAGCATATTTTGGGGCCTGGGACAACAAGGTGTCCTTGAAGTGCAAGCCTAGAGAGGTCTGTTATGTCTAACCAGCATGAGAGAGCAGTAGCGAACATGAAACTTCAGAGTTACACACTAGGCAGTACAGGATATGAAAAATATAAAAGTTAGAACCTAAGACATCAGAGGGCACTCTGAATTGCTCCTCAAAGGCAAAGCTCCTGCAAAAATAGCACAGTGCAGCTGATTTGAGGTACATGACGAGGATGTGAACCTTGCCTATAGGCAGCCTAGTCTGAGCACTACAAAAGGAGGCAAAGTGCCTATTGTGAAGTGTTGCAAATCCTTTGCTGGATATAGGGGTCAGTCTCCATCACACTTGACATGCTAGTCAGAGTGATGTGGCTGGAGAGGAACGTCAACTTGGGTAACTGTTATGAATTAAATGTTAGGGGTTTAGATAAGTCTCTGCCTTTTGCCCAGGCCTCTGGCAGCAGGCAGTAGCTCTATAGGGAAGGCCAGCACCCCAAAACCCACTCTTGCTCGCAAATTCTTTAATAATGGCTGATTCAGTCTATTATAGAATGAATTATTTATTTAAGAGACACAAAACTAAGAGACATAAGACTTAAAACAGACTATTACTGCACAGGAATAAGACAAAAAGAGGAAATTAGTATTATACACACAGGGTTAAAGGTGCCATTGAATTTACAGCTAGCTAAGAAATAGTATAACTTAGGATCCAATGTTTCTTACCACCAAATTGTTGAAGGGGCACACATCTAAATCCTTTCCCTCAATTTCCAGAAAAGTGACCACAAAGTTGCATCCAAGCTTCGAGGAGAAATGATCTTGCATGTTCCCAGGGAGTGTGTAAGAGACTTCTGCCTCTGCGATAAACTGTAGTACTTTTATAGCATAAAACAGGCCTTTGGGTCACCTACCTTTTTTGTCTCTTCCCACATCTGTTAAGCTGGCAGACCTTTAGGTGCCAGGAGATGATACCCACTGGGCCTTGACTGCCTGGATTATCTTTCCTCTCTGCACCGGCCACCTATGGTGGGGAGAGGTGCCACAGTAATGCAAATCAAGGCAGTGCATTCCCCATTTCTGCCTCACAGCCCCATTGCTGTTTGTTCATATTCAGTGCATTAGACCATGAAGTAGAACAACAAAAATTATCTCACACCAGGTGTTTATGCCACCTTCTTAGGCCAATAAAACTCCATTATTGTTAATGTAGGCTTTCACATTAATGATTGGGCCTGCAGGGTTTATGGTAGTGCTACAACCTACAATATTTTGATGAAGATTTACTTGATGCTTCTACAGTTCTACTATATAATGAGCTAACTCACATTTCCACATGGAGCCATTAAAACTATATACATGTCCCACACAGAGAGTGGGTCAGTAAACAAGTTTCAAAAGCTTGTTTCTTCTTCTTAAGGCCAGGTCTGTGAGTGACCTTCTTGCACTTCAGTTCCATGGAGATCACACACTGCAGCTCCTGCTTTAGATAAAACCTGAAGAAGAGGGAAGTTAAGCTTACCTGCTCTGTGAATAGAAAATACTTCTATTCACTGTAATTACTCTTGGTCAGAAAACATCCCTTGCACTTTTCCATTTTTACTTGTCTTTGTTTACCACATTTTCCCTCTCCAGTCGCCTGTATCACTGAAAAAGTATATTTGCTACAGGGCATTAGGAAATATATTCCCTGATTGCTAAGAATTCATTTTTGTTTGCTTGGAATAAAAGCACAAGAACAAATACAGCTAGATTAAAATGAAAAGCATTGCTACAAAGCAGAAAGCACATATAGTGGTTTTTCTTCAGTAGAAGATATACCTTCAGCACGAGGCCTGATGGGATTGCTTTAGGCAATAGCCTCAACTAGTTTCATTCTTTGGAACTTTTATCTTAATAGGGCTGCAGTCTTTGTATGTAATACTTATACACTGAACCTTGGCTTTCAGTGCTGCTAACTTTTAGTAGAAAGGAACAAGATTAAAAATCATACCTGGTTAAGTCACAGTATGATGGGTTTCCTTCAGTAATTAGCTTCTAAAGTAAAATATAAAACCCTAAAAAAACATTTTGGGTGTCTGTTGTATCAGATAACATTATTTGGACTGTTCCAGTCGTTGGTTTTTTTCAAAAAAGTGTGAGTCTCTCATATCATTCCATTCCAGAATGGATAAGATAAATAGCTACTCCTCCTTCTCTGCAGCTGGCCTGGGGACTGCAGGAGCCTGGAGGAAACTGGCTGGGTCTACAAACTGTGGGAAATATTCACCTTTGTGAGATGGCTTTGTTTCCAGGCAAGGGATGACAAGTCATGTGGAGGAGGCTTCTCATCTCATTCACTTTTTAGATCTTAGTACCATGTGAACCTCCCCACTTCAGCCCTTGTGGTATAACCATGTCCATGTGCATGGTGGCTCTTTGTCTGCCTGTGAGACAATTTTAAAATTTAACAGAAGTACTACTCCAGAAAATAACTTCTGTTCTCAGTGGCTGCATCATACACTTTCTTTGGTTTACTGCAGGTACATAACAACCTAAAGCTTGGTAGGTGTTCTCACTAAAAGAATGACCATTTGTGATATTTTGGTACATTTTTTAGGGATAAAATTTCATGTTAGTTCTAATTTGATTCCCTTACCTTAACCTCAAACTTTATTAAACATATGAACAAGGTTTTAGGAAAATATTAAAAATTAAATCAGAGAGCTGATACTAGTTTAATGAGGTGTCAGTAACATACATCCTTTAGTTATCTAAGGAGAACAGAAGAGTAAATTTTACCCAATGTTTTCCAACATGAAATGTCTACAAACAGTATTAATTTAAGTTAGTAAAATATTTAATTTCCCAAAATAGTGTCTTGAGCAGTAACTGTAAAATTAATTGCAAACATCTCATCTGTTGTAAGTGCTACAATTACTCCATTCACTAAGATTTTTTTATAGCACCCTTGTCCCATTACTCCTCTACTGCATTTTTCTAAACTTGATTTAGAAAAATAAAGAAAAAAATTTACTGCAGAAAATATTAAGATAGCTAATTTAAGAAACAGAACAGCTTTTCATTAGCAGTCATATGACTGGTATTCATGACTTACTGGTAATTATATCAGAGATAATACATTGCAGTTAGAAAATTTTCTAATTGGCTTTAATAAGAAAGAATAGACAAAGTGGATGAAAAGAACTGAAAAGAATGCTATTGGTATCATTAGCTAAAATGAACAAGAGCCTCCCAACTATCTGCTCAGTTATCTTAAACATCTCCAATTGTAAGAACTCACATCAATTGAAAGTGCCCCAAGTTTGAGTACCTATTGCTCACAGCTAACAGTACATTTCAGTGTCTCGTGCTCTGCCAGTGAGGAGGTGCCCAAAAAAAAAAAAAATAAAAATGGGAGGAAACTTGGCCAGGAAGGTACATTCCATATTGAAGAATGTCATGCCCAGTATATTCATTGGGGAGAGTTTACTAGGACCCACCAATTGCTCTTGTTGGACAGACTGGGCCTTGATTAGTGGGGTGATGAGAAATTGGATTGTGCATCTCTTATTTCTCCTGAGTTTTGTTTATCTTTTATCTCTCTCTGTCTCTCTTTCTTTAATTGCTGTTATTATTATTATTACTACTATCATTATGGTTACTTCTGAAATTTATTTCTGTATTAAACAGTTCTTAACTTACAGGGTTTACCTTTTTTTTTGATTCTTCTTCTGATCCCACAGGGTGAGGGTGGAGGGAAGTGGCAGAATGAGTGAACAAGCAGCTGTGTGGTACTCAGTTACCGGCTGGGGTTAAAACATGACAACAAGCAGCAACTGCAGGCACCTTAAATCTTGTAGTCAGTACCCTGTGTTTGGAGCACCCATGTAAGCATTAAGTGCATTGAGACCCTGAGCAGGTCAGAAGTTTGTGATAGATCTGCTTAGACTTCTTCTTATAATGACCTCTCTAAAGTAATTTTTTCTTAGAACAGTAGGATCACTATCTTGATCAGATGACAGAAATCTCTAATTGACAAAGTGTAAACAGAACAAAGCAGAAAGATTTCTGCACAATTCTTCCCCTGGCCCACAGTGTCCTTGCTTCTGGCTCTCTCTGCAAAGTCAAGCGTATGCCACTTACCCTTGCACAACTCTCCCTGTGGTTCCTGGATCCCTGCTGTGGCTCTTTGCTTCTGTGCCCTGCCGCCACTGCTGCCCTCTCCCCCTCCAAACAAGTTCATTTTCTTCCCATTCCTCCCCAGGCTCCAGAAAAACCATGTGACAGCTTCATCTGAGAGGACTACAACATGAATTTAAACAGAGGAGACAGCTGTGGTCACACCTGGCCACACCACTCATTTCACTTAATTTAAATTCACTTTTCCAAACCTGCCGGAGGAAGGCACCAGGCTGTACAGAAGGCTTGGAGGGAGTGGTTGAAACCCTCCCACTGTAGCTGAGTGGATCTGTGAAAGAGAAGGCACAGGGAAAGAGGACAGAGAAGTAAAACAGGTGTATTTAAGACTCCACAATAAAAGACGTGGAATTCCCACCTTCTGGTCCCCGTAGGTAGTACTGTTTCTGTTTTAATTCAGTGTGGATATGGCAGACAGGGCAGTGCTTGCTGCACTGCATGCTTCTGGCTTGCAGGCTGTCTTCCCTTATAAGAAATGACTGTGTGAGGTGAGGTGTTCCAAGAAGCTTGGGAGCTGACTCCTGCCCTTGGAGCAATCCTCCTGTTACAGCTGCAGCAAGGAGCTGGCAGTCTGTGGCTCCAGCAGAGAGGATGCTGGCAGCGACAGGAGCAGAAAGCCAGGTCACAGGAATGAAGGAAAAAAAGCTTTCTATGGAGCAGAGAGGCTGTTGGGAAGTTTGATGCACCTCTGAAAGAGACTGTATTTCTTTCAAAGGCATTCAGCATTAAGAGCTACCAAAGTGCCAAAAATGCCTTCTGGTCTTTAAAGAATTCTAAGGCATCTTACATTTCTGGCTAAAGACTTTCCTATCTGTAAAAAATGCCTTCTGCACCCATGTGCAAGAAAAGTACCTGGAACCTTGTGGGTAAGTTTCTTCCAGGCAGCTTTGACTGTCCTGCTGGTAAGTCAATTTGAGCACGTTCGCAATAAAACTTTAGGCTCAGGGCTGTCTCTGTAGCATCTTCTGTTACTATTCCTCTATTAATTATAGTTTTTATCTATATATTATAGTTTTTATCTATATCTTGAAACAGCTGGAGTACTTAACAGATCTCAGGAGTATCCCATAAAATTGGCTTTATTTCACTTTTGGGACTTGCAGGTATGTTGACTTTTATCTGTAGGAAGCAAAGGGACCAAGAGGGGAGAAGGTTCCACAGGAAAGCTGGGAGAGTGAGAGATTCCGCTTTTAGGTACAACCTTGCACTTCATTAATGTTGGTTCTGCAAACCAACTGAATGAGAAAACCTTGGTTGGAAAATTCTTCTCCCTCTCATTAATTCCTCTCCCAAGAAATGTTACTAAGGATTTGCTTCAGTCATGAATTTAGAGGATTCTATTTGATTTTGCCATTCCTCATAGATTTTAATAAAAATGCAGTCCTCCAAATCCCCAAGCCTGGCTTTCAATCCTTTCTGTTGGCCACCTTGTCCTTCTCCCACTGCCACAGGAGAGACAGAATAAACAGTAACTAGTAGTTGACCTTTATACTGGAATAAACAATTACTAGTAGTTGACCTGTATACTGGGCTTAATAACCAGAAAGATTTGAGTTCTTGGCCTGCTTGGTTATTTTACACTCCCTTACTCCCCAACTCCACCCTTTCTGACCCTTAACTTCCACCCTGGTAGAGAAGTCACTGGTGGTCTGGGAAACTTGCGTGGGAAGTTTGGGGGGTCCTGCTGCTCCCAGTGGGCCTTCTGGACTATCATTGATGAAAGACCCTGAGCATCTCCTAATTTCCATCTCTGTGCATCTCTCTGACTACCAGCACCCTTTCTCCTGTCAGGATTCTCACCACCCTCTTTCCCGGTCCTCTTTCAAAAGTACTTTTTCTCTTAGTGTTTCGGTGTGGAGGTGCCTCCCCTGAAATCCTGGGGAGAGGGACCCTGCAGGGTATGGGTCTGCCTCTGTCCCTGCTCCCATGTCCCATATGCCCCATACCTGTTCCTGACTGGGTGGTTTTCGGTGCCCGGGCCCGGGAAGAGTGTCCTGTGACTGGGGTCTGCCTGGGAACTCCAACCATGTGGCTGGAGGAATAAATCATCCCTGAGCATCTAAGGAAATATCACTTCATCTTTCCTTCCAAGTTCATCGCTGTCTTATACATGCTGTAAAGGATTCCCCACTACAACAAATGGTGGAGAAGTGTGGGCAAACGATCCCTGGAGAAGGTAATTTGGTGATTTGTGAGTAACTCTGGATATCTCTTCTTGCTTTCGCTTTGCTGTCCCATCTCTGAACGATGGAGGAGTCATGGAAGGACTCATGGCTGTCCGAACCACAAAAAGATATTGACCTTAAACTTAAAAAGGTTCTTGAACAGCAATATGTCGATTTTAGCTTAATTCAAGCTCAGAAAGAACTAAGACACTGTTGGCACGGCTTTTTAAAAACTTCTTCTATGTTTCTTGGGATTTGATTCTTACCAATGACTTTTGGGAGAATGTTTGGACACAGTTAATTTCGAATCCAAAAATATGCTGATGCAGGACTATTTCCGTGAATATTACCTGATTTCAGAGACTGCTGAGCAATATCAATTGTGTCCCGCTGCAGTTTTAGCAGCAAACAGGTGGTCGAGCAGTGCGCGTGTTGCAGCAAGCTCCTCCATTGCCCTGGAGACCGCACGGCCCCGGCCGCAGGCACCCAGTGCATTGCGGGTGGTGGCGAGGGAGCTCCTGCATGTGGGAGAGCCAGTGAGGCCAGGCACGGCGGGAGTGGGCCCAGCAGCGAGAGCGTTTTCGTCGGGAGTGGAGCCAGGAGCAATGCGGCAGCGCAGGCCCAGCAGTGTTTGCCCTGAGGCAGCGGTGAGGGTGGTGGCAGCAGAGGCACAACCTGGCGATGGCCGCCCCGCGCCGTGTGGCAGGTGACGGTTCGAGCCCAAGCCGCGTGGTGAGAAAGGCAGCAGCGATTGAGGCAGTCGCTATGGCGACCACGGTGAGCCATGCTGAGGAGAGCCAGAGTGGCATGGGGGCAGCGAGATGGGAACTGTGCTAATGCCCAGCAGCAACACAGCCAACAGCAGCAGCAGCAGTGGCAGCGCCGGAGGTACGAAGTCACGCACACGTGAACGCCTCACAGGGCACGGCTGTGCAGCTGCGCTAAAGCCCGGAAAGCGTGGAGCAGCTGTGCGGAGTTCCAGAGGAGAAGTGAGCACAGCACCAAGCGTCGGTGCAAAGGTGGCTGAAGGCGGAGCAGCCGGTAGGGTCAGCTTGCAGAAGCACGGCCAGACCGGACCTGCATGACTCCATACGTGATCCTGAGGAGCCAAGACTCCGCGACAGGAATGCGCTGGCGGCCCCAGCCCCGGCAGTCCCAGCTGCGGCAGCTCCAGCGTGAGAGCAAGCAAAACCGAAAGTGAAAGCAAGAACAAAGGAACTCGGAAAAATTAAAAAGTTATCGCAGCTAGGGTTTTTGGAACTGTAAAATGCTATAATGTAAAGAAAAATTATGGTTTCCTTTTGAAAAATGATACTGGAGAAAGTATTTTTGTCCATAAATCTGCTATTGTAAAAAATAACCCCGAAAGTGATGTTCCAAGCTTAGAAGAAGGAGAAAGAGTAGAATTTAAAATTGTGCAGGGAAGAAAGGGCTCCCAAGAAGCATGTGTTACAGGCCCTGGGGGTGTCCCTGTCAAAGGCAGTAGATATGCTAGACAATATCCCCATAATCCCTATCCTTTCTCCTATCCCACCTTCCCCTTTTACCCCATACCCCTTTATCCCCCCTATATGCCCAGCCCAAATTTCCCTTTCTGGTTCCCCTCACAAAACCAGGCTTTTCCATTTGCCTTGAACCCCTTTGCAATGACAATGGGAGGATGAAAAGAAGGGAGGGAAGAAATTAACTGTCATTTTCTAAGATTCCAATAGGTACAGAAAGGAAAATCCCTCTCCTGCCTCAGTTTCCATCTGAAGTATGCTCAAGTCCTGTCTTCCATCTGATTTTCCAAGGAAAATCTGTTCGGACATTTGGGGACTCAAGATAGTGGCTTCCTTTCCTTTGAAATTGTTTTGTTGTTTATCCCACTGTTTCCAATGTTCTTTATTTAAAAAGAAAGGGTGAATTGTGAAGGTGCCTCTCCCTGGGGTCCCAGGGGCGGGACCCTGCAGGGTACGGGTCTGTCCCTGTCCCTGCTCCCATATCACGTGTGCCCCATACCTGTCCCTGATTGGTTGGTTTGGGGCCCGGGGCCCAGGAAGAGAGCAGGGTCCCATGACTGGGGTCTGCCTGGGAACTCCAGCCATGCAGATGGAGGAATAAAACATCCCTGAACATCTACAAAAGTATTGCTTCATCTTTCCTTCCAAGTTCATTGCTGTCTTATACTTGTTGTAAAGGATTCCCCATTACAACATCTCGGCCTCCTTTTTTTATGGACATCCCAGGCACAGGGTTCTCCCAATCTAGTTTACATGCAGAAGCATGATCATTATTCTAGTTGTTGGTCCTGATGTGTGTCTTTTGTACCCAGAGGGCTCAAGACATTTCACTGCTATTTAGTCCAGTTTTGGGAAAATTTCGAGCCAACTTGTATTAGTTGCAGTTAGCAAGCAGCAGGCTTCAGCTTGAAACCTCAGAAGTACAATTTTGGACTTCTGCTGAAACACACACACATACACCCAGTTATCTGGCACCTATTACCCTTCACAGTTTAAGATATTTTTCACCTGTGACACCCACATATATTCACCTTTTTTCAGTGAGACAGTTCTCTAGCATGGATCAGGTTATGCAGTTCGTTCTGCCATGTCACAAGATAGTGAAAACTCCCTATCCCGGACTTTCTTCCCCACTTCTACTAAACTCCTGTATCTTTAAAACACAATTCAAAGCATTATGCTTGCTGCATTCCATTTCCTCTCTTCTTCCCATTTAATTTGCTAGTTCAAAATAGATTGCTATAAAATTATACTACTTGTATGTTTTGTAATGATCTCTTCTCAGGTAATGAAAAGTAGGGGTAAGCTCTGTCAAGTGAGTCATAAGATAATACCAGGCAATTCTCTGCCTGAACACAATTGCTCAATCCAAGTGCAGATACAGATCAAAGTACTACACAGATTCTTTCCCAAATAGCTGTGAGAAGAGACATTTAGATTTCATTTCTGACCCTCCCAGGTTCTTACCTCTATTAGAAAAACACTGTTAATTAGATGCCTCTTCAGTAGAAGGGGAGGGGTACTTAAGTGATTTATTGTGTCTTTTAGGAGAAAGGATGTACTTTAGAGGCTTAAAATTTTTAAAAAGGGTCATTTAAGATTTGCAATAAATGTAAGTATTATTTAGAGTGGTGATAATTCTCTTGAATTTCATCTGAATGCAATCACCAATTTATTGAGTGCTGAATGTCTAGGAAATAAGCTGGTAAACAGGTAATTAAATGCCTAACTGCATGGGCACAAAAAGCTAAAAAATGAGCTATTATTTTGTTATATAAAGCACCTGGAAGAATGGGTAGCTCTCCCATTTTCTTTTAAGATCCTGGGTAATATTACTTCACCTTTGCTTGCTTTCTTCAGTTTCAGATTTCAAGATCAGTTGTTGTTTGAATCTTATTACAATAGAAGACAGTGAAAGTTGTTAGCTAGGGAAGCTGCATAGCCTGAAACATCCCTTGTAGTATACCTAACCACAAAACAATGGGATGGAAATTTGCATACATTTTCATATATTTGAATAAATATATGGATAAACTATTATAAACACAGATTTTAGTTTAAATTGTGTTGCAACAGAACTAGTTTATCATTACTTTTTTCTTATTTCAAGTTTTTTTCATTAACCATAGCCTAGAATAGATTTAAAATAGTAGTAATAAAAATAACTCCTAAAAGAAAAAAGAAAGCAGTGTTTTTCCATATTGTTCACTTATATCTCACAGTAGGTTCTTCATATTTTCCTAACTAAGTATAATTTTGCTTTTGTGAATAACCACATGGCTGTGGCTACAGGATAAAAATTCCACCTGACATGGTGACATGTAGATATGGAATTTCCCCTCAGTATTTCTGTTCCATAGTGAAGTAAAATTAAAGTATAGGTGGGACTGGGGAATATTTTTCTGACTGGTTTTAAACTTCTCATCTTCAGCCTCATGGCTCTAGATTTTGAGTTCATCCCTAGTAAACACAGAATGACATTTTTGGGGGCAGTTTGGTACTTAGCATATTTGAACATTTGGACCTCAAAAAAACCACTAGAGGATTGATCAAAAATAGGTAAAGGCTCTTGTTTAAAAGCAAGCAGTAATTAGCTGGTGGACACTTTCTCGGCAGAGGAATCTGATCGGCTCAGATATTCCTGCAATTTTCCTTTCTTATTGCACAATACTAAATTGTAATTTATTACTTTTTAAGAAAGGTATTTCAAGGCCATTTCATTTTTTAAATAAATACGTTTGTACCTCAATCTCAGTGTTAGTTTTCATGGCATCAAAGACATTGGAACTGGAGAATTTCTGTTTGCTCCATATCTGACATGGGCTCTCCTCACTTTAGACACCTCTTTTCTGTGCTGAACTCATGGTCCTCCCTTTCAGCAAAACCCATGCCTTTCAAAAATCTAAAAGTGCATCGGGTAGCACAGAGTTTATTATTATGTCATAACAAAATGATGATCTCTGTTTGTGAATTTTTGCAAGAAAAGAACAGAAAAATACCTATGTAGACATGATAAACTGTTGCACTTATTAAGTGATTAATTCAGCGAGGAGACTGAACACAACTTGTACAACTGTCCTTGTGTTCAGCTTTGAAGACAAGATTTTGCAGAGCAACGACATCAGAGTAATCATAGATTGCTTCAGACAAATAGTGCACAGACTGTTTCACTTCATAGCAATAGGGTTGAACATATCCCTATTAACATTGAAATCTCAGGAGTCTGAAACAATCTCAATCCAATGGTTATTTCTCCGTTGATACATCTTGTTTAACTGTTGTATTAAAACCATATTTGGGCCACAGCAGCACTCAATAAATGCTCAGATCCTGTAAAACATATTACCTTTATCTGTATTTCCAAGCAGGGAGTCATGGAGTCCGAAGAAACTCCTATCTGTGTTAAACGCTGGCAAGACTGTCCTTGGGGTTGGCCTAAGACCAAGACAAAGCTCATTTCTGTATAGAAGCTTAAGGTGCTCCCTTAGGGCACCTTCTAAGAGGATCTTTCTGCAGTGTGGATGAGCCCAGACTCTAGAGAAGAGTTTTAGGTAATAGACTTTTGCTGTGGCTGCCATAATGGAGAAAAATATATGAAATCCTGCCCCATTAATTCCAGTGCTTTATACCTCTTTGTGTAATTTTATTAAGAATATGGTATTCCTAATTAATGAAGGTTTTTTTTTAGAGATGGTTCTTCTACATCCTGAAAGCATTTACATAGCATATAATAAAATTATTTATATGGTTTTTCATATGGAGATCATCTTCCTTAATGTTTTGGTCATAAGGGCCTTAACAAGCTCATTAACATGAAAACCAGTATCTGCCAGAGGGAAACGTTTGAGGTCCTGCATCCCAACCATTAATTCTGGGAAACATGACCCACTGGACAACCCAAAGTACTTTTGGGAATAATGCATGGAACTGTTTCAAGTTTGTACACATCAGGGCACAAGGGAGGCTTGAGCCTGATGAGCACTTCAGCGTTGTAAGAGTATCCATACTTCAACAGTTGGAATTAAAGCAAGTAGTATGAAAACTGTCTGTGATAGCTCAATAAATTCACACCAGGTTCGGAACATCAGTTAGGGCCAAATAACGTGAACTCTGCTGCCTCTCAGTTATCAATGGGTTTTTATACATCCTTTGTTACTACCTTGAAGAAGATGTAGCTATTAAACCAACACTGTGTCTTTTCTTCCGTGATACCAACATTTGAGCCATATTTTTCTTTATTATAGGACCACCTAAACTTTTGTCATTGTGAAGGGATTGTAAGATGGGTGGTCAGAGTACTCGTGAAGGGCACTGGTATTTGCCAGAATCAGGTCCTTAATGTTGAAATTTCATGTAAGTGTGAAAGCTGCAAATAGACAAAAAATTCAGTCACATGATATGCATAACACCTATAATAAAACATTTTCCAAGGCAATTTACATTCTCATGTCTTCTTTCCCAGATTGCATTATTAAAAAGGGAAATAGGAAATAGATACCTAGAATTAGACCTTTCACAGATGAAAATACAAAGTTAATTGTGTGGTGTAAGGCATGCAGGGGTAGAAAGACACCATGACTTAAACAGCATGCTAAAGGGATGCAAGGATTCCTGCTTAGTTCAGGAAGCCTGGAGAGGACAAACAGACTATAGTATTATTTGGGACTACTGTAAGCATTAGTACTTGCCACCTTAAAGCCAGGGGAAAAATCTGCATTCCCTCCAGTACAAAAACAAATAAAACATTACAGCTTAATATGCATCTCCACTGAAAAATAGGTGGAAAACCTTGCATTCAGAGGGTGTGGAGATGGACTGTAGCACAGACACTTTTGCCATAAAAATTCACACCTAATCTTTTGCTATGGCTGGCAGTCACAGACTAAGAGGTGTCACCCAGCAAGGACTGTGCAAAAATTATTCCACTTGCTTTTTAAAAGCACAAAGTGTCTGAGAACTGATGTGACAGACTTTTGTGTTTGCTCTTTTTGCTGTGAGAAACTAACTCCATATATACATATATATATAAATATATTTAAGTAGAATAAAATTATCATTTATGACTTTTTGTACCTTTTGTCAGCTAATTTGTTCTCCTACATTTAAATATCTGATCTTCCCTGACTGCCACATCACACCACTAAGGAACTTCAGTATATAATTCCAGCATGTTTCCTTCTTTACTAAATTTAAATGCTACTTTTTCTGGACCTTCTAGGGATGCTTACACAACCACATGTATATGAGCATGTGCACTTGCTCATGTGTGTGCTCAACTTGTGTCTATGACTTCAAAACATCCAAGACAAAATATCTGAAGCTGGTCTTCCTAGTTTCCTCTCTTATCCTTGCAACTATTTTATCTTTGTTGTGTCTGGATTACAACTCCAGAGCTCTGCCTGTATCATATTTTGATAGTTACTCCTGTTGGAGCTCATGTGACATCACAAATATCAAGTCTGTGATGCATTCATCCAGACAGCTCTGAAACAGCCAGTTTGGGGTGGATGTACGAGGATGTTCATCATCCTCTCTGCAGCTGCAGTTAGGCATTTGTAGAGTGAATGCAACCCTAAGCTACACAACATCTCCCTTTTGAACAGCGCAATCAAAAAACCTGACATACCTGCAGAAAACAGAATGGAAAGGGTACAAGGTGCCTGAATCAGTCTCCCGGATTATTGAAACTTCTACCATAAATACTGTTTATCACTTCTATCATTCCAGAAAAAAACCCTACCACAACATGCTATAAACTACTTAGAAGCTGCCTCATGAGCTTTTAAGCCACCTCTGTCACAGGGGCAGCAACCTCTGAGAAGGAGGCCAGCAGACAGATAGGGGCAGAAATCTTGTCAGCTGTTTGACTTTAATCCACTGATGCTTTAGAGTCAAAACCCTAACACGTAATTTTCCTTGCAAACAAACATTCAATATATAGTCAGCTCTCCATTATCCCTGCCAGATTATCCAGTTTGCTGATAAACAGTGCCACAATTGCAGACATACATACTGGCTCTGTGCAGGCTAGCCCAGGTCTGGCAGAGCTTATTAGCTTAAGCTCTGCAAAAATACTTCTGCACAGCTTCCAGAGCCAGCTTTGGGTGCCTCCACATTGTGTTGCTGGAACCAGAGTGCAAAGCAGACATCCAAATGGGTCCACAGGAAGCCAGCACATGTCCAGCAAGGCTTCAGATTTTGCCAGCCCTACATTAGCATCAGCTCATACAGGGGTTAAAAACAGAGATAGTTTTCTGTAACTCACCCTTTCCCTGCTTGTTCCCATTAATTCATTAACATAGTTATTGTGAGTTCAGCCTTAGGCCACAAGAAAGCTCCCAGAAGACTTTAGCCTTAGCCAGGGAATGCACTGAGCAACATCTAATTAACCCCAACCAAAAGCAGGTCCTGGGGACTGCAGCGAGGAGGGAGAGCCAGGGCCATGTTGCCAAGTAACTGTAGGAAGACAGTCCTGGAGCTGGTTCAGCGCCTTGCTCCCCTGCGTTCTTGTATTTCAAGCAGAGCCCCAGAACTCCCTCTTTAGGAAATTTTAAATACAAACAAATTCAGTGTTTGTGGTGTCCTTATCAAGTAGAGTGGATGATTGCATTTAAGTAAACGCTGGTGTCTTGAATTTGCAGAGAGATATGCACTGGAACATGACCGAAGTTAATAAATTATAAAATGCTTTGGTATAACTCAGGATGGGAAATATTACAGAAACATGATGCACTGCTATTTTCTATCCTCATGCCCTTTCAGGTTTTTCTCTGTTTGCTGAGATACCCCCAAAGAATGCTAATTATTGCACAGATGTGGGATTTTTTTTTTTCCACCAAACTATATTGACATTATCAGCTAGTTTATTTATTCATCCAAATGGCTGCCAGCTGCAGAGAGATTTGTGTTTTTATTACCTATGCCAGACTCAGGCTCATGGCTAAGGGGTGAAAGGTCCCACATTAGATTACTGATCCCTTGAGCCAGTCAGTTCTTCAGACCAAGCACTTTCTAATGCATATTTTGTACCATGTAATCAACTCACTTTTCAAGGTGACACAGTCACAAGTTTTTAAAAAAATAAGGGAAATAGCAAGAAGTTGATGTTCATAACCACAGTAACCCGTTTGCCTAACACAGCCAATTTAATTTCTAGGGTCACATCTCTCCTTCATTTCTAAAATGCAGGCAAGCATGCTAGGTAAATGAAAGTGAGGAGAAACATATGCAAGCTTCCTTCAATATTTAGCTGCATATACTGATACACTTACACGTATCTGTATATGCACACAAACATTTGCACATGCACATTTGCTATGGAAATATTATCATTTTCAGGAAGATTTTTGTTAAGTGATTTATGCTAACTGCTTAGGAAAAAATGATTCTACAAAACCTGGAAAAATAAAAACAGATTTATTTATTCCAAGGTGGTCCTACTCAATCAAAATGCTTTGGTTTATTGAGCAGAAATGTTTCATTCGAATCATACTGATGTCAAGTTACATCTGCTTAGCACCTCATGGGAGTCACACTGGAACTGTGATGCAGATGCTACCTAACTCCATGATTTCTCGTGGACTTCCTGGGTTGGCTGTGATGCCATGTATCTTCCCCTATGGACAGGTCATGTAGGAAACTGAATCTCATGGTTTGCAAGGCTGATGGTAAATATACTACAGCAACTTAGCCCTTTCTGTAAGGCAGGGTAAAATATGACAAGTCAAGTACAATGCACATGAAGCTTTCCTTTGGAAACTGAGAAGTAACCATGCATCAAACATTTCAACTTGATTCAGTACACTGACATGAAGTATCTCAACATGGAATTGCAGAAATAATTAATTTCAATTAAAGCACTACAGAAAGTACTGCATTATGTATAAACTTTCTGACTTGCAATAAATTCAGATATTTTGACTGCAGAGGAGAAAAAAAGGTTAGAAATTCCTGAGGATTTTTAGCTATATCAAAGAATCTGATTCCAACTTAAATATAGCTCAGATCGTATTAAAAAAAATTCACTCCACATACATGGATTCTGATTTTTAACTTACCATAACATATTTCCTCTACCCATATTCCCTCACACTCCCCATGTAGCAAGCAACAGAACTGAGGGCAGGACAGAAGATGAGGGCATACCAACCTCCTCTCACACACAGCTTGATATCTAGAGGGAAACTCGGCAGGACATAAAGCTTACATGCATGGAGCCAACAAATCTGCATTTCCTTATGCATAGTAACCAAAAGAACCTTATGGTCAGCTTCAGCTCATTGGAATTCAGAGATATTTCCCATACAGCCAGAAGGGTAGAGCAGCAAGTTTATCACCAAGATCAAGACTGCAGAGCAAAGCTGCCCAGCCAGCACGAGTGCCCTGGTGAGTCGGCAGCATGAGAGAGCTTTGTGCAATAAAGGGGAAGCTGGTTCTCTAGGGCACATTATGATTTCAAATCAAAACAATGCCAAAGACTTTGCAAATATATGATGAAGGGCAATAGTACAATAGAAGTATAATTTTGATTAGAAGTAAGGAATTTGGGAAGGTCTAATAGTAATTTGGGAACAATACAAGACACAAAAGGACACAGAGAAGAATTTAAGGTAGAGAACACTGACATACCAAGTGTTAACTTTTTCAGGAATTTCCCTCCAAGTCAGCCAGGGTCTGATGCTACAAAGAGCATATGGCCTTGGGCAATAAATACCTGTTTTTTCCCAGCCTCATGCTTTTTGCATTTCCCAAATTCTCACTAGGCAGTGCAAGTGCACAAGTACTTCATAGTCTAGGAGGGATCAGGAAAGAAATGTAATTACTCTTATGAAGACTCCTCTTCATAAAACGTTTTCTGGGTGTTGGGGTGGATAATATGGCCCTAATTACTTAAATAAGTCACCAGTGTATAATTTAAAAATGAGACCTAGATACGACTGACTGTTTTGACTGTTTACTCTGGAAGTAAATGTGGCTAAGAGTGGCACACACTTTCCAGTTTGCCTACGGCAGTAAAAACCCCTCAAGCCAGCCCTGTCAGGAGTGGTGCTGACATGCATTAATGTTGCAGTTACCAGCAGATAATAAAATGCAATTAACAGATCTCATCACTAGTCCTTAAGTGAGTGCACCACATTGCAAAATTTCGATATGCATCTCGTTATTGATGCAACATCCATTCAGCCCACGGTACCAGATATCCTGGATTAATCTTACACAATCTGTTCTGGTTTATACTGCACCATGATTTTCTAAAGATTGCAAACCGAGACCTGACTGACCTCTCGCCCTAACACGTAACACTCACAGTGAAGTTACTGGTCTCACATAACTAAACCTTATGGCCAAAAGCTCTGGAGGGGAAAAAGAACTGTACTCCCTCTGTTGGTGGAAAAGGAAAAATGATGCTAAAAACATCCTAATCCACAAAGACCACCTTGTCTGTCAATGTTTTTTGCTGCAAAATTTTTGATAAAGTGGAGTTAGGGAGACAAAAGTGAGCTGTAAAAAGAAAATAGAATTCTTATCATATATTCAATACAGAAATTATTTCTAAAAAGTTCTGGAAATTGTTTTTTGTCTTTCTTTCTGTGAAGGTCTTGCTGTGATGGCTAATACATTCTGAAGGGCTCTGCTATGTCACAAGGAAGACAGGAGAAAAAAAGGAAGTCCATCCTTATTAAAGTGGCATAATCAAAATTTGACTGATAGTGATATTGCCTAAGCAAGATCAGGCAAACTGCTCATTTTAGGCAGGAAAGCTCTGCACTCTGGCCACACTGGGACCAAGGGATCTGGTTAGATAAGACAGCAAATTGCTGAGGATGACCAGATTGTTGTGACCCTCCCATACCTCGTGAGCTACACTACAGCCATGAAGAACCAAGATTTTTGCTGGTTTTGAGGGAAGTATCAGTGTTTCTGTGGTGACAGCTGCTGCTGTAGGACAGCAAGAAGCAAAGCCCTTGTGCTGCCTAACTCACTGGTAATAACAGGAGCAGGAAACTGATCTCCAGCTTCCTCTCTCACCTCACCTTTCCTGCAGCATATCTTTCTTTCCATTCTTGTCTCCTAGTGTAAATCTTACTTGTAGCCACATTTTAACTGTTAGTTCTGCATGTTTCATCTTCACTGGGGGTGCAGTAGATGAAGGTAGATAGTTGCATTGTAGCTTGACCTGCACTCAGGTGATGGGTTCTAGAGGGGCTGGCAAAGATATGAGTACAGAGAGAGATGGATGGAACATCAGCACTTAAATCATTGAGAATTGCCAGGCAGGTTTTGGACATGACAGGCACCTCTGTGTTCATGACAAATTGTTGCTGATGGCATCTCCCTTGCTAATGGCCCATAACTTCAAGTCCTGTCCTTCACAGATCTTTTTCTAAGAAGGCTTGTTTGGGATTTGAATTCTTCATGGACATGGGCTTCACTGGTCAAAATTATGGGAAAAAGCCAAGCCAGAAGGCCAGGGTCTTGTTCACATTGTCTCCTTCATGCACTGATGTATGACACAATTTTCCTTTCTAATTTAATTTATTTGCTTAATAAGAAGTGAAGAAATATTCACCTCTGTTTTAACTGCATGTTCTTCTCCTTAGTAGGTACAGATTTACTACTTATGACAGCTGTGGTCTTTGCCTGCTCTCCTGTCCATTTCACTGTGTTCTCACGTGAGATGGTTACTTGGTACATCATTCTATTGCTGCTGCATCATCTGAATTTTTAGGGTGAAGGTTTTCAGAACAAATTAATTTGCATGATTCCCCTTTATGTCAACTGCATACCATCCCCATCTCTGCAAACAAATAAAAAAGAAAATATATTTTTCCTCTAGCCAGTTGAACTAAATAACGTCCACCTTTCCAAAAGAGTAGCTCCCCTTACTTTTTATTTTGAATGTTTAAAACACATTATTAAATTACCTAAATGCATAATGTATACAAGTTCAACAGATGTGATAAAAATACTAAAAAATCACTGATTAAGACCTACTGCATTTGAGAAATGGCCATCAAAAGAAAAGTGTTGATTGTGTCAACAAGTGAACTAAACCAAATCATAGGTACACTTTCTATCTGTACATCCTCAACAACCATAAATAGGATTGCCAAGTGGATAGAGAAGACCAGACTCAGGACTACAAATAGCCTTTGTGCTGAATGATTAAATACAATATATCCCTCTCCGACTCTGATGGGTGCAAAAATACGTGTAGGATGACAGGGGGCCAGGAATAAATAACAGTAGAGTGCACTGTTGAAAAAGAATAGTCAGCTGCCTTCATGTGTAAAAAAAAATGAAAAAAAACCCCCAACCTTAATACAACAATTATCATTAAGAATGATTTTTCCACCACCTAACTGACAAGTAAATTATCACGTCTGTACCTGCATGTTGAGTTACTGCTTCACCTTCACCAGTAAACAAAGAGGGGGGAAAATTGCTTTCAGTGACAATTTCTTTTTCCCAAAAAGCCAAGCTGTTTGTGCTTTCTCTCTTTTTCTTTCTCTACATGTTTTGTTGTTGAAAAAAAATCAGATATAATTAGATAAAGTGGTAGCATAAAGCCAGGAGAGTTTTTGCTAGAAATCAGGGAAATTGTGTCTCATTTACTGTTATCCCTTCAGTTATCTCCCCCCATCAGTGCTTTACTCCTATAGCCTTCCCTAAATATATTAAAAGGTTAATTAATATTTAATAAAATAAAAGCCTTTATTCTACTTTATTGAATGTTGAAGAGGTATTAATGAGCAAATGGATACTGTTGTCAGGTAACAAACATATGGAGCCTATGGATCCATCTAAATTCTGCTCTATTTCCCTTCTTTATTTCCTGGCATTTCAAAAGAGAGAAACATTAAATCTTTTTTCCTCTTTACTACTCTTTTATGAAACAGATATCTGAAGAAAGTAATTTTTAAAAAGAAAGGAGAGTGTTCTTACTGCAGCTTTATCAGAAGACAACAATAATTAGGTATCACACATAAATATCCCAACATAGAGGAGACTCATAGTAAAATTTTAAAAAGCTCCAAAATGCTGAAAACATCAGCCTGATGAATCACATCCCAACAGGACCTATTTTTCATTAATGGCATCCTGATATAACCAGCTTGTATATAAACATTCATGGGACAAACACCCAAAGGTAGATGTGTCGTAACATAAGTATTTACAATTCTACTTCCTTTTACACCCAGAGTTGTCTCAGCCTTGATGGAGAAAAACAACTTTTACGTTCTTGCAGCCAAGGAGGATCCAGAAACAACTATCTCGTGGCTCTTCCTTGAGAGTCTCCATCCAGCAGCTTTTGCTGAAGGCCTCCCACCAAAATCTCAACTCACACCCTCCTGCTAGACTATTACAATGTAGGAGCCTAACACCATCAAGTGGTTCATCATTCCAACACTGCTTCACCAGCCTTGGCAGGTCCCTCGGGTGCCCCAGACAAACTCTGAGGGACCCAGCTGCGTGTTTGCTGCTTGGGTGGTGCAGGTCTCAGCCCAGGACACAAGGCTGAAATGCCAACAGCCTAACAGGTCGTGAAGGAGCCAAGGAGCTGAACACCACTTCAGCAGCAGCTCCAGGTGGCAGGACAGGGCAAACCACTGGCTGTGAAAACCTCTGGGGTGGCTCCAGGGGGATCCACCACAGCTCGTGAGTCAGGCTGTTTGGTGGTGAGGATGAACACCCAGATTGCAAGAGCCCTGGGTAAGAAGGGCTTCTTTATCTTTTCTTTATTTAAATTATTTTTTCTCATCTGGTGATCTATTTCAAGGTGAAGATATTCTCACCCTATCCTATGAAAGCTATTCCATTGTTCAAAACCCAGAATTCAAGGTGAGTGGTCGGGAAGAGAGGCTGTACATTACTCTCTAGATCTTCTCCTTGGGAAAAGGAGGAGTGCTAGCCCCTTGCTGCTGCAGCTATATGTCTTTTATGTGAAAAAGCCATTAGACTGAAATCCAATGACAGGAATATGTCTCTCTTTCTTCTTAGCTGACTGTAAAAACAGAGTATATAGCAAAGGAATGAACAGAAAATGCGGATACTGATTGTCATGTATGAAAAAGGAAGAAGTTTTTTGCTATTTAAAAGAAAAGGTTTGGTATCAGTTTATACTGAACAAGAGATTGCTTTCTTATTTATACAACTATAACCCCACCTGCCTTGGATTAGACTTGATGTACTGACAGACTGTCCTCCCAGTTCTACAGATGCCAGGGAGCAGTTCGTGTCACCAGATTCCTGTGACCTTCTGCACAGACACAGGAGGTTTTTCCCTTCTTAGTCCCTGCATTTTGCAGCTGCTTTCCTCCAGGTTACCCTAAGAAACACACAGAGTGTCATCTGAAGCCAGAACTGAGAAGCATCCTCTTAAAACACAGTGAAGCACACAGGTTGCTGCATATGCAGGACACTGTCATTGCTGAATGCTGGCTTTAGCTTCATTTTCAAAGAGCATTACAGTCATGCAGTAAAATTCAAACTTAAACTTTTTGATCTTTTACACCATTATTTAGGTTTCCGAATGAAAGTTTAAGCAACCCACAATTTTGTTTAGCGAATACAGCAAGCTTTGGGGATCACTTTCAAAAACACCTCATTTGCATCAATTCAGCTGATCTCTTCCTTGTTGGTGAAGATGAAAGTGTGCTTCTATCTTACATTTCCCTCTACTCAGACAATGAGGCACACATTCCTTTCAAAAAAGAAAAATAACTAGATCAGCAAACTTGTTCTCCCCTTTTCCAGTATTTCTTTGACTGCATAATTGAAATGCAGGAAAAAAATGCACAAAAGCAAGAGGCACAGATGTTTACATCACAGGTACCTCAAATAACTTAAAAGTATCCTAACTGTGTATAGCCTGTGAATATATTTCATGCCTCACTCACTGAGAATTAGCATTGAAAGTCATCACAGTGAACACAGGGAACTGGATGAATTTCAATCTACTGCAGAAACCAGCCACTTATGTTGTTTGATGTCATCTGCAGTCACATCACTGCAGACATCTTTTGCAAGACTAGTAAAAGAAACGTTGTCATTTTTGACATGGCTGCCTGTCCCTCTTCACTGCTCGAGTGACAGCATTCATAGCGCTCTTCCCATTGCTCACTGTACATAACAAACCCAGGTGCAGAGATGAGTCTCCCAGGCTTTCCTTTGAAGAATGTCAGATCAGCTCTGCTTCTTTTAAAACCGCTCCCTTGGACCAGCTGACATTTCTGCAAGCCACACAACACGAAGGAATCAAGATTTCAGGCAACTGATACCACTTTGGGGACACACAAGCTGTAATCTAAATGCAAGCTACAAAGCCAAAATTAACAATACATGCAACTGAATGTCACTGGGGTAGGAAAACACACTGCACCATTAAGAGAATTAAGGAAAAAAAACAGATCTCAAACAGGTAAAATAATTCACATTGAGCACTGCTCTTATTGGCTTCTCCACTTGTCACAGAACACCAATATTGTGCAAGCTGTACCAAAGGGCAAAACAGGGGATTTGTGATGATGTAAAGAAGAGAGACCAGTCTACCTAATTTTAAGCACTTACTTCAGGCACCCAAACAGGAGCCTTGGTCACCTTGGGCTCTTTCTGTGGTGAGTGGAGTGTGGGAGAAACATCTCCAGGGAATGCTTCTGGCCTCTTGAGCTGTGAATTGGCTTCTAGTGGTGCCTCTCACTCTTCATTTCTCAAGAACAAAATGAAAAGCCTTAATTTAGGAATCTCTGACCTTCTCCTCCAAGTCCTCCTCATCCTTCCCTCAAAGGCCTAAAGCTCCATTATACTTCAAAGACCTGAGAGCAGCACTTGAATGCTGGGATGAAGTTTCCTGCCTAGGAATGAAGTTGAGATAACTGCTATGGCAAGGGAGATACTCAGGGAGCTATGGTTTTGTTCACAAGAAAGTCCAGAACTTACCCCAATTATCCAAAGTTGTATGTCTGCTAAATTGGGCTCGAAATGAGTTAGGAAATCTCAGCTCATGTGATGGATCGGTAGTAATGCTTCTTGCAGTGAAAAATAGAAATATTTAAGGCTTTCCCTGGAACTATATTTCTCACACTAGCCTTGTAGAGAAGCAAGAGCTAAAGAAAACCCATATGTGTCAGTATATTTCTGGGTAGAAAAAACTTTTGAAGAGATCAGTTCAAAAAGCACTTTCTATCTGTGCATTCATGGCTATCTTTCCATAAAACAGCCTCTCAATGAAAATTCATATTTTTTTTTTGTTTTCAGGGTTACTGTTAGTTTACAATTTAGAGATTGTGACTAACCTAATGAAATCACTGCATCAAGAAATGTCCTCATGTATACATAGCCATGCACAATCAAAACCAAGCTCTTTATCTCCCGCACCAATGCTGCACAGATTAAATGTTGCCTGTAAAAACCTGTGGAAGTACATTTACATTAAAAAATATAGACATATTCAACACTTGAGCAAACAAACAGAAGTGGAGAAAGGAGTGGAGGAAACAAAAGTAATAAATGAAATTTAATTCAGCCTTTTATTTTAACTCAAATGGAAATCACTGCAGCAACACTACACAACAGAATTGGTAGATTTTTTTAAAAGTCAAAGTGCATCTAGCAGTTAAAAAAGGTTGAGGACACACTGTTCTTGATCGTGAATAGTGGAGAGAAGTTAGGCTGGCTTTAGCTGAGGCTTTAGTTGGCTGGCTTTAGCTGAGGCTGCCTTATGCTGTGCAAAACCAGCTTTCCCAAGCCTCTGGACTGGGCAATATAAAAGCTCAATAGAATGGAGAAACTAATACAGTGTTATTGTTGTCTCTTTGAATGTGATGTATTTCTGATTCACAAAACTTGACACAGGAGGAGGACCTCCATCTCATTTGAAGATCATCTGCATATCCTGTTGAGAACTTAAAGCAGAGAAAAAATTGAAGCAGAGCAAGGGGTACACGATTTCATCAGTCTGTTGTTGTTCACAGCTACATCTGCTGCTACAATTTTAAAAGGCAACTAATTTTTTTTAAACTCAGATAAAGTTTCTGCTTACTTTCAATGATTGGAAATCCTTAGAAAGTTAAACTAAACTTACAAAGCTTAAAACTAAACTGAGTTTTAAACTCAGTATGGTCACAATATCCATACCATGGGAAAAGGTGGGTTTGGTCTGCTGGAGAATCTGCAAGGAAAGGGCTCAGCAATGGTCCCGAAGGTTTAGTATCACTTGTCTGGGAGCATCCATGTGCTGGCAGAGCAGCCGTGCTCATGTGATGTGCCAGGGGCATGCAAGGATGAAGTGCTGATGCACCCAGACACAGCCCAGTGAGAAGCTCCCAGCAGCAGCTCTGCCAAGGCCTGGTGACACACACAATATATGTATTTATTTTTTTTTGTGCGTATGTATGCAAGCTCCAGTGCCTGGGCTGAACTTCCCAGCTCCCATCTGCTGTGCACAGTGTGAAACGTCTCACTGTGCAGGAGCCAGAACAGCCATGCATGCTGCAGAAATCCCACTCATCTCGGTATATTTCCAGAGGCACAGCTTGTGCTGACCCCGGGAACGGAGGCGATTTGCATTCACACGCCAGAATCAGAGGTTTAGCTGCTGCCTTCCTCTCCATTTTCACCATTTGACCCGTTGTTTTTCTCCAGCTCAGCTGACACAGACACTACATTATGCTTCCAATGGCAGAGAGTACATTAAGATTCAGGGGATTCTGTACATCCTGTGCATTTTTCATTGCATCTATTGATATTATGTATTAAAAGACTAATGATTTGGAGCCTCTAATATCAGGAAATGATGCCTCTAATGATAAATGTTTGACCTCAGGCCTGGAGTCTGCAGCATAGCTTCCTTGTCTGTGTATATGTTTCCTAAAAGCCTGGCTGAGTGGAGTGTTGGCTAGTGCAGCAGCTGCTTGAGCCTGCACCTGTCTCTGTGGTGCTTGATGTTCATCACAGAAGGGCACTGACTGCTTAGAAAACAAACCAGGATGGTACAGGTATTTGAGTCAAAGCATACACCTGGTGATGGGAGCAGCTTCATTCGGTATGTAAATAGTCTGTAAAAAATAAATTTTATCTCAACTTCCTCTGGTGTGCTAGATGCACTGAATTTTGTATCACAAGAGAATAGTTTAAATCCACTCTGCAAGCAGACAAAGAGAAGGCTGCTAAAAGCAGATGATTGATCTCAAGGTGCACTGTATTAGTTCATGCTTCATATAAGTACAAGAAATTGTATGGTTGGGGCCTCGAGTTTTTTGACTCAGAAGCTTAAAACTTCAGAGCTGTCTGCCTTTTCATGCTTTAGGACAAAGATTTGTTCAGCTCACTCTGACCTGCCTTGTTGTTTTGCTGGAAACTTGATTTCCTGATTTTCTCCTCAAGTTGCAGAAAGAATGTTTTAAGAAGAGTACAAACATGAATCTTCAGCATCCAAATAAGAAATCCTTTCTTCAAGGGAGTCATAAGAAAACATATTTATGTAAACGAATGTTTCAAAGGTGAAATATTATGCAAAAAGAACCTTTATTTTTAACAGTGTTTCAGCCACATGTCTTGCCTTTACTGGCAAATGTCTTGCTGTGTAAAATTTCATTACCAAACTCATTTCTATTATCCATTTATTGGTCTGAATTTTTTTTCTCTGTAGGCTTGTTTACTGTATACATACATGATGATGTAAGGCTTGCCTTAGGGAACTGAACTAACATAATTACTTTGCAATTTACAGTTTTTATTAAGGTTTTTTTTATTAAAAATGCCACTTAAAAAAGACCAGTTCTGAATCCTTTCATTATTAAAGAGCTCCTCATGTGAATATGTGATCCCAGATATGAAGTACTGATCCTGCAAAATCATAAGCATATCATAAACATGCTTAATTTTATACACTTTGAGTGACTCCATTCAATTCATGGAGTAACAGGGCTCACAAGTTGCAATTCAACAGAGTACCCAGACATATGCCTAAAGCCACCTTTGTTCAGCAAAACCCTTCTGCAGGCAGATTTTCAGTAATATACTCAAGGATACATTTATATTTAAGCACATGATTAAGTGCTTTATTGAGCTGGGGCCACCATTTCTTGAATGAGGCTTATTAATAAGCCTATGTAGTTTGGACTGTTACTTCATATGAAAGGCAGTCAAACGTATTTCCAAATACATACAATGAAAAAAATTACATCAGCAGACTAAACCACTGTTTTTCAATATATTCAAAATCAGTATTGATTAAAAACAGTGTGCTAGATGGCAGATGCCCCTTTCTCACTTAAGATCTCACAAGAATGCACTACACCCACAATGGGAAGACAGATAGTTGAGAAACAGATCTCTGATTGTATAGTGATAAGTTACGTATAATCTGTTTTGGCAGCATTTATTCAATTAGTTATTTAAAGATTCAGTATGTCCTCCAAGATTCATAGAATCTTAGAATCTCTAAGATTGGAAAATGCCTCCAAGATCTCTGAGTCCAACAGTTAACTGTTGTGGTGGATCCCCCTGGGCCCCCCAGCCGTGTCCCTGCCATGTGACTGAGTTGGGTCTGTCTGATGTTCAAGCAGCCCGGGCTCTGATCTGGTTGGTTGTTTGTCCCAGCTCCGCCCCTGGTATCCCCTTTCCCCCTGTCTGTGATAAAACCAGCAGGACACAAAGCCCCACCCTCTCACCTCGCCGGCTCTGCCCAGGTCGGGTCCTCTGTCCCCACCCCAGGACAGAGGGAATAAATGACTTAACATCATAAGAGGTTTGAGCTGTATTTCTCTTCTCAACTTCTGCTTCTGGTGAGTAGCTGTCCCTGACACTGGCTTAAAGTGGGGCTGCACAGTCGAGGGATATTTAGGCTGTTTGTGAATGGTCTAAGGATATTCCAAGACATAAAGAGGCAAGCTCCCCATAAAAATTAAGCAGTGGACAGCTAATAGCCCCAAGAGTTAACCCAGCACCATTGTGTTCACCACTAAACCATATCCCAAGCACCACATCCACACACCTTTTGAACACTTCCAGATACAATTGACTCCACCACTTGCCTGGGCAACTTTTTCTTGTGCCTGACGACCTTTTCATTTTTCTAATCTAATTGAAACCTCCTCCAGTGCAACTTGACAACATTTCCTCTTGTCCTGTCCCTTGTTACAACATCCTTTCAGGTATTTGTAGAGAATGATAGATTCCATGGCCCTAACTTTTCTCCTGTTCTAATAAATAAGATATTTGACAACAGGAATTGAGACAACCTTCTATAGTCCCTGAGAATATTTTGTTTTCTTTTTCAATCTTAATAAACAGCAAAATGCAATAGCAATTGCATCCTCCCATGCCTTCTAGAAGGAGACAACATGAAACTAAAAATTAAAGAATAAGAAACTTGAAGCAATAATATTAGAAAAATAGCTTTAGAAGAACAAAAGTATTTGAAAAGATGTCCACACTGGTCTCAAAATTATGTATTTATGTATCTCGCAACCTTAGTATGAAAATATAACAACAACAATAATAATATTAATAACAATAACAATAATAACAACAACAACAACAATAATAATAATAGTAATAATTACAGGTGAGCTGCACAGCTTACATTTTGACTTTATCATGATAGATTGACAGGTCACCCCAAACCTATGTTAAGAAACCTTTTTACTACAGTGCATTCTTTATTAATATGGCAGACAGTTCTGAGAGTTTCATCTGGAAACACATGGGCAGAGATGAGGGAATTATGAAGAAAAAAAGGAAAGGCACAAAATTGATTAAATGGTCAAAAGTCAAATAAGTGGAGAATGTTGAATAAGGCAACTCTTAGTCAAATGACAAAAAGGTGAAGAAAGTAAAAAACAAGCACAAAGAGAGAATCTTAATGCCTTACAAAGTAGCAACATAATTAAAGTAAGATGGAACGGGGGAAAGACATCTGTAGTTTAGCTAGAAAGAAACATCCCTTACTGCTAAGACCTATTAATATTTTTCTCCTAGGGAAAAGTGGCAGAAGCCCTAGCACCAATTTAATACTAACTGGAGAAAAACGGAGAACACTCTGCAGAAGAGCAGCGCTCCCCATGGTGGTGTGCTGGATGATGAAAGAGGTTTGCCTGACACTCAGTGCTATAGCTTTAATGAATCTTCATTTTCTGAGCCTTCCCCCTTAAAAATTACAATATGCAAGTTATATAAAACATTACAGGCTCTCTTGACTGCTCTAAAATATACTGATGTGCAGGCAGATGTTTTTCACCTGATCCAGATTTTTTTTCTAAATTTTTTCTCCTTCTGCAGCCCTGCTTTTCCTTGCAGGGTGGTGAATGGGAGCCAGGAGTACACTTGTGAGAGAGCAGCTGTTTTGAACTGGAGCAGGCACACCTCTGCCAGGGTAATACAAAGAGCAGTAAGAGAGCCACTGACAGTTCAAAGTGTCTTGCTTTCATTATGCTGCACCTGCCATCATCCTCCGTGCATCTGTTAAATTCCCTTCAGAGGAATGTTGTTTTTATGAGAAAAAATGAATAGCTCCCTTTTACTAGATGAAAACCTGTAGATGTATGAAGTTAAGACAATTATTAATATTAAACTAACATCTACCATTTAATAGCAGCTTCTCTTGAGACTAAAGCAGTGACATGAAATACTATTGTTGCAGAAAGAGAGACTTGCAGCTTACAATAAAAGCAATGCTCTGCTTATGTGTGCAGAGCCACATGTGACAAACTGTGGCAGCTTTCATAGGTTTAATGAGTCTCTTTGGAGTTCCTCTCTCTGGTTAGTCATAGTGAAAGCAAGGGAAAAGCTGCATCCAAATACATACCTCATGTAAGTAGCTGCACACCTAACAGCAGGAAGCATAATGAGCAAAGAGATGGGTTTTCCTGTTATGTCATTGCTTCACACATGACTGGTAAAAAAAAAAAAAAAACAAAAAAAAAAAAACAGGCCAGGAAACAAAAAACAGTCCGAGCATTTTTCGTTGTACCCAAACTCCAGAGTGCAGGGTGTGATATGCAATGACAGGCTTCAAACTCTGATTTTTACCCCTGGTCACTACTATGTTAAGAACAAGTGTTCCCAATTTGTTCTTGCTGTACAGGAAGTAAAATAAGAATTTAGTGTACCCTAAAACTTCCTGCTGCATGTTTGCTTCTCTAAACTCATTGCCTGACTACATTGCATTGACAGCAAGAGGACAGGGCAGTATTCCCTTTCCCATCAGGGCTGTAAAGAAACTGACTCAGCTGTTCCCTATGGTGTTCGTCTCTGCAGCATTACCTAGAAATGTTGTGTCTGAAGTTCACTGGGATATAAGGTGGCTGTTAAACTTCTAAAGATACTCCAAATGGTAGTGAGGCCTGGCATTGTGTTGGGGTATAATAAGGGATTTGATGAGAAATATCAGCCACAGAGTCATAAAATCTTAGAATGGTTTGGGTAGGAATGGATCTTACAGATAATCTTATTCTACTTCCTGCCATGATCGGGGGACCTTCCACTAAACCAAACTGCTCAAAGCCCCACCCATCCTGGCCTTGAACTCCTCCAGGGATGAGGCATCCATAGCTTCCCTAGGCAAACTGATCAGTGCCTCACCACACTCACAGTAAAGAGTTTTCTCCCACCATCTAATCTCAATCTTTCCTCTGTTAGTCCACCAGTCCACCTTGCCGTATCACTATCTCCTGGAGTAAAATGTCCCTTTCCTTCTTTCTTATAAACCCCCTTTAGGTACTGGAAGGTCACAATGAGATCTCCCCAGAGCCTTCTTTTCTCCAGGATCAACAACCCTAATTCTCTCAGTCTGTCTCCATAGGAAAGGTGCAAACAGCCCTCTGATCCCTTCATGGCCCTCACAGTACACTAATACCACACTTCAGCTTGTGTGACTTTCTCATAACCCTGACAGCTGTCAGCTAAAGCCTGTCAGAGTAACAGTTAGCAAGGCTTTCTTCATGCACTGGCATTTTGTTTTTGTATTACCAAGGTGGAGATTCTTACTCTTTCCTGTGCTCTCTTTATGCAGTTATGCAATGTGTGGGCAGCGATGTGAACTGTACTGACCTTTCAGTTCCAGGGGCATCATTCAACTTTATAGGTCACTTATCAGTGTAGTCAATGAAACCATTTAGAGTTTCTCCTATGATCAACCCAAAGTGATGGTCAAAACCACAAAGTTAAAATTTAAAAGATCTTGCATGACTGAATGATCCCCTTCAAGAAGTGGCTTGCTCATCAATTATCACATTATGAGTGCTGCCTAAACCATGTAACTGTTGTTATTTGTCATCAGCAGCTACCTTTGGTTCAAGAGTTATTTCTCAAAATGAAGTTTCCTCAAATTGCCTCTTTACTACACTTCTTGTCCAGTTTCAGTGTATCCAGTCGTTGTCCTTTATCAGTGCTATTTTGAGCCTTATCATCTCCTCTTTCCTTTCAAAGATCTTTGAATAATTGCTTTCTCCAATGCTGTCCTGTTTTCCAAGCCACATGGAAGAGATATCATTCTCGTTCTCAACTGTAATAAAGTGTGCTGGACTGTACTTATTAAAAGAGATTCAATAAAATAATTACAAATAGCACCAGAAAACTGAGTTCTCATAGAACGCTTTGCTCCTGTATGGTAAAATTAAGTCCTTATTTCTCTGTAAAACCAGTAACTATATCAGCATGCTCATAGGAAATCTATAAAGGATCCATCATCTCCAATGTTTCAAACTAAAACAAGTTTATCAGCATAGATTCCTATATCCACAAAACTCTGAACAGTTTTGGACTTGGTCAGTTCTTCATCTTCCCTGTGGAGATGGTTAAAATGCACTGTTAAAACTAGAATATGAGCAGCTACAGGCCCAGCAATAGGAATCTCCCAGAAGACAAAAGATCTCCCACAGCAGCACAATGCAACAAGAACTCAACAGAAAATCTGACTTTTTCTTAAATTTTTCAATGAAGTGTCTAATTTGCTTTCTCTTTTTCTTTGTTTTGTTAACAAGATACCATTTTCAGGCAATTAGTGCATTCCTTAAAGATGTTGTATGTAAATGTCACTGAGAAAGTATCTTTACTGTTGCCTTCATAGGGGAATAACCTTTTGGTAACAGTCCAGCAAGTGTGTCTTTCTATGCACTGGTCATCCTACCACCTCAAAACATTGACAGACTTCCACTGAAAAGGACAGAAGAAGAAAGTTCTCAATCATTATTAATCTCCCTCATGGCTAATAAATTAAATATTCCATCAGTTAGAAGAGACTGACCAAAAAATTTTTCTCGCCCATCATCCATAAAAAGGAAGCAGCAAAATGTCAACTTGTATGATAAATAGTGTGGGGACTATCATTAAACCCCAGACAAAGGAGAATTTTGACTAGAGCTTGAAGAGACACCAGAACTTACCTTACAGAAAACCACCTGGAAACCGCAGAACTGTTTGCTTAACTTTCTGGTTGGTTCTTCAGGTGTTATATTGGTAGATTATTCATGAATCAACAGCTATTTTTCAATATCCAATGTGCAGAATCAGTAAGTTCGTTACCCAGCTACCTTCATTTCTGTAGGTTTTGGGGTTTTTTTTTTTGAGATACCTATAGTGTACCACCTTCCTTGAATCTTATTGTAAGGCACCTCTACTTATTCAGTGTAAGGCTTTGCTCACAGACAGAAGTAAATCCAACTTCAGTGGACTCCAGACTTCAAATGTCCTGGATTACCCCTGGACAACTATTGTCACTAACTGCCTCAAGATTCATAGCAGTATGGGGACAAACAGCTTTTAAAACAACTGCAGGAATTCACTTAGAGTGGCACTGCTACCAGCGCCTGGAAATCCCAGTCGTTCTAAATGTAACCTCAAAGAGAATAGATATGCTCAAGAGCTGACCAAATACCAGCATTTTTAATCATATGCTATTGTCCATTGAACCAGAAAAGCTACCACAATTCCTCTTACTAACCTCCCTTCCTTGGTAGTAAAGAGTAGCTATAACTGTCTTTTCACTCCAGGGTGAAAAAATCACATTATTATGAGATTCTGTAAAAGCATGCAGGAAGCCATAGTGAAAAAAGGGTGACATATCTGATTATGTGTGTCACCATGGCATAGGCACCTTTAAATAAACCTTGCTGCAAGGTAACCTAGTAGAATCTAGCATCACTAGGATCCTTGAAAATAAAGCATTTAGGGATTATTCACCACTGCAATCAAATAAGCACCTACACATAAAATCAAATTCTTAAATGAGAAATGCTTCTGTGTGTAAACTGAAGAGAAAATAAAGATTACTGTTTTTTTTCAAGTTTAGGTTCTAATTACCAGCACTCTAAGACTTACTCTGGTTTTGTCTACTTGGACAAAGATCTGCAACTTTAAAAAACAGAGATCAAAGCTTGATGGGAGAATTACTAAATAAACTGCAGTTGTCACATTTAAAAAGGTGAGCCAAAGGACGTGTCTGAGGTGGCAAGCTTTCTCCTCTGAGTAGCATGGCTGCAGGGAAAAATGTAGAATGGGTTACAATAGCAGCCTTGCTTCATTTTAAAAGTGGGGCCAGTGAAATTTTGGGTTAGTGGCAGTTCACTCCTATCTTCATGAGGCAATACTTTGGCTAGACTGCAGTGCACTTTGTGATCTAACAATGAATACTTAAACAGAAAATATGCCCCTGTAATAAGCCCCCACAGTAAAAAAATTAATATTAATGCAGTGAAAAAAATTGTTCTTCCATTTGAACCCAGTGAGGACTGCAAAGACAGTGATTATTAAAGAATTCAGCTGGTTTCAAAATTGACCTTAACCTGGAAAAAGCTAAGCAGAAGCAAAGGGAAAATTGATTAAAAATTCAATGCAGCATTTCATGGCCTTGGTAACCTGGGACTGGGGTACTCAAGAGCTACTGACAGCTTGCATTTCAAAGCTGATTTGTAAAGTTGCCAACAGGTCAGTAATCAGTAACTTTACAGAGCATGCAGCTGACACAGAAAGCCAAAAAGGAACAACAAAAGACATAATTGGATCTTAGGACCCAAAAGATGCCATGAATGCATTCATTTTTGGCACTACGTATGCTGCATGTTGCTACAAGATATGGTTATAATGAAGGTAATTTGCATATTTTTCATGAAGTTCGGATGCACTGAATTATAAAAATAACCCCCTAACATGAAACTATTTCACTGGCACTTGGAAATCTTATTTGAAATGTTGACAGAACCACAGAAGTATTTAGTGATGAAAACAAAAAGGAAAAAACAGTCCGTTAGGTCATCACAGGCATCTGCCTTCAAATGCTAAATTATTTTATTCAGCTTTTTAAAAAGTTATTCATATTTACCAAGGGAAAGAAACAATAAAGGAAAATAACAAAGTAACTATAGATGACTTAAAACTTCACAGCACTTAAATCTTTGGACTCAAATGGGGATGTTCTTACCCAGCTGCCACTGATCCTGGAGAGTTACAGGGCCTTAAAAGGGCTATGCATATTGTTTAAGGGACTACTGGTTAAAATTCCTTCCCTTTAATGCCTCCTTGTCCTTCTTTTCCCTGCTGGTTATCAACCCTGAGGACTAGATATCATATTTTGTATCCAGAGGTTCCTCTTGTCATGGCTGTAGCACTCTTTGCAAATCTTTTCATTGTTCTTCATGGAAATTCTTGTTACTCCTGTGCCTAGTCTTTCTGACAATCAGCTTGTGACCATCTACCTCTCTGTCTATACATATAGGCATCGTGTATTTCTGCTAGAATGTTATAGCTGTATATTTGCTGTACTCACTTCAAAGAAAAAAAATATAAAAATTAACACTGAAATGCATATTCTTCTGTTAATTAATATTGTTTTGCTCAATACACTAATGATAAATATGAGCCAGTTTGAGGGCTAAGTTGTTTATTTTTAGGGATTTTTTAAAATTCTTATTTCCTACAAGTTCCCTGTAGGAGTAAAACTGTGAGCATCAGAATTTGAATATGCAATAAATCCAAGGATTTTTGGATACTCATTTATTAGAATAGCAGACTTCTTTACTGGGGCTTCAGACCAAGTAATGGTCAGCTTTAGGTTTTTGCGCTTGAAGGAGTTTTCTCTTGTGCTTCTAGGAAAAAAATCTTAAGTCAGTTTGTTGTTATTGGATAAAAAATGCTTCTGCCCTTTGAATTGAAAGATGTAAATGGCAACAGGCAACAACATAAATGAAGCAATGAGTTTTCTGTATTGCACTTTGGCTGCAGCTTCTTGTTTGCTCTGCGAGGGATGCTGCAGCAGAAATGCAAGGCTTGTGTGAAAGGAGTCACCCACAGTGACACGAACACAGGTTTCCTCTACACTTTTCTTTAAAAGTGTTAGTACAGCAGAAGCAATGGGAGGGAAAAGGCAAGCCAAGGCACAGCAAGGCGTGGCAAGGCCTTAAGGGGAGTCTGCATAGTCTCCCATGGTTGTTGCAAACTGAGTGGTATCAGGGCTTGATGTGGTTATAGCAACATGAAGTGTCACAAAATTAATATAAGTAATACAGCTCTGTCATTACAAGGCCAGACTCACTCTTCTGTCCCCACCAACTCATTCTGAATGCAAATTTATTCATACCAAGCTCTTGTGAAGCAAGAATGAGATTTATTTTTGAATATGCAAGTGCCAAACTTTAGAGATGGAAGAGATATTTCACAAAATATGGTCAGAGGATATAGCTATAATTAGTGAGAGAAAATAAGAAACCAAAATAATATTTTTTATTGGTGAAGTCTTCCTATCTATCAGTAGGAACTCTGTACTTCCATAACACACATCCAGAGGACTAGGCATTGAAAATATTGCTATTTCTGGAGCAGTTGGCTAATGAAACTGGTGCACACACTGAGCTGAAGGTACTCAAATACTTTCAAGCCTGGTTTTAATTGAACAGGACATAGAACCAGTTTGGACCTAGAGCAAATAATTTCTCACTCTAAACATGTCCTTCCAGGTCAGAGGGCAATTTGTTGACATGGAAGAAATAGGAGGTCTGGTAGCAACTTGCTGCCTACACTGCTGCCAGATGTGACATGTAATTTGCAGTGACTTTTTAGCCCTTCCTACCAGCATTTGGAAGGAAAGCATGCTGTGATGTGCAGGCATGCATGGCTAACTCAGCCACCAAGGAGATGTGCACATGATGTCAGGTGCACAGGGAAAGAAGCAGGGCTCCACAAGGGCCGTTCTTGCTTGCCCTGCAACACTTGTTCCCATAATTTATTAAGCCAGTGGCCTGTTTACCCCATTTTATAAACTGTTAGTAATGAATTCATTCACTAATGTGTTCACACACAAACAAGATTTTGTGAACACACGAGAAAAAGTCTAAGCTTGCAAACCCTCCTTTGTTTCAAATACTAATTGAGGTTGCTAAGAGACAATAGTTTTGATATCTATTGCATCATTTCCAAACCCAGACACTTTAAGAAATTAATATCTTAGAGTAGCACACAATTCATACTCATACATAATAAAACCTGAACATACAATTCCTATCAAATAGAAACAAATACACTGCAACCCCTCCCCTACTTTGACCCTGAAATACTATTATCAGCCTGATTTCTCAGGAGTACTTAGTTCTTGCAGGTCTGTAATATTAAAATGAATTTGTAACTAGTAGTTCAAAAAAAAACCCTAGCTTTGTTTTCTACCAGAGGTCTAAATGAATGCCCTTCTTTGAAAGAGAATGTGAGAATGATTTATGTGCACATTAATGTCATGTATTGATCAACCACCTAGTCACATGTTATTTTACTATTATTTGATATTATGGTTGCTCATTAAGGTATATGATTCCAAAGAAATTTCACTTATCAAATTTTAGCAAAATAACAGATAGCAAATTGAATATATTTCTTAATTAAATGCATCCCTTAAAAGAAGATACATGTGAGGGATTCCTTCTGACTAATTTTTAGCCATCTGAAAGCTGAGTGCTTAGCCTAAGCTAGTCACTTGCACTCCTCAGAGCAATGGAGAGAGACTGCAGTAGAGAGCAATTCATCCAGTCTATCTCAGACGCCTATCTTAAAATGGGATGAATTGCCATTTGGAGGAACTTATCTTTCTCCATTTACTATAAGGGGAACCTGGACAAATAGCTTAGATGAAACCCTTAACTTTAAATGACTAAATGTAGTGAAGATGAATTCTACTCTAAATCAATATAATACAAATAATACATAAAAGGCACAATGCACAGGTCAAAGTTAAGGCCATTGTGATGAAATATGTATTTTCTTGTTCTTGGCAAGAAGAATGTAGGAGTTTTGCATGCCAGGAAACTTTGAGATTTGCAAAGACCCTAAAATAATAACTTATTTTCTTTCTATTCTGCTATTTCTAAGTGATTAGCTATGCTGTTTTTCACTGAAGTCTTTTAATGTAATTTTTTTAATGGGATCAATTGGTTTTTATGTATATGGAAGCAGTTATAAGTCCTAGAGCAAGAATAACAGCACCTTCTGGATTACATGTCACATATGCTAAATCCAGTTGCAACTTTGAAGGCATCGTAGTGAATGTGCTATCCACAATCCTTTTCAAAACAGTCATTAAAATAGAAAAGTATTACTCTTCTACTGTAAGTAGACTAGAATGACTCTTTTCCCTCAACTTTTTCTTTTTTTTTTTTTTTTTTTTTTTTTTTTGGTAAAAAAGGGGCATCTCCAAAATTTGCTTGATGTTCTCTGGCTCGTGCTGGTCACCTCCTCCTCTTCCACACCTTTATGGTAAACAATGAAGAAAGGATGCAGTTTTTCAGATACCAAGGAAGAAATGGAGCAGTAACTGGAGGACCATAAGTTACTTATTGCTGCTTCCAGTGGATATCACAGCCAAACCGGTCAGAGAAGCAGATCTTGCAGGACTATGAAGAAGTGCCACTTATTTTACTGGTTCCAAAAGTTTAAATTACAGAATTTGCAAATCTTGAATGGATTAAATCAACTTCCTTTTAATTTTTAAAATTTTGTATAGAATTTTTTTTAATGTGTCCTGGCTTTGCATGGGATAGAGTTAATTTCTTTTCAGTAGCTGGTATGGGTCTGTGTTTTCGATTCAGTATGAGAATAAGGTTGATAACACACTGATGTTTTGGCTGTTCCTAAGAAGTGACTACCCTAAGTCAAGGACATTTTTGTGGCTCATGCTCAGCCAGTAAGGAGGAACACAAAAAACCTGTGAGGCAGCATAACTTGGACAGGTGACCTGAGCTGGCCAAAGGGGTATTCCACACCACAGAACAACATGCCCAGTATATAAACTGGGGGAATTACCTGGAAGGGGGGCTGACTGGATTTCAGAGACAGGTGTCTGACATCAGTCAACAGATGGTGAGCTGTGGAGGTGCCTTCCCCTGAAATCCCAGGGGGAAGGACCCTGCAGGGTACAGGTCTGTCCCTGTCCCTACTCCCATGTCACGTGTGCCCCATACCTGTCCCTGATTGGGTGTGTGTGTGTGCCTGGGGCCCAGGAAGAGATCAAGGTCCCATGACTGGGAAGCTGCCTGGGAACTCCAGCCATGCAGATGGAGGAATAAAATCATCTCTAAACATCTACAGAAATATCGCT
The DNA here is from genome assembly GCA_020086605.1 of Lanius collurio. Classification (NCBI taxonomy): domain Eukaryota; kingdom Metazoa; phylum Chordata; class Aves; order Passeriformes; family Laniidae; genus Lanius; species Lanius collurio. Next base: position 14,284,109 of record JACBWW010000001.1, on the reverse strand, counting down.
TCATCTTTCCTTCCAAGTCCATCGCTGTCTTATATATTGTAAAGATTCCCCCCATTACAACAAATGGTGGAGGAATGCTGGCAAATGATCCATGGAGAAGATAATTCGGTGATTCATGAGTAACTCTTGATATCTCTTCTTACTTTTGTTTTGATGTCCCATCTCTGAACGATGGAGGACTCATGGAAGGACTCATGGCTGTCTGAACCACAAAGAGACATTTACCTTAAACTTAAAAAGGTTCTTGAACAGCAATATGTAGATTTTAGCTTAATTCAAGCTCAGAAAGAACTAAGACACTTTTTGGCATGGCTGTTTAAAAACTTCTTCTATGTTTCTTGGGATTTGATTCTTACCAAGGACTTTTGGGAGAATGTTTGGACACAGTTAATTTCTGAATCAAAAAAACGTGCCGATGCAAGACTATTTCCATGAATATTACCTGATTGCAGAGACTGTTGAGCAATATCATCTGTGTCCTGCTGCTGTTTCAGCAGCGAACACGTGGTCGAGCAGCGCGCGCATTGCAGTGGGCTCCTCCACCACCCCTGAGACTGTGCGGCCCCGGCCGCAGGCACCCAGTGCATTGCAGGCAGCTGCAAGGGAGCTCCCGTGTGTGGGAGAGCCAGTGAGGCCAGGCACGGTGGGAGCAGAGCCGGCGGGGAGAGCGGAGGCAGTGGGAGTAGAGCCAGGAGCAGCGCGGCAGCGCGGGCCCGGCAGTGTTTGCCCTGAGGCAGCGGTGAGGGCGGTGGTGGCTGAGGCACAACCCGGTGATGGCTGCCCCGCGCCGTGTGGTGACGGACTGAGCCCGCGCCTCACACCGAGAAAGGCAGCGGCGATTGTGGCAGTCGCTATGGCGACCGCGGTGAGCCACGCCGAGCAGAGCCAGAGGGGTGTGGGGGAGAGAAGGAAACCATGACAGCCGACAGCCACACAGCCGACAGCAGCAGTGGCGGCAGTGCCGGTGATACGAAGCCGTGCACACGCGAATGCCTTGCAGAGCATGGCCGTGCAGCTGTGCGAACGCCCGGAAAGCGCGGAGCAGTCACGCAGAACTCCAGAGGAGAAGCAAGCACAGCGCCAAGCATCGGTGCAAAGGTGGCTGAAGGCGGAGCAGCCGGCGGTGACAGAGTGCAGCAGCACGGCCCGACCAGACCCACGTGGCCCCACAGGCAATCCCGAGGAGTCAAGACCCAGCGACAGGAATGCACTGTCGGTCCCGGCCCCGGCGGTCCCGGCTGCGGCATCTCCAATGTGAGAGCGAGAAAAAACGAAAGTGAAAGCAGGAACAAAGCAACGCGGAAAAATGAAAAGGTTATCACAGCTAGGGTTTTTTGAACTGCAAAATGGTATAATGTAAAGAAAAATTATGGTTTCTCATTGAGAATTGATACAAGAGAAAATATTTATGTCCATAAATCTTCTATTGTGAAAAATAACCCCAAAAGTGATGTTCCAAGCTTAGATGAAGGAGAAAGAGTAGAATTTAAAATTGTGCAAGGAAAGAAGGGCCCACAGGAAGCATGTGTTACAGGCCTTGGGGGTGTCCCTGTCAAAGGCAGTAGATATGCTAGACAATATCCCCATAATCCCTATCCTTTCCCCTATCCCACCTCCCCCTTTTAGTCCATGCCCTTTATCCCCCATATATACCCAGCCCAAATTTTCCTTTCTGGTTCCCCTCACAAAACCAGGCTTTTTCATATGCCATTAATCCCTTTGCAATGCCGATGTGGGGGAGTAAAAGGAGGGAGGGAAGAAATTAACTGTCATTTTCTGAGATTACGACAGGTACAAAAAGGAAAATCCCTTCCTCAGTTTCCATCTGAAGCATGCTCAAGTCCTGTCTTCCATCTGATTTTCCAAGGAAAATCTGTTTGGACATCTGGGGACTCAAGATAGTGGCTTCCTTTCCTTTGAAATTGTTTTGTTTATCCAACTGTATTTTCCAATGTTCTTTATTTAATAAGAAAGGGTGAATTGTGGAGGTGCCTCCCCTGAAATCCCCAGGGGAGAGACCCTGCAGGGTACAGGTCTGTCTCTGTCCCTGCTCCCATGTAACATGTGCCCTATACCTGTTCCTGATTGGGTGGTTTGGGTGCCTGGGGCCCAGGAAGAGATCAAGGTCCCATGGAGAACTGCCTGGGAACTCCAGCCATGCGGCTGGAGGAATAAAATCATCCCTCAACATCTACAAGAAATATCGCTTTATCTTTCCTTCCAAGTCCATCACTGTCTTATATATTGTTGTAAGGATTCCCCGCACTAACAGTGAGCAACTGTTTTGTGTATCACTTTTTTTTCCTTGGGTTTTATATTATTATCACTGCTGCTGTTGTTTCCTAATATTATTATTATATTTTACTTTGTTTCAATTCTTAAACTGTTCTTATCTCAGCCTGGAAGTTTGATTCTCCTCCCCATTCCACTCGCTGGGGTTGTCGGGTAGGGACATGTGAATGGCTGCATGGTGCTTAATTGCCAGCTGGGCTTAAATGACAACACGTTGCCATATTAGCTGTTCAGAGGTAAAATAACAGGCCTGAAGTTTTAGTATCTTTAATTTATTACTTTATTTTTTTTTAATAAGCTTTGGATGGGGCAGAGTTTTAAATCATTATTACCAGCTTTAGTGTCTCCTATGTAGTAGTTCTCTCCAAGTACTACCAACCTTAAAAGTTTTATTCGTCTCACTGTAAGTGTAACTTTGGGATAGAAGCTACTTGCTGCTTGTTTGTTCAGCAAATACATCCGTGTGTGTGTTTTAAGTAGACTAAATATACATAGATTGTAGGTAAATATAAATAGACAGTATACATAATAAACCGGAATGGCCTTGACTACACCCTCGTGCAAAGGAGATTTGTTTTTAATTGAAATTCTGGCCATCAAGTAACTTCACAAAAGCTGCTTGAAGAGGAACTTCTTTAAGGAAGATTCAGCGAAGACCTGCAGCAGTAAGAGCAGTACTGCTCAATGTGGAAAACTGAAGGACAATGATACTAAAAAGGCAAATACACACCAGTGAATGTATTTTTCTAAAGCTTTGGGTTTTTTCCAGGTAGATTTCCCAAAAGCAATTGATAGAAAGCTTGGTTAAGGCATACTAAAATCACATTTACTGAAGTCAGAAAACATGTCTTGTACTACTCACTCCTGTCATTGCAGATGTTGAGAGAGGGTTCCAGCCCTTCGTGTATAAATTACTTTTGCCTGATGCAAAGGCAGAGGAGCAGGCATGGAACTGGGAGGCACTTTGCAATCTCAGACAGGCTGGGCAATACCTCTTGCATAACTTAATGCCTTCAAAGGGAGACTCTTTGGCTTGAACATGGATCAGGGAAAGCATCGCTATATTGACCCAGTGATTAGTTAGAGTAGAAGAATTTTAGTTTTACATTCTCACCACAAATATCATCACCTGTTTATGGAAATATCTAACAAATAATGAATAAGACATATATGGGCTAATGAAGATAAAAGGAATGAGAATCTTGTTGCCTTCTGCTGAGAAGGCAGGCGACCTGGTTTCAAGACAACAGCACGGCAGCCCGGCCTCTCCCGAGCCACTCGGTCCACAACACACAGACACCAACGTGGTGGATGGTCAAATGGCATTTATTATCTTATCTCATGGGGTTAAATAGTCAAGGGGGCTTCACTACGTCAGAGGGGGACGGTAGGACTTGTCAGGGTTAGTAAGGAGTGGAAAACTACTGGGGTTAGGAGGGGTTGCATACCTAGGGTGATTGCTTATCACAGGGGATGAGGGGGGGGGAAGGATCCATGCTGCTTTCCGTCACATCCAGAAATCTTCCGTTCGCCTGTCCCTATCTACCACAGAATCTCTGTGAATTTTTAATCTGAAATCTAAGAAAATTTCATCGATTAAAATTAATGATATTGAATATTTAAAGTTGCTCTCTGAAATTTTTATTTTTAGCATTTTTTAAAACATCATTTTTTTCTGTATATCTTTCCTTCTTCAAATTATCAGCAAATATTATAATAAAAAAATCTTGAATTGAATTGGCAAAACTCCTTCCTGCTGGAGACACCACAGATTAATTTGTCCCAGTATCCAATTCATCATATTGATTAAAAAATCCTGTTTAGGTCATCACTGGAAATATTTCTACTGTTCACATTTATAGCACATTAAATCCCAGTATCTCAGAGTCTTTGGAAACATTAATGAAACACAGCTCAGGTACAAAATAGGAGGTAATATTCCCCATTTAAAAAAACAGAAGGTAAGGATGAGCTTTGGTTACATATCTGTTGCTCCACTCAATACAGGAGATAACTACATGAAATTCTCTGACCTGTTTTATGCAGAAAGATCAGACAAGATGATCTAATGGTCCCTGATGGCTTAAAAATCTATGGAACTGCCAAATGACTGCTGCAGGGCCACGGGGTGACTGACTGAGAGCTGCAGAATTGGACATACCAATAGGAAACAAACAATTACTAAGTTCCTCTCTATCAGAATAAATATCAAAAATGCAGCAGGAAATGGTTTACTATGGCTTACTACGCTACTTTTTGACAATGATATACTATTTCTGGGGAAATTGTTCTTAACAAGCAAGTCTACTGGTTAATTGTTAATATTAAAATATCACTAAATCCATTCCCTGATGGATTAAAACCTTTTCAAATTTACTCAAAGAACACGTGCTCATGATAATAAATAATGAAGGAAATACCTGGATGCATAGTACCACAGTTCTATTTGCAAATGGAAGTGAAGAAAAAGCTCTGTAGACCTCCCTGAGAGCAAAGTATCTTACAGAATATAATGGGAAAGCATGGTTCCTAATGACCTGTAAGACTTCTAACAAGGTCACCATGATGAAGAAAAGCATTGTGTAGTAAAAGAATGAAATAGTTAAGAAAATTTAACATTTAGATTTCTATTTTACTTTTGATCTTTCTTTTTGAGGACACGACATTTATTGTTAAATGTACAGTATATTTTACAATAAAGTGCAACACAACTACTTTGATGGACTACATTGAGCCAAAGTGTTTAACAGTAAAATTGACTTGAAATTATTCTTGCTGTATTGCATCCCAGCCTCTTAAGAACTCACCAGAAAATTCACTTTATAATATATATATATTTAATGCAGTTTATGTTGGACACATCTTTACAAATATTTTCCCCAGTGACAAAACTTTCACCAAGGAGAACAGCAGAAGACATCATTACCTAATGCTCTGATGTACACATTGCATCAATTCTGCTTTCCAATGGAGTTCTGCAAATGTCAGTATAACTTCTTGTTTTCCCTGTGACATATAGCTACATGCCTGTGATCCTCTGATTGCTGTTTTCCCCTTTTAGCTGTAGTATTTTGATATGCAATTGCTGAAAACTTTGGGAGACAAAAATATCACCTCACCATTGGAGAACCAGTTTCTTGAAGAAAAAATAACACTCCAACCACCTTGTGAACAGCCTGCTCAAGCCCAGTAGTGTTTGAAACCTATTCCTTTCTGAGGATGACAACATACAATCCTTTGCAGAGGGCACAGATGTCATCTTGGTGTTGAAAAAGAGCTGCTGCAAAGAGACTGTAGCCTCTATTTGTCTGTTAAGTGATGGATTGCTATTCAAAACTGTCAAAACCCACTGCACCTGAAATTCCCAACCTACACTGAGACGACATGGTCTATTGTCCTCCCACCCCTGACATTAAGGGTAGATTAGCTTTATAAATAAAATTTAGCTTCTGAAGTCATAGAAGGCAAAGTATTTCATTAATTCTGGGGATTAGGTTTAGATCATGATTAGTTTTCTACAGTGTGCAGCAAGAGATACCATAATGAAGTAGCCATCGTTTCTAGTTTCTTACAGACAGCTGTCACAAAAATGGCAGAATTGTTCCAAAACACAGAACAAGGAGAGGTGAAAGCCAGTGAGGCAAGCAAGGTTCATGTATTTAGGACTGAGGCTCAGTAAATTATGCTAAAATTTTGTAAGGGTTTCACTGGAACACAGTCTGACCAGGACCAGAAGAAAAGCCCCATTCTCAAGTCTTATCTCACACCTCTCTAGCTCCTGTGCAGAACCACTGTCAGCAGCACCATCAGCCTTCCAGCTGCTCAAATCACAGAAAAGATTAGTTAGAGGGGTTTCATCAATACATTATTAATAAATTTTAGCATATGACAACTATTAATAATTTTTCATTTAAAAAAAGGTGAAATCTGATCTATACGTAAAATGCTTTCCCATCTCCCATCATCAAGACCGCGACCAGGCCAAACCGGATTTCAGGTGATTGGTTGCCAGATCCATTTAAAGTTTCTAGGTGAAAGTGAAGGTAAACCAGTGGAGATGGATGCCACTCCTTGTCATTTGCAATTGAGCAGAAGACAGGATGCCACCAGGGAAGCTAATGGTCTGTTAGCTACTCTGTGAGAGCCAACCAGGGGACAGGGGAATATGGACATGCCAGATACAGTGGGATTAGTGGGGAGGGAAAATGCACTGGAAACAGGACAGCAAATTGAGTGAGACTAATGTAGGGACCAGGAGGGATGCAGAGGAGTGGCAGAGAAGCATGAAGATGAGGACATGGAGTCAGAGTGCAGGCAAATGTGTTGCAACAGAACAGAGGAAAGTGCCAAGTAGGAATTTGTGAGAAGGAAGTATGGAGGTCAAGCAAATGCTACTGCATTGGAGCTATGTGAAACCATACAAAGAAAATTCAAGCAGGTAGCTGCTCCTGCAGCAGGGACAGAGAAATCTGAGCCTTGCAGAGGCTCCCAGAGGTTCCTAGTAGATAGAGTCTCTCAGATAAGTGAGTTGAGAGGCTGCATTTCTGGAAGGGTTTTTAAGAATAAACTTTTTATACCTGCAAAATTGCTAACAAGGAGATAAAAAGTAACATTTTACATTCTCATTAAAACTATTGGCTATTTTGGTAGCTTATGTTTTACAGATAAGCCATTGCTCTGAGGACTGGAATTGCCGGACTACGGGTATCATTATCATTATCATTACATATCATTTTAAGACAATATAAACCAACTAAGTAATTTCCACTGTTGCCTTTCTAGAAAAAGCTCACTAAAGATATATGCACTTACACAGGATAGTTGTGACTGAACTTAAGCCAGGTGGATTTTTGAGGTAACACACTCTTCTTCATTCTGTTACATGAGAAAAACCACCTCTAGGACCCTTCTCTGGAATTTCAGACATCCAATAGTGTCAGAGTGTGTTAATCTTGTACAGTCCAGTGGCTGCCAAGATTTATCTTTTAAAGGTTTGCCAGTGTTATAGTGTACCACTATTTTACAGTCCAGCGACTTCCAAGGTTTATCTTTTTGCAGAAACCCATATAAAAGTTACAGCATCTTGGACAGTTTTGACAGGAAGCATCAATAATCACTGAAAGATTGAAAACTATTTGAAGTTGGACACACTAATAATTTTCATTGCTTTCACGGCAGGTGTCACCTTTTACTTTGGAAATGCACCATGTCGGTGTCCCCCAAGAAGGAAGACAACTTCTAGACTGATGAAGAGCATTGAATAGAGTTGTGGGCAGATGGTTTGGAAAAGGCTTTCTTTTTCTGTGACTTTTTCAATTGTGGTTCTCACATTGAAAAGTTTATGCTGTGATTCTGTCTAACTAGCCAGACCTTTTATGCCAGGGAGGAAAGCCTTAAATGCTCTGTGCCCTTTTTCCATGGCACCATGAATCAAACCTGCTGCCAGGTAGAAACCTGGCTGAACATCATCTCATGTTACTCTGTGAAGGAGGGGAGAGGACAAGCATGAAGAGCTAGTTAAGCTTTGGCTCTAGTTTTTTCTCTCTTTAGACAGACCTGTTCCTACACAAAAGAGTAAATACTCTCAACTAGAAGCTGTTTTGATGTAGAGTGATTGTTAAGCACTGAGAAATCAAAATCAAATGCTCTTACAGTCTCAAAAATACTTTCCAGTCCTTAGCACAGAATTTTTACAAAAGACAAAAGCAAAGACAAAATAGAATTGCTTTATTAACATTTATTTTCAAAGTATCAGAAAAGTGGGTTTTCAGTTAATTTCATTTTTAGTATGTACAACACATAGTCATTCTAGGATAGTCATTGTGATAGTTTTGAGTTTTCCAGAATGCCTGTTTCCTAAATGTCTATAGAAAAATAATATTACACAAGATATACTTCATCTTACTATATTTACATAGTCATTCATAAATGACTGTTTTTATTCAAGTTTAGAAATGACTGGACTTTGTTAAGGACTTCTCACAGCCCATTAATGGGAATGTTATCCAACAGCTTCTGAGATGGCAAAACTTGAATCGGGCAACTTTATTTACATGGCTGAGTAGAGTAATTTCATATACTTTAACATGTTCATAGAAATATTTTTAACAAGATTTTTATAAAAATGGATATAGGATGCCACATTCTCTGCTTTTATTCATACATCACGCACCAAATAATTTTCAAAAATTTACCAGGAGTCCTGGTCCACCAGGCAAGTACTAAGTGACCAGAAGATGGCAAATGTGATCCCATCTCATTTCCAGGGAAGGTCACTGGGGAGAGCAGATCATCTTGAGTACCATCACACACCAGGTGACAGCCAGACAACCAGAGGATCAGGCCCAGCCAGGATAGGTTTAGGAAAGGCAGGTCCTGCTGGACCAGCGTGATGTCCTTTCAGTACCAGGTGACCTGCCTAGGGGATAAGGGGAAGACTGTGCATGTTGTCTATCTGGACTTCAGTAAAGCCTTTGTTTCTGTCTCCCACAGCATTCTCCTGGAGAAGTTGCCAGCCCACAGCTTAGGTAGGTGCACCCTTTGGTGGATTAAGACTGGCTGGTTGGCCAGACCCAGAGAGTGCTGGTGAACGGTGCCACATGCCGGGGGCCAGTCACTAGAGGGTTTCTCCAGGGCTCAGTATTAGCCAGTTCTGTTTAATATCTACAGATGATCTGGGTGAGAGGATCAAGTGAACCCTCAGTCAGTTTGCTGACAACACCAAGTTGGGTGGGAATGTTGCTCTGCTGGAGGATAGGAAAGCTCTGCAAAGAGATCTGGACAGGCTGGATTGATGGGCTGAGACCATTTCTATGAGGTTCAACAAGGCCAGGTGCTGAGTGCTGCACTTGGATCTCAACAACTCCATGCATTGCTACAGGCTGGGAACAGAGGAGAAGGACCTGGGGCTGCCAGTTAACAGCTGGCTCAACATGAGCCAGAGTGTGCCCAGGTGGCCAAGAAGGACAATGGTATCCTGGCCTGTTTTACAAATAATGTGGTTGGCAGGACTAGAACAGTGGTCATCCCCCTGTAGTCAGCACTGGTGAGGCCACACCTTGAGTGCTGTGTTCAGTTCTGGGCCCCTCACCACAAGAAAGACAGTGAGATCCTGCGATGAGCCCAGAGAAGGTCAGTGGAGATGGTGAAGGGGCTGTAACACAAGTCCTATAAGGAGCAGCTGAGGGAGCTGGGATTGTTTTATCTGGAGTAAAAGAGGCTCAGGAGGGATGGTTTTATCACTGTCTACAGTTACCTGAAAGGAAGTTGCAGTGGGGTGGGTGTCAGTCTCTCCTTCTGAGTAACAACAGACAGGACAAGAGGAAATGGAGGTCTAGATTAGATATTAGGAAATTTTTTTTCATTTAAAGTGTTGTAAAACATTGGAATGTGCTGTTCAAGGTAGTGGTGGAGTCACAATTCCTGGAAGTGTTCCACACCTGTATGGATGTGGCTCATGGTTGAGGACATGTTTTAATGGTGAACACGGTGGGAGTGCTGGGTTGATGGCTGGACTTGATGCTTTTAAAAGTCTTTTCCAACCCTTAGGTTAGATTTTATGATTCTACGATCTCCTAGTGCTGCTCTTTAACAGATGTTTGTAAGCTTTTTTCTGCAATGTCTTAACTGTTGGAGTGAAAGCTTCTCTGGACTCAGGCCCAGAGGAAAGCCGAAGCACAGGGGTTGAATTAAAACCTTTAGACAAGCAGAGATACAGGAAGTCACACCAAAGTGAAACAGAAATACAGATTTTCAACTTTTAGTAGAAATATATGCTAAGTGCCTTAAACATTAAAAAGCTGCAGCAGAGACTTTAAAACACAGTTCTTACTGCAGCAATGTTGCCTTTTTGAAGAATTTTTTTACTTCAGACAAAATACAGACAGAACTATACCGTTCACATTTTTTAGACAGTGTTCACATAAACAATAAGAGATGATAGAAACTGTACACGCAAATCTGTGTAATACCTATGTAATTCTTGTGTAAGACTTACGACTGTTACAAATAGACCAGGATAGGTTAAGAAAACGCAAAACAAAATCGTGTGTTAATCTTATTGGTCAATTAACAAATATAATCCACACTTCTTGTAAGAAAAAAGATAGAAGACACTAGAATTAGAAGAAGCAGCTGTTTTCTACCTGCTGTTTGCTGTTGCTGCTTGCCTTTATCATGTAACCCCCTTTGAACTCTGCCTTCAAGGAAGCTACAAGACTGAAATAAAGAACTTAGCAGAAGAGCAGTCTCCTCTGCTCTTCTACCCTGGTCCAAGAAGGAAGGGTATCCCATCAAAAGCTCAACAAAAGCCGAACACGGTAGAGGTGCTGGGTTGATGGCTGGACTTGATGGTTTTAAAAGTCTTTTCCAACTCTTAGGTTAGATTTTATGATTCTATGATCTGCTAGTGCTGGTCTTACTAACTGATGTTTGTAAGCTTTTTTCTGCAATTTCTTAATTTCTTTGGTAAGTTGGAAACAGAAACTTCACAAATACTAACTGAGATGTGAAGAAGAAGGAGCTTTTGAACAGTGTTCTAATGGACCATACGTAGATTTTAAAGAAGTGATCTGGCATGTAGTCAGAATCTCAGTCAACATATTAATTTCAAGTTCAAAGATGCAAGGCCTAAGCCTCCAAAAACCAGATTTCACTATATATGAGTATCCTCATGAACAAGTCAGGCCATCAAACTCTCTCTCAAAGAACAGAAAAATAAAAACAGCTTACAGCAATGAGGTATTTTATTTCAGCAGTAAGAGTAGTAGAAGTTTCTTGGTCAGGTGCAAAAAACATGACACTGAGTATGTAGGGGTGTGAGACTTCATGGGAGAATGAGCCCTTGTAAAGACCTGACTACCTTTCATCACTCTTACAAGTTTACAGTATTGTCCTTTATGTGACTCCCTCTGTTTCAAGCAACTTAAGACACAAGTGAGGAAAATGAACAGTTCAAGATAATTTTCAGTAAGGCAAGATATGTATTATTGTTTGAAATTCATGCCTCAAACAATTTGTAGAAGTCATCATTGTTGTAGAAGACAGACATTCTTGACCATGAAGGAAAGACTTAATCTACAAAATATATGGGTTAGTTTGTCCTATATCCCCAAGACTTTAGCTCCAGTCCCTCTTATTTATCCATTGTCCCTTAGTTTCTAGTAATTCAGTCTGTATGAAATCCTTTTCTTTGAAGTCTGTTGCCAACTCATTAAATTTTTCAAACTTTCCAGTACATGGATTTATGGGCAATTAAGAATTTCTCAGACTCAGTAGTCAGGAAATACAGCTTATTATCTGTTACAAAGGCATTTGGCCAATTTAAGGAGATTCTTCAATAGAAAAGTTGTTTCCTAACAGTGTTGCCTAGTCTCATCCTTTTCAGACATTTTGTCCTAAATATTTTTTTTCATACCTGCAATGGCTCTAATATGAACAGCTCTTTCATTGAAAGAAATGGCTATGTTTTACCCAGTTGTTTTCAAATGGTAAATTTACTGAGCTCATCTAATGGCTCTGATAAAATAGATGAAAAAACTCCATTGTCTGAGCATAGGTCTTGAGAAAATGTTTTATTTTATTGCCTTTTCCTCCTTATTCCTGGTAATATGTACACAGTATGTTTGTGTTAACGTATTTTCTGCAAAATCCAAGGTCCTGCAGTTCTTTCTGCCAATTCTGCCATTTGTTCAAAATCTTTGTTCTTAAATGGCAATTTTCATTTTAAACCTATAGGAAATGTATCCAAGTGTGCCACTTTATAAAGTTAGATTTTCTGAACTTCTCATCTTCTACCCCTTGGATAATTTTCCTACTTGTGTTAAAGCAATGTCATTTCTATTGAAAGACTACTCTTTTGAAATTTGTCACTGGGTGGTTCTCTAAACTTTATTAGCAGTTTCTAACAGTACCTTTTATTTACTGGACAATTCTTCAGTACTTTTAGTAGCTGCTGCTGTAGCAAAAGCAATCACACAAGGAGTTTTGAAAGATTTATTGTCTGGGTGCAATATTTTGTGAATGGACTTGCTGCTCAGACTGTGTTCAATGTAGTTTGCAAAAGCATCACAAAAAAAAAGAGGCCTCTGAATTAAGATCTGCACAAAACCACTTTGACTAATGCTGGGTTCCATCCAGGGCCAGCCCTTAGCACTCAGATACAAGTAAAAGATCAAGTCATGGTGCAAGGCAAATCATGTATACCTACTTGATCAAGTACAAATCTTAGAAATGTCATTCAAGTGCTTGCAAGTGTTTTTAAATGTTTGCAGTTTCAAATCCTATTCTTGGTGGAAGTAGTTTCCATGCTCATCCACATTTCTAAGTCAACATCTCAGAGAACTTTAGGAAAAAAGCAAAAAAACCCAACTTCTCTTTGGATTAAAACAAATCACCATTAACCAAATTATCATTAACCAGTTTATTAAACTATTTTCTTTGGTGTTTCCTGAACAAAATTTCTAGTTCTGAATCTTCCTTTAAAACCTGATGAAAAAATCTTTGTATGTATTTCCAGAATGTGTTTTAAACTATTGACTAGTACCTCCACTGTAACTTCTTCCAAGACTCTGCAAGACCACCTTAGGTTTCCCCTGAGCTACTGGTATCTGTATGCAAGATGTAGCTATAATCTCTTAATAAAAGCAATCAGATTTTTAATTTCATCAGGGTTGCTTTGTGCACAGGCAACCAATCACTACTGAATTAACAAATAAATACAAAGAGAGAGGAAAAGAGAATATGTCTATTTACAGACAGATTAAATGACCGTAAGAAAAAAAAAAGTTGACTACTCAGTTTTGAAGTGCATTTTCAAAGATAATAAGGATTTCACAGTTTGTTTTTCTTCTCTACATGTGACAAAGTGCCTTCCCTCCATCAGAAACAGCTTCTACCTCTAAAAGCTGTTGATAGGCAGTGCCAACAGCATTTTACTACTCTTACTGATGGTGTTATCATATATATACATATATGTATATATCATATCTACATACTTACATATCATCTAGATGTATATGTATATAGATGAATATATGTATATGAAATATGTACACACACATTTTCATGTATGTGCATATATATGCAGAAATTCAGGAACATCATATTATCATGAGTGCTTTTTCAGCCCTCTGCAGTATGCATGGTATAGAGTACAATCACCACCTTCTAAGTATCTCAATTCTAGAGAAAATAACAATCTGTACATAAAATATTCTCCTTCAGGGTTGATTTTCTTAACAGCCCTTTTCACTCAAAAAGGCTTGCCTCGCAGTAAGATCTTTCAGTTCAGTTTCATTTCAGATTAAAGAAATGAACCAATGGAAGAAGAAACAAAATGCATCTTTACACAACCCATCTCTTCATGTAAAACATATACAACACACAAACACTGTCAACAGCCTGGCATCCTGTCCCACACATTTCTATCACACCACATGCATTAATAAAAAGCCCCTGTATCCAATGACAGCATCTTGTAAAAGCTCCAACATCAATCATGTTTTAAAAAAAATAATTTTGTGTGTCCCTAATTGAATCCTTTGAAAATATGCCAGAAAGGTGAGATACTATTTTTCCTTCTTTTCTCTTCTGGCTTTTTAATTACCCTTCCTTGAAATGAACAGGCATCAAATAATAGACTGTTATGGGAAAGTTTCAATAGAAAACTCAAATCTCTCATAACTAGATTTTTATGGGGCAACATTTTTACTTAAAGTATCTGTGAGATCTTTGGAGAGTGGAAAGTTAAAAGCACTGGCAGAGCAGCTGCTTGTTTGGTATCAGGTGTAAACTCAAGACAAACAAATGGTCCTGCCTGCAGAGGGAAATGTGCTCTGACAAGTGGAGGTCAACTAAAATATTTCCTCTTCACAACGCACAGTTGGGCCTCTCCTTTTACACTCTTCTCTCCTACCATGACAGTTTTAATTTGATGCAAGTGAAGAAAAACATCTCAGATTGGGTCTAACTGCTGTACTCCAAAGGGGTCAGTGTACTGGAATCTGATTTTTGCAGAGGAAGTTTCAGCCTTTGCTGCACAAAGCAAAATTTAGTTAAGAAATTCAGGGCTTTCATTTCAGTTAAGCAGAAATGCAGTACTCTGAAAATCATGTTCTCTACAATATGAGCACATAAGTAACATCATTACGTCAATCCTTTCCAAAGAATTTTATGCATCACTCTGTCACTGTATTCTGTACCTTTGGTGATCTGCCTAACTTTTGGCTTCATCTCATTTGCCTGCTAAGCCCTCTTGAATAATTACTCAGTACAGCTATTTTAAGTAAAATAGATTTGTCACAATTCTCTCACTCTCTTTTCTGTTGCCTAACAATGGCAGGAGTGCAAAGGCAAGAAACTGCTACAAACCCTACTTTGCTTCCACACAGAACACGTGGAATGAAAATTGAGAGACAGAGCCAGATGCCACAGAGGTAACATCCTCTTTCCTTTATCGTCTCATCTCATTCCTCAAGGCAGCCAATGTCCTATTCCCCTCCATGCCAGTGACAGTAATCCTATGCGAAGCAGCGTCACCATATAACCATTAAAGAGAAGCAGCAGTAGCAGTAATACTCAAGGTGCCTTTCCTATCTTGCCTTTTAAAAAGATCAAACTTTGGTACATTCTGGGAAGTAAGAACAGTTAGATCCGCTCTGTGAAATTGTACATTCATTGAAAAAGAAAACAGGCAGAGACAGAGCTACTGGCAACTGTTCTGATTTTTGAAAAATCATGCTGGCAATATTACAGAGAAAGATTACAGACAGTTATGTACATGTGTACAATCATACAAATAGATAATTGAAAGACCAGAACTACACCGGCTTTTTTTGAGAAAGTACCATATGAAAAGATAATGAGTAAAAACTCCAGACAAGTAGCTCCTATAAACCTCCACACCTGGTAAGCCGCAGCTCCCATCTGCCATCCTCCCTGCTTTTCTCGGCGCACTTCTCTTTGTACAGAAATAGTATACATTCATGTCATCATTGGATCCAAGCATACTCTTGGGATTTAGATAATAGTGCAACTGATCCCTCTTCCAGGTTGCATCAGTGTGAACATGAGGCACACTGA
Organism: Lanius collurio; assembly: GCA_020086605.1. NCBI lineage: Eukaryota > Metazoa > Chordata > Aves > Passeriformes > Laniidae > Lanius > Lanius collurio. The sequence goes on along the minus strand of JACBWW010000001.1, from coordinate 14,268,737 downwards.
TGTGCAAACATGTGCACAGAAAACTCAAAGGTCAGAGCAGGGCCAAAATGTGTGCCTGAACACCAGCCTCCCCTCAACCTGAGCGTCCATGGGCTCATATAAATAGCCATATCCTGACAAATAACACATAATTTTCCACACTCATACAGTGGAACTGCCATGAGTATAAGTGCTTTAAATTCTGTGTGAAGGAACATACCACCAACTCCCACCTCAACTCACCAGACAGTAGTTCACAGACTTTGCAGGTTCCACTTGCACCACCAGTACAAGCTTTAAACTCACCACCTCACTTCCAGAAACAGAGCACAGTTCCCCAACACTCATCCATAGTTGGGAGCAGGGCACTGCTGCCCCTGCTCTGTCTGCATCAGGCTGCTCCTTCCTTGCTCCTACAGCCACCTGCAGGACCTCCAGTGTCCTTTCCTCCAGCTTCCTTTTTTTCCTTCCTTGTTGGTGATTGAGGAACGGACCCAGACTAACAGGGAATCTGAATGGTTTATTCAATGAGCTGGTTTTATACACTTTTCCAAGGCACAGTATTTTCCTTACATGATAATTCTCACTACGTGACCTATCCGGTGTTGGTCCATCAGCAACACACTTTCCAAATGTTCTTCTGTGGGGTGGTCACTCACTGTTCACCTGCCTGTCAGCTCCCAGCAGGCTCCTCTCCTAGGGGTCTGCTGTGTGACACCTCCAATGCCCAGGGTCCAGTGGAGACAAGCCTCTGTGTGCCCCCATGTGCTCCTTTGTGCCCCCATGTGCTTCTTTGTGCCCCCATGTGCCTCTTTGTGCCCCCATGTGCTCCTCTGTGCCCCCATGTGCTCCTTTGTGCTGCCATGTGCCTCTGCAGCACGTCTCACAGCCCACAACCCAATTCTATCGTATTCCTCCCCATACTCCTCCTAAAAACATTTACTCTTCCTCATTGGTCCCTACAGCCTGCTAAGCAGAGCCTAACTATCTTCTTCCCTTATCTTGCCTCTTCTCCTGGAGACATCTACAGGCCCTATGTTAAGCAGTGCCCCATAAAGAGACAATGCTGGAGCCCCTAGCCATCAAGATCAGCCTCTGAGTTAACAGCCTTTTAAAATCTATTTGGATTTGCTTCAGTTGTAAATTTTGACCCTTGGGACAACTTACCAATATATCTTTCCCTAAATAAAATACTGGGATTCAACATAGGTCTCTATAAATATAGACCTCAGCTGCTCACGTATCTGCTTTGACAAGAATGACTATTAAGGCGATAAGAACTTAAAGCTTAAACAACCAGAGGACAGCTTATCTGAACATGCTAAAAAACATACTTCCTGTTAGGTATTTTCCACCCCTGTGGAACACAGCTAAGAAAATCCCAATTCCTATGAAAATATTGGTGTATGCTTTTGCAAATCAGCTCAGAAATGCATCTGAGACAAATATTTTCACTAAACATTTTCCCCAGGAAGATTCACCAGTTCTGGGCCCCTCAGTTCAAGAGGGAGAAAACCACAAAGCTCAGAGCTCCAGGGCCACAGCAGCTGCAACACACATGCCAAGGCTAGCACTGCGCTGCCCCAGCGTTGCTCCTTCCACTCTTTTCTCCTTAGCACCAGCTTCACCCCATGTGGCTTTTACTGCTCCACCAAGGGTTAGGGTTATGGTTTAGGTTAGAGTTTGGGTTAGGGTTTGGTTTAGGGTTAGAGTTAGGGTTAGGGTTTAGGTTTACCATTTAGGGTTAGGGTTTGGGTTAGTGTTAGTATTTAGGGTTAAGTTTGGAGTTAAGATTAGGGTTAGGGTTAGTATCAGTGTTACGGTTTTTCTTAGGGTTAATGTCTGGACTCCAGGTTATGCTTAGGGTTAGTGTTTAGAAAACCAGAAAGCCGAGATATCCAAGGTCACGGCACTTGTCAGGTGAATGCCAAGTCCAGCGCGGGTCTGCCCCAACATTGCTCCCTGCAGTCTCTTTTCCTTGGGTCCAGACTCTACCCCCATGTGTCTTTTAGTGCTGTGCCAAGCGTCAGTGTTATGCTTAGTGTTAGGGTTAGGGTTTAGCGTTAGTGTTAGATTTTAGGGTTTGGGTTGGTGTTAGGTTTTGAGTTAGGGTTTCTGTTAGGGTTAGATTTAGTCTTGGTTTATGGTTAGGTTTAGGGCGAATGTCTGGTTTGGGGTTAGAGTTATTCTTTGGTTTATGGCTAGGATTAGGGTTTAGGATTTAATTTGGGGGTTATTCTTATCTAGGGGTTATTAGCTGTCCACTGCTTAATTTTGTGGCGAGCTTGCCTCTTTATGTCTTGGAATATCCTTAGACCATTCACAAACAGCCTAAATATCCTTCGACTGTGCAGCCCCACTTAAGCCAGTGTCAGTGACAGCTACTCACCAGAAGCAGAAGTTGAGAAGAGAAATACAGCTCAAACCTCTTTTGATGTTAAGTCATTTATTCCCTCTGTCCTGGGGGGGACAGAGCACCCGACCTGGGCAGAGTCAGTTAGGTAAGAGGGAGGAGCTTTCCATCCTGCTGGTTTTATCACAGACAGGGGGAAAGGGGATACCAGGGGCGGAGACGGGACAAACAACCAACCAGATCAGAGCCTGGGTGGCTTGAACCTAAGGTAGACCTGACTCAGTCACATGGCAGGGATACGGGGGGGGGCGAGGCCCAGGGGGATCCACCGCAACACTCTTATGTTTAGGATTATATTTCAGGGTTAGTACAAGTGTTAGGTTTTCAGTTAGGGTTGCGGGTTATGGTTAGGGTTTGGTTTTTGTAAGGCTTAGGGTTAAATTTAGGGGTTAGGGGTAGGATTAGGGTTAGGTTTAGGGTTACAGTTAGGGTTAGGCTTAGGCTTAGGGTAAGGGTTGGAGTTAGGGCTAGTGTTATGGTTAAGTGTTAAGGTTAGGTCAGGGTTAAGGTTAGGGTTAGTTTTAGAGTTTGGGTTAGTGGTAGGGTTAGGTTTAGGTTTAGCTTTAGGATTAGGATTAGTGTGAGGGTTCAGGGTAGCATTAGACCAAGGGTTAGGATTGGTTTAACCTTAGTATTAGTGTTACGTTAGAGTTAGGGCTAGAGTTAGGGTTACTGTTAGGGTTGGAGTTACAATTAGGTGTAGGCTTAGGGTTCAGTTTAGGGTTAGGTTTAGCTTTAGACTCGGGTTACTTAGGTTAGGTTAGGGTTGGGGTTAGGTTTAGGACTAGGGTTAGGGTTAAGTTTCTGGTTTGTGTTAGGTTTAGGATTAGGGTTTGGTTATAATTAGGGTTAGAGCCCGGGTTAGGGGTTTCGGTTTGGGTTAGGGTCAGGACTGGGTTAGGCTTATATTTAAGGTTAAGTTTAGGTTTAGGTCTCATCTTAGGTTTTGAGTTAGGGTTAGTGTTTGGATTAGTTTAGTGTCTTAGGTTGAGCCTTAGGGTTAGGGTTGGGGTAGAGTTAGAACTAGGATCAGAACTGGTTTAGCATTATGGTTAGAGTTAGGTTAGTATTTGGGCTTGGGTTAGGGTTAGTGTTTTGGTTAGATTTAGGAGTGTCTTAGTGTTAGGGTTGACTTTAGGGTTATATTTAGGAATAGGTTTAGGGTTAAGTTTAAGGTTAGGATTAGGTTTATGTTTAGGGTGGGTTAGGATTCAGGTTAGCATTAGTGTTAGCGTTCTGGTTAGATTTATGTTTAGGGTTAGGCTGATGAATAAATTTAGGATTACAGTTAGGTTTAGGGTTATGGATAGGCTTGGATTACGGTTTGGTTAGGGTTAGGTTTAGGACTAGGGTTAAGATTAGGGGTAGGGTTAGGTGTTAGGTTTACTCTTAGCATTATGTGGGGAGAGATAAGATAGTATTAGGTTACAAGGTTAGGGTTACCTGTTAGGTTTGCTCTTAGTGTTATGTGGGGAAGATAGTACTGGGTTACAGGCTATGGGATACACCTGCAGAAGCACTTGGCAGCAAAAAGGAGCACATGGAGGCACACAGAGTCTTGTCTTTGCTGGACCCTGGGGGTTGGAGGTGTCACATGTCAGATCCCTACCAAGAGGAGCCTGCCACAAGCTGACAGACAGGTGAACAGAGAGTGACCACCCCACAGAAGGACATTCGAAAGTGTGTTGCTGATGTGGCAACATGGGATAGGTCGCACAGTGAGAATTGCCATGCCTTGAAAAAGAGTATGAAAGCAGCTCATTTTTTAAAATAAATGATTCAGGTTCCATGCCTGTATGGGTTGGTGTCTCTGCCGCCCAAAGGATTAGGGTTAGTGTTAGGGTTAGCTTTGGGTTAGGGCTAGGGTAAGGTTTTGGTCTAAGGTTAGGTTTCTGTTTGGGTTAGTGTTAGGTTTAGGGCTAGGGTTAGGGTTAGGATTGGTTCAGGATTAGCACTGGATTTACAGTTAAAGTTGAGTTAGGGGTTGTGTTAGGGTTATGGTTAGGTTTAGGCTTAGGTTTAGGATTATGTTAGGATTTGGGTTTGATTTGGGTTAGGGTTCAGGTTACGGTTAGGTTTAGGCTTATGATTAGGTTTTGGGTTTGTATTTAGTATTTATTTTTTTGGTTGTTGTTTCAGATCGGTCTAGGTTTAGTTTTGAGAAAACCAGAAATCCTAGATCTCCAGGGACACTTCATCTGCAAAAGGTATGTTCAGGCCAGCACATAGCTGCCCCAATATTGCTCCATCCTCATTAATTTCCTTTGCCCCAGTTTCTACCCCAATGTGTCTGTTAATGCTCCACCTACAGTTAGCATTACTCTTAGGGTTATCATTGAGGAAAGGATAAAGTCCAAAGCTCCAGGGCCACTGCAGCTGCAAAAAACGTGCTAATGCCAGTGCTCCCCTACCCCAACATTGCTCCCTCCACAGTTTTCTTCTTGGCACCATGACACTGTTGGGGCTGCCCGAGGCAGCACAGCGTCCAGCTGCACACATCCTTGGCTTCTGCTGCTGCAGGCAGGGGTCAGCTGCAGC
>JACBWW010000001.1:13406281-13651598 GCA_020086605.1 Lanius collurio | reverse complement strand
CTTCGCAAGTAGGTGCTGATCGCATTTTATACCTATATATATATCTATATATATATCTATATATATATCTTTTCAAATTCTAACATAAGCTATCAGGTTGCATAAAATCCAATAGAGGAATGATAGAATTTTAGTTTTTGATGTGTTTCTTTCAAACTACAAGCGACATCATGTTAAAACTTTAGATGCAGTTTAAATGAAGGGGTTACCAATTAAAACAAGACAAGTATAATAGCGGTAGTAGCTTTTGCAGGCTATACTGTCTATGCAAATCTATAATTGAAAAACAGAATATTTAACTTTGTATTTTTATGTAACAATTGTTCTTGATTTGTAAGGTGCACAAACTACTTGCACAACTGCTGTGTTACGTTGGGTGTCGTCCCACCTCACCTATACTACATCTGTATCATGTAGCTCACTCAAATTTAACAGCTTTATTGGGTGAAAAATATATAAGAAGGTAACAGTCAAAAGAAAGAACTTCCACATAATAAAACTGTGATTTTAATTTTCCAACAAAGAAGGTATTTAATTTTTCTGGCACTACATGCACTGTAGCTCATCTTGAGTAACTTGTCTTGCTAAGTCTAGGAGCCTTCCCTATTCAATTAATTCAAACTCAGTTAATAAAAGAAAAATTAATTAAAAAAGAGTTTAGTAGTAGTAGTCTCTAAGAGTAGTATGTTTACATAACAGTATCTGCTGTAGTTATTTTGTCTCTAAAGCTGAGATGTTTCTCTGACAGAAGAATTCTGACAGAAGAAAAAGATTTATCCCAGGAGTTTAAAATAGGCTTTTAATTTCATAGAAATATAAGAGGAAAAACGAGAAGAAGAAGAAACATACTACAAAAATAGATTGTATAAGTCTGGTATGGCTGGTGAGGATAAAATTAAGCTCACTGACATGTTCTATTTACTACTATAAGATTATCAGACCTTGTGTAGGTCTGTACAAATATTCAGGTAAATAAGTGTGAATTTTTATGTGGGTTTTTTTTTCCTTTTTTCCCTTCCAAATAAAACAGAATCATAGAATATGCTGAGTTGGAAGGCTCTCACAAGAATCATCAAAGTCCAACTCCTGGCCTTGCACAGGGCAGCCCCAAAATCACATGTGCCTGAGAGCATTGTCCAAACACAGCTCTGTCAGGCTTGGTGCTGTGACCACTTCCCTGGGAAGCCTCTCCAGTGCTCTGGGTGAAGAACCTTTCCCTGATATACAACCTAAACCTCCCCTGACACAACCTCAGGCCTCCAGTTCTGTGTAGGTCACTTCCCAGTAGTATAAACATTGGGAATAGATCAAACAATATCTCACTGTGGGAAATTCTTTCAGGCAAACAGATTAGAGCAGTCCAAAGTATGTTATACAAACGGTGATGACACTAGAGGGCTCAAAGGTCATGAGATAACATTAGGATAAAATAGTACAGGAAAATCTCAGCGTCCTCAGCTCTTCCCCAGTTTAATCTTCGCAACAGCTTCAGAAGGAAGCTGTTTCAATTACTGTATTTTCAATTACTGTAGTTTGAGAGATGCTCTGCAAGTCAGCGTTTCTGATCACGTGAAGTATCACTACAAGCGCTATTTCTATTCAAAGTAGCTATGTTGGACACTTCCTTGCCTATGAGGCATTTGGAGGTTCAATTCTTCAAGCAGAAAAAGGTGTTCAGTCTCCTGCTCAGTCTTCATAGCCAGGCATACAATTGTTTTATCAATAGGTGTTGTTATGAAGCTTTTGAGAATGTGCTGAGTAGAGTGCTGTAATGTACAGTCATCATTATTCCATGCTTTTCTCTGTTCTAGATCATTTAGAATGATATTTCAAATACAGTTCTGGGAGGAAGATTGTGACATTTTCTTTATGACCAAAAATTTATCTTCAACGTTTTCCTTGTTGGAGGTTTTCCAGTTTACATACAGTTATTGACTTGCATCCAAATCACATACAGTTCACAGAAAATTCAATAATACTAGTTAAATATAATGCATTTTGTTAACATTTTATTAGCAAAATTTGAAGCAGGAAATAATAAAATGAGTAAGGTTCTTTCCAAGAGGAAACATCAAAAATCTCTTGATATTTCACTATCGCAAACAAAATATTCTGTATGGAATCCATAGGCAAACAGTGATGTTCTGTATAATTATAACCTTCCTTTTAGTCAAGATGATCATTATGATGAAATCATAATTAAATTATTCTATTTTTGACAAAATTTTTACAATGAAAATATTCTTTATTCTTGAAACACTAGATTATCATGGGAAAGGGTGCCAGATTTTCAGAAGAGATAGAAACAATATATTTGAAAAAATAGGAAGATTTAAAGGAGATAATTTCAAAATATTTCATGACTCACAGAAAAATACAGCATTTTATTCTCCTTTCATCTTTTGTGGATTGTTAATCTTTATTATTCTTAAGCAACTGCAAAATGTTAATATCTGGAGTTTATATGAAGTTTTACTCAATGGGTTCAAAGGGATACTATGTACTGTTTGGCCTAAAATCAAGTGAGAAGGGGGTAAGAATACTTTGAACATAAGACACAAAACAAAACAAAAAATGCATATAAGCATACAAGTCATTAGGTTAAATTAGAGCATTACAAAGGCTACTCCAAATCAGGCTGATAGTAAAGGATTCAAAAGAACTCTAGTGCCAACCCTGAGACTACAGAAGGTTTCCTAATCTGACAATCTTTTTAAGGTCAGTTATACATATCAGGGCCCAGCATTTTAGCAGCATAGAGCAAAGCAACCTCCAAGTAGCCAAAAATCTGCCCTGGTGACTTAACATTAAAGAAATATATGCATTCTCCTCTGTTTGTCAGGATTTAGTTACAAAACAGATGGATTGCTTTTACTTTTATCCAGTTTTATTGAAAATATTCTTGACTTTTTTTAGCAGATTTGTTTAGGGAGCTAAATAGGAGCTATATGGGGAAACAAAACAAATTTGTAACTTTCTTATTTTATGCCCATATAATGCAGGTTGCTTGCTTCCTTGCTTACTCTGTTTCTCTCTCCACATCTCCAGCATCTCACTGTGCCTTTAGTGGAAAATTGTGTTAACTAAATCCTACTAATCTGAGAGTGGAATAAAAGTACAAATAAAATTCAAGAGACTAATTCTGAACTATTGAATTTGACAGGAGTCTTGTAGGGAGTTTTGAGAAGTTCATAAGTATTTTCATCAATATTGTCAAATTTATTACACTGAATACTTGCAAGACTGCATTATTTAACTAATATCTTTATTTCTTTATGTATTTATGTAATTATTCTTCGGTTTGGGCTATTAAAAAAAGAGAAATTGGCAGATATTGCAAGAAGACAACAAAATTTTCTTGTGCTATATATGTTTCAGTTCTTTATACATTTTTTTTTTTTTACTTTTATGCTTTCTCTAATGCTAAGTAAAACAACCCAAACCCTTAAAGATCCTTCTGTGCTCTTTTGCTGCATTACTGCTTCATACATCAGTAAACTATTCACAACCAAGCTTATTTAACTTTCCCATCGCTGGTTAGAGAGCTCAAGGTTTTAGTAACTCTCTGACCGTGCAGTAAAGCATAACTGAATACTAACTCTGAATTCACTTTCCCTACTCACCACCAGTTAAATATTAGAGACTTAGAAAACACATTTGGAGAGTAGATAGGAGCTAGGCAAAGGTAACTGCGCAATAGCTCCTTCAGAGTCACAGTATAGGTTAGCTAACATTGGCTGATCCTGCTGCTACATCTTGTACAGAAATTTTGAAATTTCAGAGATTTCCATGAGCAAGGGAAAAAAGATCCCATGACTTAGGACATTGTTCCTTCTTTTAAGTATTTACTTCCAAAACTCTAGTGGAACATCAGATCAATGCAACCCAAATATTTTACTGAGATTGTTTTGTAAACAAATTAGTTATTCTTTTTCACCTTTACTTTTCAAACCTTTACTGGGGGAAAAGGTGTTGAACAGATTAGGCACTGAAGTTCCTTAAGATCTTGTTACATGTTGTTGGACTGTGAAAAAAATGTGAAGGGCTGGTTAATGTAGTGACATGAGAATAGAAATTCAAGTTTTATTCTTTTCTCTGATTTTAAGTCCTTCTGCAAGTTTTCCTCTCAAAATATGGGTGAGAGCTAAAGGTTCCTGAGATAACAAATACAATGTGGCTGTCACTGGTGAGTCACTATCACACAGTTCTCCTTCTGCCAAGGTAATTAAATCCTTTGCACACAAAATGAGGGTGAGGAGGTGGGATGAAAACCCAAATGACATGATATTTGTTGATTTGATAAGCAGTTATGTAATTTATGGGCAGAAAAATGGATTACAAAGTTATTGGGACAAAGTATCAAACATTTGTACTTTGATTCTGTTTCCAAGTACTTGAAAAAACATTATATTATCCACTGTTCTTACAGATGGCCAGTTTTGCAAGGTGTCTTTCAAAATATTTTCTTTTTTCCTGAAATGTAGCTCTAATTAGTTCCTTGAGTTAACTTATCAATAAAACAGACTGTATTAAATCTATGAACAAATGATAAAATTTTTATTAAGCACATTCAAAACAAGTAATTTGCCCTCTGGTAGGAAGTAATAACAAGACAGCCCTCACAGTTACTTGCTTATTTAGCTATAGGGAAATTAAATAATTTCTAGATACCAAAGAAACTGTTTCTCCTGTTGGAGCATACACATCCATGCATGTTCATATCTACTAAAAATAATGTTAATCTTATTATATCTGATTTAGATATGCATTTTGGAGTGCTATTGATTTCCTCCATCTGACCTTCAATGAGAGGTGAGAAATTTTATAGCCATGGTAAGGCTGATTCAAAAGAAACTACTGCAAGCAGTCAGCTTCATTTGTGTACACCAAATTAGAATATGTCTTTAATATTCTGGGCACAAGGTTCGACTTGAATAAAATGAAACCTTGAGAAACAGCATGTAAATCATTCATGAACAGAGCCTCTATTTTCTTTTAACTTGTAGCTATTTACTGTAAATAGGGAAGGATAATCTCTCATGTAATGTGATCATTGCCTAATTGTAATACAAAATGGGTATCTTTCAGCATATTGGGGATAATATTGTTCAAGTTCTGTAAAGAAAAAACAAGCTAAACTAAAATATCCCTCAGAGCAAATTTCTTGAAATGAAATGTGGTTTAAGTGGGTATTTAGTTCTAAACAATATGAGCGATATGGAAGAAAACAATATAAGTGAATTTTTTTCCTTGGTGTTGAAAAATACACTAGTTAATGATAAATAATAATGACAGGCAAATTACACAGTTTTAATTAATAAATCAGATCAACATTTATATTTTTAGTAACAAATACTTGATACAATGCTTCTCACAAAGCTGAATTTGATTTAGACTTTTTTTGGGAAAAGTTCTGTAATGTGCAATGGTACTGAATGACCAGGTATGAATAGTGTTGACATTACCTCACATAAGCTGTGTGATGCAGCCTAAAATCAGTTCTTTGGAATGTCTTGGGAGATAGAAAAGGATGACAGGTAGTATTTAAGAGAGAATATCACTGCTTTACACAACATAATGTTGAAAAAATGGAAGTGGGTCCTAAAGGAATTCTTAAGAAAAATTCAGAGTCTAATAAATTAACTCGGGTTATTTAAGGTCATAGACACCCTATTTGGCAAAACAAGCATAAAAGCTAATATGAAATCCCTAGGTGAAATGTGAGCACAGCCCATCAGGCTTTTGTGGAGAAATATCATTACCAGCTGGAACAGTTTCCCAAGAGATGAGTTGAATTCACAACTTTAAAAAGTCATAATAACTGAATATATTTATGGAAGATGTAATATACTTAAATAGAAATTACAGGTTTAATGCAGAGATTTCCAGGTATTGCTCATGGGCCTGTTTGTACAGGAAATCAAGCCAGCCAATCATATGAGTCCCTTGGGTTTTAAAGATATATAAGTGCCAAAAATATCAATTAACCACTTAAGCAAGTGAACCTTAGAACAATATTTTAGCTAACAATTATTCTAAGGGATAAGTAGTTTCTTGTTTCCAAGTCAAAAAGAACAAATACTCAGTTCATGCCCATATGGCACAGGCAGCTACTACTTGGAGTTTCCTTCCTAGGGATTTTGGAATTATTATTACAGGAGATGTTAGAGCTCTGACTGTCTGGAATAAACCATATAACTCTTGTCCATTGAGGATCAGCACAGAATTTAGAGGATTCCTTTCATTTTGTAAATGTTTCATTTACAAATGCTTAGTCAACACTGAAATTCTCAGTCTGAGATTGCATGTATTCCTTTTATTATATTGTAAATTAAAGGATATTCTCAAAATAGTCTTGGGTTCATCCCAAGAGGTAAATCTATTTGATGTTCCAGTTCAGTATCTGCATCTGGTTTTAGAATAGGAAAGTGGAACTGAGTTTATAGGAAAAATTGTTCAGAATTTATACTATTATGCAGAGATATGAAATGGTAGAGAGTGGAAGTTACAGAGCAGAATTCTTGTGGGTACCTGAGCTGCAGCTGCCATACTAAGGCATTGAGGACTATTTGCTTTTACTCTGAAGGGGTGCCTTATTCCTCCAAAACCCTGAACAATTTTTTGATGTTAAACACATGCTAGGAAAATGAGATACAAAAAGCCATCTTCTGTGACTTAAATTAATCAAGGCTCACTATCTCGTCCTCTCAATAGGTGTCACAGTGTGGCTCATACCCAGAGAATTAAATTCTTTTTGCTCAAAAGAAAAAAAAACATAAAGATCTTAGTCATAGTGCTTGCTGGGAACAGTTACCGAGTTGTGTGTGTTGTCTTGCCAGACCCTTTCCAGGAAGAAAGGATGAGGAGTGAGTCAGGCAGTGTGCTAACATTAAACAGTATGGATGGCTGTGACAGTGACTGTCCTGCTTCTATTTCATAGAGAAACAGTCTGACTATAGAGACCTGGTCCCAGCCTTCTCACAGACTGTGCTTGAAAAATATGTCTGTGACATATCTGCACGGCCTTTTAGTGATTGTTCTGTGACTTCCCAACAAGAGTTCTTTGCACAGCTATTTCTGCTCCCAGTTCAGACACTCCAGTCCAGGCATGTCTGTAGTGAAGAGGTCCACAGGCTCTCTTCACTGTGAGGAACACAAAGTGACTTTCAGCCTTGGTGGCTCCTGAGATCTGTCTCTTGATCAGGGTATGGGTTTAGCTTGCTGTTGTCAGGGAACAAACTGATGTTACAGAAGGTAGAGAAGTAGTGAATGTGTGTACAAATTCACAGCTTTTTGAGAATTAGGAAATATATAGGAGGGCATTCTCCTACAAGGGAGTACTGAGAAGGAAGAAAATGGGACTGCAAATTGAAGAGCAACTAATTGAAACAGAGTAGAGGCAAGATTAACCACCTGGCAAAACTAAGTGAACTTTAAGCTCACCTAAACTTAAATGAACCCCTCAATCGTTTCTTCAGTAACCATGAATATGTCAGGCTGATATTCTGCCAGCTCAGCAGTCTATGTCATGTGGCTGAGAGTCTTTTTATGCCCGGAAACCATAATTCAGGAACTGCAACCCAAGTAATCACAGTGCATGAGTGTCAAAAGAAAATTAGCACATACCAATCATATCGTCACTCTTCAATTCAACTCTCAGTGGTTAGAAGCTCCTTTACCATGTCATGTACTTGATAAGGTTTTTAAAATCTGTAATGGTTTTTGTATTCACTATGTGAAGTTATCTGGAATTTGCTTTTATTTCTCTGTAAAATCCATCAGAAATATTTTTTGTTTGCTCAATCATTTTTGTCTATAATAGGGTGAGCTGCATTTAAACAGAAGATTAGCTTGGTAACTTCTTGGAATGTTGCTTTATGATCTGTTGTGACTATTTGGACAGCTTCTTTTTATCATTAACATGCTAATATATTAATGCAAAAACTTTGGAGGATGCTTCAGGTTTTTTAATTTATTTTCTTGTTAAGAATAATGAAATTTGGTACTTATATCGTAGCAAATGTTTCCAACTTTTTTTCCCCCTCCATTTCTTAAATATGTGTAATGTAATATATAAGAATACAGGTTAGGGCTTGCTGGAATCTTAAAGTCATGTGCATATTTTAAGCACCAGACTTGCAGATAGGGAGGACTATGCATCCACTCTTGAAAGAGTGAAGCCAAAATTTTCAGGTTAGCCTTTTTTTTTTTGAACATTCTGCCTGATTGCTCACAGTCACACCATAGGCACAAAACTTGAGTGTATGGACACAGGTTATTAGGAATGTGTAAGAGAGGGGCTTTGATAAGGAGGAGTGACTCAGAGTATTAGTCTGCTAAGTGTAATAGGTAGAAGCAGATGCATAGTATTTCACTTATCCCCATGAAACAGCCTACCTAAATCTGGCAAAGAAAATGTAGGCAAATGTTAATTTTTTTCACTCCAAGGCTGAGAGTTAGGCTAGGATTTAGCTGCTACTGTCATGGAAAGAGAAAAGACCAAAGAGAGGAGGAGAACCAGAAGCACCACTTCTGTTTGCTGTTCCTGCTGTCAGAGGTAAGGACAAAGGAGAGCCATAGTGCTGCCTTGGTTCGGTGCAGCACTTTCCATTCTCAGCATTCCCTGCAGCTACAATACCCTCTTGCTATTTGCAGCTCCCTGGGCTTCCCAGGCTATACCAAAGTGAGAACAGGCAGTAAAACCTCATCCATTTTTCTACCCTTACAACTCTTATAACTCCTATAATTGCCTCTTTTGTCTAGGGACCCAGGCAATATCAAATCTCTTCCCTCCTTGCAGCAGCAATAACCTAATCACATGATGTTTCTCAGATACCAAGGAATCATGAAATCAAGCCACTACAAGCAAGAAACTTTGGGAGGCCTTGGTTTCTGTTTGGAGCTTCACATTCTTCCATTTTTATTGTCTGCAGAACCACAAAAGCTCAAGGTGCACATTCCATACTTAACAAGTTACACCACAAGTATTTTGTTGAAACACCTCGTGGACTGTTAGAGAAAAACAGTGACAAGAGCTCTGCCTTTCCTCCCATCTTGCTTAGCAGCCTATTTGGTGGCTGACAGTTTGTGGAAGTCAATTCCTTTTCCTTTGACTCTCTTACCAAAGGCAAAACAAGAGGAAGATAAAGAGTGAAGAAAGTATTAACACAAAATCAAAAAAAATTTTTCCTCTGGGCTCAATATGGAAAACAATATACTCACAATCTGTTGTTTCTATTCTTAATAATTTTGCTAATATCTCTTGTCTTAAGTGTGGCATTCTTGAAAATACAGCAGAACATGGAGCTGGAGATTGCAGAATGTGCAGCAATCAGCAGCCATGCAGTGGTTTCAGTCAGTGCTGTACATCTTCTGTGAGGACATAAAAGTCAGGACATTTGCTTATCAACAGTGACATCACTACTTACTGCATCTTTTGTTGCCCCAGCTCCATCAGCAGAAGCCAAGATTTCGCCTTTGTTAACAAAATATTCAGTATTTTATGTTTGATAAATTTTAAGTTTGCTGAATGTCTCTTTGAAGTTCAATGATTTTCATAAATGCAATTATTTTCTTACAAGACAGAAATAACTAATACATAGTGATTAGGTAATTTTTAAAAAGATTATGGGAAAATAAGACTTATTAAGGATTAACATTTTCTAATAGACTAACTGATTTTATTGAGGAAAATTCATTTTTGGTCTCAGAAATGTTGCTGACATTCTAGTGTTACCAAAATCCCATCTATATTTGTACACATTCGTTCATTTTTATAGGTGTATTGGTTTGTTTAACAAAATATATTGTATCCCCTTACTGACCTTACCTCTACATAAATGTATGTAAGCATTCTCAGCCTAGAAATGTGAAAAGGATACTGAACTTATAAAAAAATTAATATGAGAAAATATAGTATATTCATATAAAAAACAAAAGCATTTGTATATAGAGGTATTTAAACAGTATTTTCCCTGCAGGTATACCATGATGAAGTAATGTCAGCCTCTGATTCTTAGATATTTTTTTAGATTTTTACCTTCTGTTTTTTTCTTCTGTGTTGAACTTCTTGTCCCATAAGGCAGTGTTAAGGCTACTGGAACACTTTAAGTCTGGGCTTCTTGCTGATACATTTGAATGTCTTTTGTGTGCAGCTAAGCTGAATTTCCTGGTTTTAAAAAGCTTCTCATAACAATTGCAACACTATTGGGATTTTACTCTTAAAGCTAGGAATATAGAATCATCATTTGAATTCCAATTGTTTAATTATGTCCTTATATGTAAAAAACTACCATAAAATCACTGAACACGGGCCCCAGAGACAAAGTCATCATGCAATATTTCTAATAACCTTAAAGTAATGACTTTAGAAAAGTTAAATTCCTAGTTCTCATGAAACTTATTCCATGTGAGAAGAGTACACGCCACAAGTTTAATATGGGAATGAAGGACAAGATTATATTTTTCATATAAAACAAAAAGACTGAATTCCCAATTGAATGCAAAAGAAAGTCAATCTTTCCTAAGGAAAAATGAACAGACACCAAACAGTCATATATTGACTTTTAAATTTCTTGCCCATTCTCTTTAACTCTCTGCCTAGTACTCTGCTTTAATTGATCTACATTTCCACTGCTTTGTCAGAGGACCAGTAAACTGCACCTTCAGCAATCAGTAGTTTATTCAGGCTAAGGAAGTTTGTGATTGTTTTAAAATACTGCATAGTCTAAGTATTTCCCGTTAAGTGAAGGGCTATTTTCCCTTTCTGTGTAAATCTATGACTATTGACCATCTCATAAAGGCTTCTACCATATTAAATACAACCATGACAGTGCACCAACTGAGTAATCCATTATTTTTTAACACCAGCATAGGCTCTGGGGATGAATTTATTGAACTTTAAAACAGAATGTAATCAACGATCCATTTCATCTGGCTGCAAAACACCCTTCTACCAATCACCCAGCAAAGCTGCCCTATTTCACTAATCCTGTCCCATTCAATGAACTGTAAGTACATCTTCGCCTAATGATAAGGGCACTGGGGGCCATATATAATTCAGAGGCTGCTTGAAATGCATCAGCCAACTGTCCTGATATGTTAATCCGCTCACTGGAGGCTTTCATTTGATGTCTAATGTAAATCCATGTTTGTAAACTTCAGCATCATTATCATTATTGTAAAAGAAGATAAAAATGAAGCAGCAGCACTGTACTAATGACACCTGAGAACTGGTGTTGCATACAATGAAAGCTAGTTTGTATAGTTCCCAAGTGCAAAAGAAATGAATGAACTTTTGCATAGCATTTCAAAACAAAGGAATACTCTGTTAAGCTCTTCTTTAATCTAGCTATCTGCCTTTAAAAAAATATCTGTCTAGTTACTAGAAATTCAGTCTATCTTGAGAAAACAACTCTCTCACAGTGGGTGATATTCAGTCATTTCACACAGTAGAGCAACAGAGAGAAGAATATATTTGCAGAAAATTTAATTTAATTATAAGCTCCTATCCAATCTTCCAAATGAAAAATTCTCCAATGCCTTTTGCACATACAAATAGGAAAGAATGAAAATGTATCTTGCAAGAAATTGAGGTCAATCAATTTTTTACAGTCTTTTCTTAAGCTAGCCAAAAGCTTAGTCACTAATGAAACCTGTAAACAGACTATAATGTTTCTAAAATAAATTGAAAATCTCAGATGCTGGTTAAATTAAATCTGTCTGTTCATATTCAGTGATCAGTACAAAATTTTACGAAGTGCTGTATGAGGTAAAATGCTGCATTAATTAAAAGCAGAGCCAAAAATAGCTAGAAATATAGTCTCTCTCTCACCCCAGACGCAAAATCTGTGATTTATTTAGTCTAGCTGGTGTCACCCATCTATCAGAGCTTTCTTTGGCCTCCTGGTAGATGCAGAAGTTTGCTGATCAGAGCAGTTGCAAACTTGAGAGCTCAGATGTATTATCCTTGTAGAAGGAGGAATAGGTATAAAGGTCCTTTAAACTCTGTGCCAGTCCAGTCAACTTTTAGTTGTGAGGAGGAGCTTTAAATTCTATAGGTTGGCAGTGGAATCCCTTCCCAAGGTCATACTCTTCCACAGATAAGGTGCATTACTACTCTTTGGCATTCTCCATGCCTTATGCAAACAAATGGGACAGCTGGTGCAAGCCTCCAAAAAAACTCAGGCTAATTCAGCTGAAGATTTTAGAGATGGTGACATTATTGATGCAGGGCAAAGAAAACACCATTTAAAAAATCATTATTTCTTTTGCTGATGTGTGATTCTTAAAAATATCCATAAAAAATAGAAAACCTTGATTGTAACCAGGGACAAATTTGTGCTTGCAGAATATTTTGGGGATATATGTAACATAATGCTAAAGTTGTTCTGCCTTGAACAATTCTGTTCATATGTAGTTGCTTTTCAGAACCTACTTTAGTGCAGAATAAGACACATTAAAATTATGTTATAACTTAAAATAAGCAGATGGAATGATTCATAAGACTATAAGATATAAATTTAAATTAGGATTTAAATGACTGATTATTCAATGACCAACTGAAAATTGCCCTCAAAGAAAATTTAAAATTGCTTTATGTCAAATTATATCTTTAAAGTCTCCAGTACACACTGGAGCAAAATGTTCAGCAGACTCTCCCACTGGCAGCAGTGAAGAACAATCTCTTCTCCAGTTGTCAGCAGAGGATGAAAGAGAAATTAGAGGTCTGGGAGTGCGATGAGGGAGAAAGGAAAGAAGGGCAAAGAGACACTGATGGTGAAACCAGGGCAAAACTTCATCTGCTCTTTCCTGGGAAGGAGTTTTCCTCTCTGAGCTGGCCCTGAGGGACTACTCTAATACAAATAAAACAAAAATACTAATCTGAGATTTTGTGCAGATCCTGAGGGATGCCAAAGATTAAAGAAGGAAGACATAGCATGAAAGCAGAGTGTTTGAGGCTTCTGTCTGTGATCCATGGATGGGAATGTGGACTTTGCAGTGAGCTAGTGCTGTAAATCTCACTACCTGAGCTGATCCAGCTGTACATGAACATCAGCCTGGGCTGAGGACTTAAAGATAGCTGGATGTGATGCTAACTTTACTGCTTCTTTACTGACCTGGTGTGCTGCTGGCTACTGAATCTTAGATGCTTTAATCATGCATGTTAAGCCAGGAGCAGCCAGTGGAATTTTGGTCATACTGTTCCCAATTACTTTCACATTTAGCTTGTTGATCGAGAAGTGTGTTGAAAAGACATTTCCTAATGATGTCAAAGAATCAGAACATCCTTTCTTGCCTACATGCAGAAAAAAAGAAGAGAGAAGTTCTTTCATGAATAGAAAGCCCTCAGTTCTGTGGCAGTTAAATTCTTTGAGTACAAATCATTCACAAAAAACATACATTCAAACTCCTTATTGATCCAGTTCTACCTCAATGTGATAGGTATCTCTTTCTTCTGAATCTAATGGAATTTGGATTAAACTGGGAATAGATGCTCATCTGATCAGGCAGCATAAAATAAGAGTCCCATCTCCAGTCATAACTACCAAAGAACTTTATTTTAAGACATTGAAGATCACATACAAAATATTCCTGTATGTCCCAGGTACTTCTGAGTTAGAAGCACATTTGAATAGAAAATTGCAATCTGCTGGCAGTCATTCCACTGCAGCAAAAAGTAGGCTAACTTCATCAAGTATGTTATTTGCTGTGAATTATTCACTCTGCAATGTTACCATGGTTACAGCTGCGTTACTTATCCTCATATAGTTTGTTTTTTTCTTGTAGCTATTATGCTTACACTGCAAATAGTATTTTACTTTTTTCTGATCATGTCATTTGCAATATGAAAAGGAAACAAGGTTCACAGGAACATCAATATTGATACTATATGCATTATGGCTTTGGCATTGACATTAATGTTCCTCTGCATAAGGGCAGCATGACACTCATATAAAGCATCTGATCAACATTATTTGGCTGTTTTTGATTTCCATACTGATTTCAATGCATAAGGTAACTAATAAAAGCATCATAAAAATAATATCAACTCTTGTATTACCATTTTGCTGTGTATATTATCATTAATGTAAAATATTGTTTTGAATATAATGAGAACTAACTGTATTAGGATAAATCTATCTCATGAGAACATTAATGAGTTTAAAAACAAAACAAAAATGTTTATACTAAAAATTATGGGCCTTTTCAGTTAATTCTACTTTCCTATTATCCTTTTTGTGATTATTTGCTAGTATAATGACCTCTCACAGGTTGATAAATTAACTTATTATTCAATAACAAATAACTAGTCACCCAGAGGTTTTGCAGTTCTTTGGAAGACAATAAAAACAAATTTTGAATATGTATTTTCTCAACTGAAAAATTTTCTTTCCCGGGGAAAAAAAAAATTTCAGGATTCACCTCATTATACAGATCTCTGATCTGAGACAATAAAAGTCCTAATGCAAAATGCAGTAAGATGCTGAAAACACTCCCGAAATTGCTAAAAATGTTTTAAGTGTTGCATGTTTTGTAATCTCATTGAGTAGTTTTTATCCACAGATATGTAAGTTAGGATCTTCCTTAATTCTTTTAACTGCCTACATTGAATCAGTTGAAGTCAATGTTAAATATCTAGATAGCTTAGACTGTCTTTATTGGCAGTGGAGGAGAGGGATCGTATTTGGGTATGTATTTGTATGTCCTAAAGTAGATGCTTGAAATGTGTCACCTTAACTGCATGCCAGAAATACCTATCTCCATCAAATACAAAGATAAGATATAAATGCCTGAAGTAGAAGAATACTAATTCTGCCTACAAAGTCCTGTTCATAATGAAGCTGTTATTCTGTCTCTTTTTTGTCAAGTTTGCCTTAGATCAAACAAAGCTTTAAAATCACTATTTCATATGCTTATGTTTTATTGATAGAATATCAACACTTAAAATCCATGTCTGTCTTTCTTATTTACTCGATTTGCCAAGTCTGCAAAGATACTAATCCAGTTGATGATTACAATTAACCAAGAGCAAATTGGTATCTGTGTAGCAGGTCCATGCTGCTTCTTACTTCTGAAATTTTGATTTACTAAAAAGTTTCAGATGAAGTGTTACATATAGTATTCCATAACACAGTCACACAAATATAGAATAGATAAGACTCTAAAACTCTTATTGCAGCAAACAGCAAAAGTCCTCCATTTGACAACCTTATACATTGACCTTTCTTTCCTGGAAGTAGGTCCATGAGCATAAAATGAGGGAACTGGGAAAAAAATGATGATGGCTGTAATGTGCTTCAAACTTCTTCACATTAATGCCTTAACCTTTGGGTGGACAGTTTGCTATTTGTGTTTTCAAACAGGGTGCAGGAGTAAGAGAAGGATCTAAGGAGATAGGTGAGTTTTGCTGAACATCATGCTTCACTGTTAGCTCAGAAAAAAACACAAAAGGCTGAAGATGACTCAAGAAAACTATAGTTTTAAGACTTCATTTTAAAGGTGTATAACAAAATAGAATGCTTTTTTCCAAATATTATTCCTATCCCACAGTAGAAGAGCCTCTATTCTATCTACAACTCTGAGTTTCAAACAGGTGCTTTACTTTGAGGAATCAGGAGTAGAAACCAGATATAGCTCAGAAGGAAAATATGAATAAAACATTCAGGTTCTTCCTTTTCTTCCTCTGTAGAAAACAATAAGGTAGTCTGGTAAAAAGAAATCTTGAATGTATTGGTATTCTTGTCAAGAATTTCTTCTGCATGTGTGCACCAGACTTTTAGCTCCTTGTAGGCCACTAGAAACAGACTGATATAGTTTGATTGCTGGGAGTCTGTACAGCCAAGTTAGTAGTCACAACATTCCATGGGTTGTTTGTTTTCCTTTCCTCAGGAGTACTCACACGTGTATTTTAGTCATTATTAAGGGACATGCATGTGTGCTGCAGTCATGAACAGTTGTCCTCTGAAATGTTCAGAAACACAGGTGGTGCCAAGGATTTGCCTCTAACATGTGTACAGCTCAGTGGAATACAAACAAGTAGGTCAAGGTACCAGGCTACTGGATGAGGTGACCAGCCTGAGTCACCAGCAGTCCCCAGTGTGGGACCTTCAGTGCATACACGGGCCCATTTCTCTTGCTGCAGACACTGTCATTGCTCTTGATATATCCACATAGATCCAAAACTTACCCTTTCATTTTCATACTTTTCTCATTCTAGAATGAAGTGCAGCTGAGGTGACTTCTGTTCTGGAAATTAAAACAATCTGGTCTCTATGTGTTTCCATTCAAGAGCAGAGGATGGGAGAGACTGACAGAGGTGTGAAAAAGCCAAGAATATTTTCCCTCTTGTTAGCTTGTTTTCTAATATAATTTGAGAAGCCATGGTCTAAAATCAGGTTCTAAAGCCATGGTAACTTCTAGGTCTCCAAAATAAAGTAATGTTTAGATTGTCTATAATTCAGATATCTTAGGAGATAACCCTCCCCTGTGTAGCGTGGCCAGTAGGATTCTGTATGTGAATATTTAATGGAAGTTTTCCTGTATCTTCCTTTCTATACCTTTTTATCTTTCAAGTGGTAACATCAATTCTACATTTCTATCTACTTTAAAATGCATTTAACACTTGCAAAGTAGGTGATGGTAACACACAGTAGTGGTCTTTGGCCATCATTTGTAAAAACAGGTTTGTAAACTTTAGGTCTCTGTCTGTTCTGGCAAATTAAACACCATCAGGGCATGCCTCCAGCTACTGGAACTTCCTCATTTAAATTGTTAAATTATTCAAGTGATTCAACCATTAAATGGTTAAATTATTTAAAAGGTTTTGGCATGAGTCAGTTAGCACTCTCCAAATACATATCAAGCACTGTTTTGGAATTAAGTCAGTCTGGAGACTCTTTTGAAAAGTAGTTCACCTGGTCATTCTGTGTTGGAGGCTAACAGAAAGTTTGGTGGTAGAGGTTAACCTTTTGTGTTTCTTGTAAACCCATAAAACCACCTAATTTTCAAAATTATCTCCTCTGTTGTAGCAACTATTATGTAAATTTTATTTTTTAATATTTTGAAAAATTATATATATATATTATTTTTCTCAGAATTCAATAATATATACTTGTTTTTACAATGCAGCATATTAATTTAAAAATACAAGAACCTGTGGCAACAGCTAGTAATTAAAATTCTAATTGCATTAAGGTTCTCACTTAGTAAGATATACATGTAAAATAAAACATAGAAAGGGATGTAGATGTGGTAGAACATATTTCAATAAATTGTGAAGTAATATTCCTGGGAATTTTCTTCCAACAACTGCTCAGTTGTGGTGACAACATATATATATGTTGCAAGTTTAAGGACAACGCAATCAGTATTATGAAATTATTGGACATATTCTTGATCACTTCTTGCTTTTGAAAAAGGCTTTTATGGTGGGATCTGAAACAGCAAGGGTAACTATTTTTTGGAGTTACTTTGTGTAATTATGAAACCATTTACAGGAACATGGAATTACTCTGAAGTACATAATTTTTAATAGGTAGTTTCTTTTTCTTTCATTCACCACAGGTCTGACTCTGTATCCCTGAAATGAAAGGATGATTTGCCACTGTCCTTGGCGTCATTGGCTCAGATCATAATACATCAATTCTTTTTCCAAAATTGTCTTCTGGATAAATTTATTTCTGCTAAATTTATTTCATAATTGATGCTAACCGGATAAAAGTAAATGTAAAATGAAATTTAAAATTGAAATTAAATGGAAAATTAAAAGTAAAAATAAAATCCAATATTCAGCAAAATTTTAAGTGTACTGATTTTTGCCTTGGTAGCTTCTAATATAATTTTTATTTTTTTTTCCTGTGTCATTACTCTTGTGTACACTACATTATTTAGAAAGTACTCATGATTTCTGTGCAGGAGAATAGGAAAAGGAAGATTGTCATTTATTGAAATCAGATAACTCTGGCTCAGGACAACAATTTTATTATTATTTTGCTACTGGGTGTCCTAGATAAGTAGGTCATTCATGTCAACCTCCCATTTAACCATGTGCAGAGCTGGTTTTGTGAAGGCACAAAGTCTTATTTGTTCCTTTGGGACCTTTCAGTTTGTGATCATGCCACAGGACTATTCAGGCACTTACTAATGTCCACAGCTTATCTTCGAGGCCCTACCTCTTCACCTTTAGTGTCATTTCACAAATGCATGCTGCTTTGTGCTTTCATATTTATCTTCAATTCTTTGTATTTGACTATCTGTCAAATATGTGCACCTCATTACCTGTAAAATCTCAGAGATTTTGCCTTGAGAGACAGCACAGCACCCTTAAACATTGGAATTAAAACCTTCTTGAGTAAATATTGACAGATATTTCCCCAGTCAGTCTTCAAAACCTGTAAAACACAGTTGCCTGCAGAACATCTATAATATAGCTATGCAAAATTTTTGGGGGAACCTCTGGGTTTACCATGAAAAATAGCCATAAAGAGTCAAACTTGTAAATAAGTAAAAATTCCTGTTCCATATCTGGTCCCATAATTCCACAGAAGAGGATAAGTTCTCCTGCTATTGATTTGCATGGTGCATGAGCATTATATGTTTATCTCAGCAGTTAGCTGTGTTACTTATGTCAGGTAGACAAGAGATATGGCCCGAGGCAAAAGTTTGGTTGTGCACATTGTTGTGACAGGTGGCCCACTCTTTTTCATCACAGAGTAGTAGAATGGTTTGGGTTGAGAGTGACCTTAAAGAACATCAAATTCCAATCCCTTTTATTGAATTCTCTGCTTTATTTCTTTTCTTCTTTGCCTCTGTTTAGCGAGTTCTTTTACTCAGAGTTCGGATTAAAAGGTAGGAGATGCAGGGTCCTTCTACTAATTGATGTTTATTATTTCTTATCTAAAACACAGTTGCACAGGATGTGCCTCTAAGTCGACAAGGGAGAAAATGGCCCCTGAGTGCTACCTTCCAAGGTCTTTTAAAGTCCAATCTATCCAATTATGGAATGCCAACTAATTTATTTTTACTTATAATCCAATAACTAATTATTCATGTTCTGCATTGCGGGTTTTTTGAACCAATACCAGAGCACCCAGATTTGTGAGGAGGAAGGAAGAAAGAAGACAGACTAATCCACACCCAAAATCCTCCATATTTTTTACTATATCTCATAAACCTAATTTTTCTACATCTATGCATATTCTACCCAGTAACATAACAAATTCCTTTTAAATTACACAGCACCAATCACAGTGCTATCACCAAAAAAGGGAAGCCTTTCCCAAGGCCTCAGGTCGAGTGCAGTGTGCTTTTGAGGACCATTACTTGTCAGTACTAAAGACTAAAATTCTCTGAACTCAGGGCTCCAATACCCTCTGACATGGGCAGGGCCACCTGCCCCCAGATCAGGTTGCTCAGAGCCACATCCAGTCTGGCCTTGAACACTTTCAAGGATGCAAATCCACAGCTTGTATTTTCCTTGTATTTTGTTTCAGAGACAATATCATTGCTCTCAGATGAGCAGAAATATTATTGTTCTTTGGTTTTGATGCTGCCTTACTTATTTGCAGTATGTATGCCCCCAAATTAGAACAGCTAGAAGTACTTGCCCCTTCTTTCTGTCTTTGTGGAAGACACTGGTATAGAGAAAAGCAGAAACATCTGCTCACAAACTCAACCTCCCGGGAAATTCCCTGAATTCTACTCAATCCATGGCAACTGTTGAAGTCACATAATTTGTTTGGGATAGATATTTTTAGGTGCAGGTAGACCATTGCACTATTTCAGGGAATGAGAACCATGTTTAATGGTATACATTCACTTTTCAGTAAAAGTGCAAACTTCTGCTGGCATCAGGAGTTAGAGGATACAGGCCTTTCTGGAAAATCTGCAGAATAGCATAAAGCAGTGATGAAATATTAATATGCAGATTTTATAGGTTGCCCAGACACAGCTCTAATTCCCTTCCTTACTTACAGTATACACACTTTGAAGCTGCAAAAGCTGGGTCCCCAACCATTACCCACAGTCACCTTCTCAATGAAATGTGGAGGTTTGAAGTGGAAAGGGATTCATATCTTTTAACAAATTTATATTGTATGTCAGGAAGGTATTATAAGAAAGTGATGAATAATTGGCATAATTTGTATCTTTTATAGCAAGGGAACTTCTGGACATTCCTGTAAATGAGATAATTTGTCATTGCTGTAAGTCTATCCTATATAAACACTACTGTGAATATGGCTGAGGCTGGTTGGCTGAAGGGAATAAGCTTTTCAATAAGATCAAATATAAATTTTATTGATGAAAATTTCAATGCAAATATAATGATTTTGTTCTTTTAATGCTGGATTTCTTTTAATGAAGTTTCTAGATCTTTAAAACTGTGCTGGGTCTAACCTTATATATACTTAATCATGCAAAAAATCTACCCTGCTGTCCAGAAGGCTGCAGAAATCAGGCGAGTGCTAATATGATTTTCATATTTGCACCAAGTGAGAATACACCTCAAAATTATAAGGTGAATTCAATATTCATTTTTGAAAGGTGTAACATGCACTTTCTCTTTCTTTCACTATGATTAACAAAAAAAGGTTGTTAGAAAAAAGGAACAAAGATTCACAAAAAATCTTCCATTTCTACCAGGCTACCTGTAGGTGATTTAATTGTCAGTTGTTTAATTGTTAGTTACATCTTCCACCTCAGGAAAACAATCTTATCACAATAAATTGAGAAAGAAAAGCTGGATGGATTTAAAAGTTTCAAATGTACCTTTCCTTTCAGTGGTCCCATCCATATGAAATTCTTTTAACCATGATTTTCTCTACTACAAAAAAAATTAAAACATAAGAAAAGCAGAACAAAACTCTGTTTTGAGAGGCAACAGAGCAAAATGCATTGGTAATGGCATTGCTGCGGATTTATTTCTACTCCCTGCAAGTGGAATATAGCTATCTATTATGGTCAGATCCTGTTTTAGTTTTGATAGTGGGAAAGCTCTTTTGCCATCAACTGAAATAGGTAGTGCTTTTAAATGCATGGATAGCTCTACAGAGCTGCTTTAGTCCTCTGTGCTAATACAGCATCAGAGCCATTTATATGGTGAAAAGACAAGCTTATGGGAGAATTGGTGCCAAACAAAGACAAATGACACTGGCATAATCTGAAAATGCATGAACTTCTCAATGGCTTTTAAACTGGTACAGAGAGCATGAAGCTTCTGATATCTCACTTCCATTCACTTTGCTTCCTGGACTTTTTGAGTTACTGACTGAAGGGCATAGACAAGAGGCACTATATTGTTCTGTGTAGGACTTCTAAAACCAGTTATTTTTTAAGGTAACATAAACATAGACTCATTAGTAACAGTGTAGTCTGTAACTCTTGTGAAGGTTCTTATACTGAAGTCTTAGTGCATCTGTGAATGGATGTAAACAAAAGGAGTAACATCTGTTTTGTGTTTACTGTTTTGTCTTCTCCTTGTTTAGAAATTAGCAGCCTGTTTGGTCTGAGTTTTAAAGATATCCAGAGAAAGTTGGCCAGTACAATTGAGAAAGCAAAGCACAGAGTGCATCTTCAGGGGAAAGTCACAAGGTGGTCCTTAATTTCCCTTGGAGACAATTCTGCAATGTTAGACCAAGGTCACATAAGTCTGCACCAGTAACTTTTTTAATATTGAAAAATTTTTAATGTCTAATGAACAAAGTGGTTTTGTTTTGTCTTTTTTTACTGCTCTTAAATCAGTGTTTTGGTCTCCTACACATGGGGACCAACAGAGATCTTGACAATAAGACTATGCCACTTCTGGAACTTTTTCTACAAGTCTACTGCCTTGAAAGCTGAGATTTGTTCCTGCAGCCATGGTCAGTGGACACTTGCTGTCAGTTCAGCACTGGCTGGAGTTTGGTGTCTGCCAAAGACCACAAGTGCAGGTGGACAGCTTTACTCCAGCTGAAAAGTGGCAGAAGTGAGTGATGAACAATTGATCACAACTACCTGGTGGAAACAACAGCACTTGGGAGGGTTGAAAAATTGCTCAGGGGTTTTCCTTCAGACTTTAACATTAGTTAAAACTGAGAAACAATCATGGACTGTACACTAAACTGATAATTTGGAGACATATTATTCCCTCTGCAAATGATGATAAGCATGGCTTCTGACTTTCAAACTATTTTCTTTGACACCAACATAGTTCAAGCCTTTTTTTAATTCTTAGTCAAATGATCCTTTCCAAGTGATTTGCTGATAGCATCAGTCTTCTGTGGTGAAAGATAAGTTATGAAAATAAACAGATGTAAATATAAGCAGCTATGTGACTTAAGTTGTGAACAGTGAAAAATTAACTGATATTCACTGTTTTATGGCAGAATGGCAGATATGACAACAATAAGACTGTGGTGATGTTCTTCTGTTACTTAGAGAATAAAAAAAATTCTTTCTACTGTTTTCAACTGGATTAGTTATATTGATTTCATTCTTTCATTTCAGTTTATTTTTATCAGAATTTCCTCAAACTACTTGGCTATCTGAAGAGTCATCCCTAAAGAGTCATCTAATTCCATAAAATGAATTTAAACATGTGGAAATTTCCATCTAAATTTTCCTACCTGAAGATATATACCTTCTTAAACACCTTTCTGAGGCACATGGCTTGCAAGTACCAACTATTGATATGTAATATCAAACACTCATGGAGAACATAGGAACTGCTGTACAGAATTAAGATATTCCCCAAAATAATTATAACAAATTATATATTTTCTGTAATCATGATTGCTTTCTTATTCCCTGAGCATGAAAGCCTTAATCTGTCAGTTTTCATAATTAGTTATGAAGATTTTAGTCTTTTTTTTCTGTCATGAAAATGAAACCTAGTCTGTAATAGTACCAAGCAACAAGAGTCATGTATGTTAGACAGCACAGGGACTAGAGGGTGCTTCTTGCTCTACAAATAACACCTGGAAAAAAGTGTCAGCAATGAGATAAAATGATCTTCAAGTGACACTGGTGCTTTGGTGTGCAGCTTACCCTATGGATAATAGACTTACATATAAGAAACAGAGTGTGTTTTGTAAGGTCGGATGAAGGCCAGAAGAGAACACATCCTGAGCTGCAGTCACTAGAGAGCAGACAAAAAATACCTGCTGAGCAAGCTAAAGAAGTTTAGTTCTTGGCAGTGACAGCAGAAACACTACTGCTCCCACAGCTTTGATTTCCAGTAGACATCTCTTAGATTTCCCTTCTGTTCAGATAAACACACCTATTTTTAACTTTTTTTTCTCCTAACATCACAAGAGAAAGCATGGACTATACGGATGTTTAACTCCTTGGCACATATGGACACACAAGTGTGTGCATGTTGTTTGAGCCACCAGTGGTATGAAAACTTGCACAGCATTTCAGGTCTTAAAGGTCACACCTATAATGTCTTTTAGATACCTCAAGGCATCCAATTCCAATTGGTGTCTTGGGGCCAAACTTACAATTTTCTATTGAATAGTGTCTTGTGAATATATCTGAGAGATGGAATAAAATTACAGAAATATTAATCAAGATGTAATCACTCTTTTTTAATATATAGGAAAAGTGGAAAGTAATATTCAGTGGATTTACATGAACTAAATCAACTTTTCTGATAAGCCTTAGTTGATAAAGTACTGAGAGCATATTGAAGAATTTTTGCTTCTCAGCATTCAACATAATTCTATTTCATATTGCATAGAGCGCAAGACAAGCTGTAAATAACTTCTACTTTGCAATGAAAGTTATCTCTTTAAAATATTAAAGTAGCCTCTCCTATTTAATGAAGCATATTCCTGTAAATAAAGTAGAACTTGAATTATGTTTCCTTAAATAAAAGATAAATAAAACTAGTTTAAATAACTTTCCTTATTCTTTAAAATTGTAAAGGAACATAGTTCTTCCACTTTATATAATGAGGGTAGAATCAGCTGCTTAGCTGGCAAATGAAGGTAGAAGAAATGTATATAATTCATACTACTTTATCTGTGATTAGCAACTAGATATTGACTTCTTAGGAAACCAACATAGAGATTTATTGCTGATAGTAAGAGATTATTCTTGAGGGAGGGAAAGCCTTTGTAAATTTTAGACTGCTACAATCAATATATCTCAGTAAGACTGGCCAATACTTCATATTATACATTAATTCAACAAATTACTTCTGAGATAAAATTAATATTAAAACTTTAAACCAAATGGTTTGAGAGACTTATTCACATTTCTAGTCCTGTCTTATGAAAGTTGTGTGAAGACATCTGAGCATACTCCTTTTCTGCTCATGAATATAGTTCTTCTCGTGCCACAGTTATTCACAATAATTTCAGGGAAAGCAGAATCTTGCACTTGAACAAGAGTGTAAGTGAACTTACAGAAGTGCAAACAAGTCAAGTATCAGTTAGAAAGGAGTATGAGGTTTTTGCTCAAAAAGTTTCACCAAAGCATTTCTCTTCTCAACCTATACCAGCATGAATGCATTGGGTGAGGTACAATATTTACATCACACTTAAGATTGCACTTGACTTTCTTTACCATTTTTCATCAATTCCACGCTAATTTCAAGATATTTTAGCCAGAGATGTTTTAGCATTTTCCTTAGACTGTCTTAGATGGAATTTCTACACTTACCTACAATTTTTGAATCACAATTTCTGTTGTTGGCATAAGTAGAATTCTCAAATATTTCTCCTGGGGATATTGTTCATAGTGGCTTGTCCTCTAAAAGTTTGAAGTTTTGATGTTTTGTTTTCAACTGTTCTGTATATCCAAGGCAAATTGAAAATGCTCACCCTTTTTCAGCAGAAATTTTTCTGTTTATGGTTCCTCCATCTCACCACATCTGCCCCTACCATGAGGACAAAGCTTCCACATTTTTATTATAGATCTTAGTGGCTTAATTGTCCTTGTTAGAAAGAAATATAATCTAGCCACATGCCTGCACCCACAGTAGCATAAGAAAACGTAAATGCATCTAACTACCATACTTTCAGAAATTAGAGCGCCAGAAATTGAAGTGTTTCATTTCAGGGCCCCAATATAAAAATGAGTCTTCTTGTTTTAGGGGTATTACTTATTGCATGTTTGAATTTTCAGAATAATACTCTTGTTTATTTGCTTAAAACTTTTATTTTCTCTTTTTTTTTTACTGCAGAATTAAAAGAAAAATATATGGCAAATGAAGGAAGAAAATAAAAGATCAAGAACTACAGGCCATTTTTTTTTTGATGTGTTATGCATATTTGAAATGTTACTTGCTTTCTATGACTATGTTTATACCCCTCTACTTAACTATTGTAATCTCAGAAAATTTTCAAGAAAAATCAATTTATGTTAGATTTTCCATTCCATTGAAATTGTAAACTTTCAGGGCATATTTGGAACATAAGATGTTAAAGCACTGGCTTTTCTTCAACTAGAAAATTCAATAATTGATAACAGCTGAAGAGCAGATAATGTTGCATACATTACAAATTATTTTCCAACTCTTTAATAATTACATTAGAGAAATTTTTTAGTTAAATTTTTTTTTCTGATTTCAGTGATAGTTTGTTTGAACTGTTTATTCTCATTTGAACCTCAGTGGTTTGAAATGGGAAAATGTTTTGAACCTTGTTGTAAGTTATATAAATTTTAATAAGCTTCATCTTTTTTCCTTTCTTCTGCAAGGTTGCTGCACACATTGAGAACACAGATTTTTTTAAATGTTGAAAAGTTGAACTGACTGAACTCTTTAATACTTCTTACATGTGAATAAACTTTGTTTAAAAAGAAACTGCAGACAATTTATTTATATATATCTTACACAGTGTCATGATATTTATGAGGCAAGCATTGTATCATTAAAGAATAAACACTGGAAGTTATTGGTTTGGCCTTCTAACCTAGAGTTTAGGCTAAAAAATATTTTATTTTCTTCCCTGCTGTTTATATTTTTTTTTTAAAGAAAACCTCATTTAAGGTACAAAATCTGGTTTTCGGCAATGTGATATTTTCACACAATTTTTTTAGCTGGCTTGACTGATTCAGACAAAGGTCAAGTGATTAGCCCAAGGTCACAGACTGAATCATTGACTCAGTCAGATTAGAATTGAGGATTCTGCCTACTGGAGAGCTTCATTCGGGGAGATAAAGATTGTAATAGGACAGAGACATATTTCAGCACAGAATAATTTATTTTTATTCTCCTGGTAAATATAAGTTTCACTATCTACTGCAAAAAAATATTTATCCAGGCTCTACAAGATTCTGGGTATCCTACTTTTCCTTTGGCTACTGACACCTTCCAGAAGTTCTGGCTTCTGCTGAGAGATAATCAAATATGTTTTGACTGCAGTGGGCTCAGATTCAGATTAAAATTGGTTTAATTTCCTGTGTCCCTGTTTGCTTCAGAAGAATAATTTTAGATACCTTATCTTCATTAGGGCCAGTTGCAGAGGAGATTAATTATGCTATTAGATGAGAGCAGACAGTCAGGTGAATTATGTGCCTCTTTTACTGCACTGTATCTCCCTCCTGTGTGGAGGCCTGGTAGCAGGGAATACCTTTGTGACAGCAGAAGGCTCGGCACAGTAGCTTGGCTTCAGGTGAGCAAATGTGCAAAAATGCATCTCCTTTCACCCTGCCTTTGCTTGGCTTATTTTCTTTAGTCTTCTGGTTTGTTACTTCTTCTATTTAAGTACAGCCATCTCTTATGTCTTCAAGTGTGTGATATAAGTGGACTGACCCCTCAGTGTGTAACCTGTAATTCAATAGAGTCACACTGAACTGTGAATGAGAGTCCTTTGATTTGCTCTGTCTTGGTCTCTTATCCTGAGGTGAAGGGATTGCTGGCCAGAGAAGGTGCCCTTACCCAAGGGCAAGAGATGATGTCCAGCAGAAACCCCACAGCTGCAAAGTTTATGCATTTTAAACTTCTGTCAGGTGTTTTGTTTTCTCTTATAAAGGAATAGAAATATCCCACCAGGTAATGCCACATTATAATGTCATAAAATGACTGATGTGATTTAGGTTTTATTTGGCAAGAGGAGACCACAGTTTGTTTCTGATAAAAGATGTCAGCTGCAGTCTTCTGGTGTAAAAGTTTATGGAAAACAAGAAATGTATCATTTTCACCATCCCTTTTGCAGCAGCTTAGTACAGTTGAACATTTCTTCAAATTTGCAAATATATATTTAAACACTATATTGCATTCTTCTGAGAGAGGATTTTTTATTTCACTCATCCAAGAAGAAATTCCCTGGTGTGCGTGTATATTGTTATAAATATATACTTGGTCATTTGATTTCAGCATACTGATGAAGTATGTGTATGCATAATACAATAAAAAATCCATTGGTGTTTGTGCATGTGTTCAGCTGATAAGAAATGTGTTTCTGAACAGTTGAGATACAAGACGAAAAAACCTGTTTGTGATATAGGAGATTCACCTTTTAAGATCCAAAGAGCCTCATTCTCATGTAACAGCTGAAAGATTAGAAACAGGGAATAAATATTTCTTTCAGAATATCTTTTTTTTCTGTAAATTCATGTAAGTAATATGTAGAAAGTTGTGCTGTTATTTAAATAATATTGAATATACATATTTGTATACAAAATGCAGATGAGATGAATATTTTCCACTGTTATATGTATCATAGAATAGATTGAGGAGCAATATGTATCATGATTTTGATACATCCAGTATCAATCAGAGATTTTTGCAAAGGCAGTTAAAAGGCCTGAAAATACCTAAAAAAAAAAAATTACCCAGATTGTTTTTTAAACAATAACAAACTGAGATATAGGTTAATGTATTAGCTTGGTATCAAAGATGAAATTCAAGTTTTTGTGATCATGTTTTTTCTTTTGGGCCTTAAAAGCTATTTGTATTATTTTTCACAGAGAGTACTGCTTGCTGTATGAAAAAGAGATTTAATGTCTAGCTTTTGAACTCTATTTTTATTTTCATACATTGAAAAATTTTGTAGGATTGCTATGTTAAATTCATTCACCCTTTTTACAAGAGAACTAATAATGTTTTGTGTCTTTGATAATTTTTCCTAATTTTTGTGTGATCAAGGTCTACTTCACCAAATTTTCTGGTATTGCACTTTGTATAGCATTATCTGCATGTTGTGTTTATTTTGAGGTACTCAGGCATAAAAATTATCTGGTTATTTGAGTGGACTAGGGAATATAACATAGATTCATTACCACAGACTCCCTTAGGGTGACAATTTAACTTCTGTGCTTCCATTGCTCTTCTCTCTAAATTGAAGACAGCCCTCTTTACCTACCTTCATAATTTTTTCTCCACTTAGACAGTAGATTCTTTGCACAGTGAGAGCAACTCTATCATTTACCATGTTGCATTTGTTTGGGGGTTTTTACACTCCAAAAAGAATATATTCAAATATATGCTAAAATATATTTGTTTTGCTGCCATTTAGATTGACCTCAACAGGCAGAAGGAATGGGATAATAATAAAACCCAACAAAAATAAATGCACCTGAATAGAAGTAACTCCATGTATTGATAAGAACAGGGGATACAAAATGATGGAGAGCAACTTAGTAGGAAGAGTCTTTGATGACTTGGTGAACATTATGTTGTCCATAAAGCAACAAAGTGTGCTGGCAACAAAGACATTAGGAAACAAACGGTTGCAGCCAGTTAGCCTGTGGTACAAGGCACAAAGACAGTCCACGGGTAAGTACCTGCTAGCACCACAGATTCCTCCCCACGTTATGGTGAGAAAAGAACCTTCCTCCAGGGTGCTTTGTGTCACTATGTTAATATACCCCAGTGCTGCTTTCCTGGTTGGCCACTGGCCTCTCTATCCCCTGTTACCTTACATGTCCCATGCCCTAGAAGGTTCTCTACCCCAATTTCCCCTCATTGGCCCTTGTCCCTTGCCTCTCCCCCAGAGTTTCCCTATTGGTTCCCTTTCCCTACTCCCACCTGCACAGTCCTCACACCCTCAGATCATTGGTCTCTGGTGCTTGATCTGCTGCCGTATTTAAACCTGGACCTTATATTGTCTTTTGTCTCCATCCCTGGAATCCTTCATGGTGCGGCTGCAGTAAACCTCCATCCGTGGAACTCTACACAGAGACCCTTCCCAGCTCTTTGCCACAGACTGGTATTTCTGGAGCTCTCCATGTGTGTGTGTGTGTGTGCACACGTGTGTGAGTGTGCAGTGGTCCTGCCGAGCGGCTTTGCTAATGAGACACTTTTGGGAAGATCACAGCTCCTCACTATCCAGCACCCGCAGCAACCCGGAGCGCGAGAGGAAGCCTAGTAGCATGAGAGGGAGGTGATCCTTCCCCTCTACTCAGCACTTCTGAGACAGACACGGAGGGCTGTATCTGGTTCTGGGCTCCATAGTGCCAGAGAGACACGCAGATACTAGAGTGAGACCAACAAGTAGCCACAAAGATGAGTAATGGGCCAGAGAATCTGGGGAACAGTGGTGCTGAGGGAGCTTGAACTCTTCAGTCCAGAGAAAAGATGACTATGGGGAATAAATATGTAATGAATCATAGATATAATAAGGATCCCGGCTCATCTCAGTGATGATCAATGAGAGAATAAGTTGCAACAAGCGCAAACCAATACGGGAAATTCCATTTAAATTTAAATCCAAGAAAATATTTTTTTACATAGAAGGTGTTCAAATGCTGTCACAAGTTGATCAAAGAGGCCATTAAGTCTCCATCTTTGGAGATGTTTGATGTCTGACTGAGCATGATCCTGACCTGTGTGCTGTAAATGATGCTGCCCTGATCAGGGCTGTTTGGCCTAGACCTCCTCCACAGATACCTTCCAACCTCTCCCTACTGGGATTCCGTGATATATTTTCTGTCAATAGTAAAGTTGTGCAAAACAACAATATCCTCCACCTGGAGAAGAATCAGTATGAAGAGTGCTGAAGAGCTGCAATACAATGTAATACTGAATTGTACTATTCATTATAATCATGTGTAATTATTAAATTTTAAATACTACAGATTTGCAATCTTTTCCTGTAATTTTTTTTTTCCTTTTTTATGCTTTAGGCTTGATAGCTCTAATGGGATCAGATAAAGCTGGTCACAGGGACTTGTAGTGTTGTGGCTTTTGGCGGAAGTTTCCTTATTCTTCATATTCTTGCTTACTGTTTCACTTGAAATATTTCAGTGCATTTTAACCTTCAAACAGAAATCTCAGCACAAAATACAATGTCAGCAAAGCTAGGCAGCTTTGCACTGCATTTTTAGTACCACATATAGCTGTTTTCATGTCTTAAGACAGTTGTAATGAATATAGACTTCAAAGAATAAGTATTTCCATTTATTTTTTTTGAAAAGTAAAAAAAGAAGAAAGACTGTACACTTGGGATCAAACTATATGTGCTGACTTCAGTGGAAGTACCATTTCATCCACTCTTTTAATTATTTCTTGCATGAGGTCAGGATTTCAATTCACTATATTGCTTCCAATGCCAACACAAAATCATGCAACAATAGTTACAGTTAGTATTTAAGCAGATTCTATGGTTCCAACTTGTTATTTCAATTATTTATCAGACTAAGCTCCATCTAATCTGCTCTTACTTCAGCCAAGTCAGTAACTCTGTTGATTTTGATGGCTAACATGGTTTCCTTGTGGGGAAAAGCAAAGTCACAGGTAAGATCATTAGGCATCAATTCACACAGAAGTTTTATATTTTCATCCACTGTGTAATCGCTGCGTTTAAGTATTTCATTACCCTGCAAGCCCCCAAAAGGCCACCCCCTTGCAGGTAGCATGTAGAGGTATTTGGTGCTGTTGGACTACTACTCAGTCCAGTGACTACAAGATTACAAAGCACCTTACCCCAGTTGCCTCCTTTATTAAAAGCTAGAAGACTTCCATCACAAGGAAGAGTTCTCTAGCTATTGATAGGTGTGGGATCAGAAGATTTTACTTTCTTGCTGCAACCTTTTATTATAATCAAAATGAAAATAAGGGAAAAAAAAAAAAAAAAAAAAGAACAGTAAAAATTGTGTCCTGGTCCCTGATCACTGCTTAAAAGAATGAGGATCAGTGCAGCAGATCAGCTTCCTGCACTGGGCTTTCCCAGATGAGGGAAAGGCCACACAAAGCTTTGCCTTTCACTTTGGCACACATACACAGAGAAAATTAACTTATTTTTGCACCATGATGTGGGGGAACACAAAGGGTGGAAAGACTCTTAGGTGTGAGAAAAAAGCAGGTTTCAGAAATAAAGCAAAAGAGTTTAGGAGTCAGCTCTGGCTGTGAAAACTTGAAGACAGAAGATACAATTATATAGCAAGCAAAGACTTTGAAACAATGGTTGGAGTTTTTAGGTTTGGCTGAGATGGTTCTTGAAGTTGCAGAAAACATATTTAGCAAGATAAGTTTAAGCTTAATAATGGAATACTGTACATTATATAAGGCATAACAAGCAAGTATTGTGTACCACAGATGTACGTGCGCTATTGAAGGTTGGTTAAAACAGTTGTCTGTAAATTTTACAAGCATGCTATTGGCTAAAAAGCTTTTAAAATGCTCTGTAACAAGGAAATCTTTGGATGCCTGTGATGGTGTGAGCTTTGTACCATCTCTGTCTCAACTCTGCATGTGAGACTGATAACAGAATAAAATAATAAAAAAGCTCCTGGAATGCCTGTCTGGGCTCCCCATCCTGTTTGCTCACCTAAAATACCGACAGTGCTGAACTTAATAGGGTGGAAAGGCCTTAAGCGTGGAAACACATTCACTGACAGGTGTGAACATTTGTCAGTTTAGATTATGCCATTCAGATTTGTGATGGCAACAGGACAAACTCATCTTGTGGACATTTGAATAGCTGCATAATCCTTATTCTGATTTTCTACATGTTGAGCAAAATGAAAGCAGAAGTGGTAAAATAAAAGCAAACTCATTAATTAAGGTTTTCAAAATATATAAGCTTACAAAAAGTCCAAAATATTGAACAAAACTTTTGAGCAATTTGATGGCTTTCATTACAATGTTGTACTTCTTAAGTTCATGTACAAAAAAAGCAATAGTTTTACTTATCCATCTCCTCAAAAAAACACCTGTGTCCTTTTTTTGAGTGACAGTGCTTAGAAAAAAATGCAACAAACATCTTGATTTAATACAGAAGCTAACAGGCCAACATAATGAATAATTTTTCTTTTTCCACAGCTGAACACCATGGAAGACCATACCATAACTATTTACGTCTTAACTGTAACTCCAAATAATGTTGAAAACCAGTCATATTTTAGAGTATTCAGTTGTTGCTCTTTGTAATAAATGCTTCTTCAGCTTCCACATAAGTGTTGCCATCACTAAGTAACAAAACTGTAGCTGCACACAGAACAAAGTGCACAAAGTGTGCACAAAGTGCAGTTTTGGTTTCTATTCCATTCTTTTATCAGTCACTCTTGAGTGCTGGCTGTTCAATTTTGAAAGAGATGCATCTTTGTAAACACAGGAAGTTACAAAACTGCACCTTCTTACATATGTAGCATCCTACAGTAGTACATTAATAAAAATTATTCAGCTGAGTTTAGATTTGCTATGGTTTATCTGGGAGCCACTAAAGGACTTCAAAACTTGCAATTTTTTCAACCATAGTTGATAATTTTCCATTCTGATTCTTTTTTCTTCCAGTTGTCATCAAAAATTCATCCTTCATCTACCACTGTTTCAGTTAGTTTTACTTTTCATAGAGTTTTTGAATGTTAAAGATGGGATAGTTTGAAAATTTTTTTTAAGAAGTGTGAAACTTTTCCTTGTATATGTACCCATTCCTTTACTAAAGTTGTTTGTCAGGTCACAACTAAAAGATTTGGCTTTTCCTGAAACTTGTATTTACTAACTAAAATGCAAAATATAAATGTGATGGTAGTTTTGATCATCATTCAAACAACATTACATTGCAGGTTACACAGGAAGAATATATTTATCTAATGTTGTCTGTCTTTTGAAACAGGAAATTGCATTTCCTGAAGGAAAACCCACTGTAAAAGGGAAAATATTCTTTTTCAGCTTTCTTGATTCTGTAGAAAGTGGGTCCCACAGCAGAGTGGGGCATTGTTATGGGCAGGGGAAGGGGGTTCCTGAGGTGGAGAAATCCCAAGGGAGTGCCAAGATGTGACCAGAGCCAGCATCTGGCCCAAGGGTAGATGAGGAGGCATGTGTGTGGTGGGCAGGGGTAAGAGCAGCCAGAGCAGCCATCAGCTCCCCACACAACACAGCAGGAATCCCTAAGGATTGCAAGCAACCTGGAGCACAAACACAGGCTGGGCAAAGAATGGACATGGAGCAGCCCTGTTGAGAAAGCCTTTGGGGTGTTGGTGGATGAAAAGGTGGACATGACCTGGCAATGTCTGCTTGCAGTACAGTGAGGCAAACGCACCATGGGCTGCACCCACAGCAGTGTGGGCAGCATGTGGGGGAAGGGGATTTTGCCCCTGTATCAGGCCTTGTGAGAGTCCACCTGAAGGGCTGCATCCAACTCTGGGATCCCAAGCAGAAAAAGGACATGGACCTCTTAGAGTGAGTCCAGAGGAGGGCCAAGATGATTGTAGGGCTGGAGCACCAATCCTGTGAAGACAGGCTGAGAGAGTTGGGATTGTTCAGCCTGGAGTAGACAAGACATTGTATTCTTTCAATATATAAAGGGGGCTTCAAAGACAAAGAGATACTTTTTACTAAACTGGAAGAGAATGGATGTAGTCTGGACGTAAGAATGAAATTTTTCATGAGGAGAGTGGTGAGAGACTGGAACAGGTTGCCCAGGAAAGTCATGGATGCCTCATCACTGCATGTGTTCAAAAACAGATTGGATGGGTCTTTGGTCAATCTGATGTGGTAGAAGGTGTCTCTGCCCATGACAGGACGGTTGGACTAGATGATGTTTCATGTGTCTTCCAACCCAAACCATTCTATAATTCTATGAAATGCAGGAATATGAATCAAAAATGGTCATGAAAAAAGGAGAAAAAAGAGAGCTCCTTAATTTTAGAAGAAAGAATGCAAAGGAAGATAAGGTAACAGCACATTCTGTCTGGAGGAAAGTGGGACCATTACCACAGGTAATAATGTAGGGTCAAGAATATGAAGCCTGCCTAACTATCAGTAGTATAAATGCACTGATGGATACAAGAGCAACTTGACAGGACAGTGTTACTCACAGCATCACAGAATATTCTGAGTTGGAAGGGACCCACAGTGATCATTGAGTCCAACCCTTAAGTAAATGGCCCATATGGGGATTGAACCCACAAACTTGGTGTTATTAGCATCAGTCTCTAACAACTGAGCTGATCTCAGTGGCAAGATTGAAAATTCTATGTTTGACTATCTAAGATAGAAATATAACTAAGATTGATGAATCTGAAGAAAAGAACACTGGATTATCACTGAAGTTTTCTGAATGCAATTTCATGGTGTCTGTGGTTTTCCTGGGACGTGCTGTCTGTCCCTAGGAAGGCTTCAAAATTACTGCCTCTCAGTTTTCTAGACTTGTTATCCCTTTTCTGCATAGCAGAAGGTGGGAGATGGATGTAAAATGTGTAGTAAGCTAAAGGTGTGTTTTAGCCATTGTGTCTGGAGTAGGACTGTAGGAATTTTTCACCACAGTATATCATATGGGATATTGTCATCCCATATCATATGGGATATTGTCAGTGCTGGAAAATTTTCAGAGAGACACAACTATTATTGAACAGTATCCTCATGC
This sequence comes from Lanius collurio, assembly GCA_020086605.1. Lineage (NCBI taxonomy): Eukaryota > Metazoa > Chordata > Aves > Passeriformes > Laniidae > Lanius > Lanius collurio. Next base: position 13,616,862 of record JACBWW010000001.1, on the reverse strand, counting down.
TTTAGTAAGAAATAACAACATTCTCAGCATTAGCAGAATTTATACTCAATGTCTGTCAACATTAAGGAAGGTATTTCAAAAAATGGAAGCTGAGTAGTCTCAGGTACAATTTTCATTTTTTTAATGAGACAAGGAATTATGTAGTTGGACTGCAGAAAAAGCAAGGAGGATATCCACCCTTTGGAAAAACATGCCAGTTCTCTGAGTTGAAGACTCCGAGTTATATAATTCTCTCTGTGCCAAATTATAACACATTCCTCCCAAATTTGTTGATCTCTTCAATGCTTTAACATCATCAACAGAAGACCTGGAGCCATTGTAATATTAAAAACATGAGAAAGAGATTTCTAGATGTCTGAAGAGCTACAGAAGCCCTTTGACTTTTTGTTTTGACTTGACAATTTTATCTATCATGGTACATCATTTAGTATAAAGAAACCTTTGTCTGATAATATCCTTCCTAAGGAAAACTAAACATCTTTTGTTCTCAAGTAACAGTAGAACCACTCAATTAAAATATTATTTTCAAAAGAGTGTTGAAAAATTGTAGCACAATAAGATTTTCTTCTACTGCTGTAATTTGGCAAAGCAAACTGAGAAATTAATTCACCACTTCCTGTTGGCCTGCAGGATTTCAGACATCCTCAGGAAAGCAGAGTCCCATCACATGTAATTGTGACTTGAGAAGACAAACACCATCATTCCAGATGTTCCCCCTCCTTCTTCTTGCCCCAGGTTTATACACTGAGTATGACACCATGTGGTGTGGGATATCTATTGGGTCAGTTGGGATCAGCTGTCCTGGCTGTATCTCCTCCCAGCATCTTGTGCAACTCAGCCTCCTCACTGGGGGGTGGGATAAGGATCAGAAAAGGCCTTTGTTGTGTTGTACCCCCCTGGGCCCCCCCCAGCCGGGTCCCTGCCATGTGACTGAGTCAGGTCTGTCTCATGTTCAAGCCACCCGGGCTCTGATCTGGTTGGTTGTTTGTCCCAGCTCCGCCCCTGGTATCCCCTTTCCCCCTGTCTGTGATAAAACCAGCAGGACACAAAGCCCTGCCCTCTTACCTCGCCGACTTTGCCCAGGCTGGGTGCTCTGTCCCCCCTCCAGGACAGAGGGAATAAATGACTTAACATCATAAGAGGTTTGAGCTATATTTCTCTTCTCAACTTCTGGTAAGTAGCTGTCAACAAACACTGGCTTAAAGTGGGGCTGCACAGTAAAGGGATATTTAGGCTGTTTGTAAATGGTCTAAGGATGTTCTGAGACATAAAGAGGCAAGCTCACCACAAAATTAAGCAGTGGACAAGCTAATCCACCACCAGAGGCCTTGGCTCTGTGAGAGTGCTCATCATCAATTACAAAAACATTCCTGAATTATCAAGAGTGTTTTCCCAAAGCACAGCCCCATACTAGCTAATATGAGGAAAATTAAAATTTACCTAGCCAAGCCCAATCGGTCATGCTGCAGCAGTATTGCATTTAAAAGTTGCAGTTGGGTAGCAACAGCCCTATGCAGGGACACAGGCTGGGGGAAGAGTGGCTGGAAGGCTGTCCAGTTTGTTGACAACAGCTGAACATGAGCCAGTGAAGAGGGCCAATGGCACCTGGCCTGTATTAACAATAGTGTGGCCAGCCCTAGGGCACTGATTGTCCCTCTGTGCTTGGCACTGGTGAGGGCACACCTAGGGTCCTGTGTCCAGCTTTTTGGTCTCTCACTACAAGAAAGGCATTGAGAGGCTGGAGTAAGGCCAGAGAAGGGCAGCAGAGCTGGTGAAGGTTCTGGAGTGTTAATTCATATGAGGAGCAGCTGAGGGAGCTGGGATAGTTTAGCCTGGAGAAAAGGAGGCTCAGAGGAGACCTTATTGCTCTCTACAACTGCCTGAAAGGAAGGTGCAGCCAGGTGGGGGTCAGAGTTTTCTCCCAGTTAACATGCAACAGGACAAGAGGTCAAGCTGCACCAGGGTAGGCTCATGTTGAATGTCAGAAAGAATTTTTTCACTGAAAGGGTGGCTGAGCATTGTAATGGGCTACCCAGGGCTGGACATGGCACTCAGTGCTATGGTTTATTTGGCATGATGGTTCAGTCAAAGGTTGGACTTGATGATCATGGAGGTCTTTTCCAACTTAATGATTGTCCTCATACAAAATACAAGATTCAAGCTATAATGAATTATTTTTTTTTTATAGTGGGAATAAAATCAGAGTCACACATTTTTGAATGCCTGACAGGGTTTGAAATCCTTTTGGTTTTATATTGGTTTCAGGTATGTAATAGGCTAACTCTGCTTTTGCAGATAATTTGCAATCCACTGACTTCAAGTGAGAGTGTTCTACAATGTGTTTCTTGCAATAAATTCACTTCACTGTGTCATATGTCAGAGAATGACATGCAAAACCCTTGCAAAATCACATTTTCATAACAAATTTTTTGACAATGTACCATATGTGGGTGACTTGCAGCTATGCTTTTAACACAAAAAATACCAGGGAGTACATGCTCAACTGGAAAATAGTGATATTCTGCCTATTCCCAATTGTTTTGAAAATTTACTTTTGGGTATTATCTTTGTTTACCATTCCTGATGCTGAAATACTTGTCACTTGAGGGCAGGATCCTATTAGTTTATCACAATGGGATACACACACATTTGTCTCTACAGATAGTTTGGTAAGCACATATATTCAGAAAAGCAGGGAAAACTTTGACTAATAGACTCTGTAAGCCCAACTCTTCCAAAAAAAAGTCTCAAAAATCTCAACGAACAGCAATAAAGGCAACAGAAGTAGCACAGCCTTGTTCCTGCAATTAAATATGCTTTATGTCTACATGCATATCAGGTTGGATAGCAAACTTTTATATTTATTATTGCACCAAGGACACCACCATATTCAGAAGGTCTCCTATTTTTCTGAAATGCTACCAATTCTTTGAATGGTTTTTATTCATTGATTTGAATGTGTGCACAATTAGATTTGAATCATGTGAGGGGTTTTCCAAAGTAAACTGGACAGTTGATCTAAAGAGATTTCCAACACAAGATGTCCAACTGCACTTAGCAAACATTTTTCTCCATCCAGTATATTTCTAACACTTAAAAGAAATGACTGGTTCGTCTAGCCTTCATAATCTTAGGCAGCTTGTTTTTTATTTTGTTTTTAATAAAATTGTTTATTATAAATTATTCTTGGTGGTTTTATGTTTTTCTGTTTTTCTTCCAATTTCTTGTTCTCTTACTCTATGAGGAGCTGAGGTTAGGATGTTTCCATAATTTTGTCCAATCAGGAGTTCAAATACAATCCTACATTCTAGATAAATGAGACTATTAGCACCCAAAAAAAGGGGTTTTTTTTAACACAGCATATGAAAAATCTATGCCACCAGTACCATAAGTGCCCAAATGATAGTGGCAGATGCCTGATCCAGTCTTGGGTTAAAGGATCTTTTCATTCAGTGATGCAAATACAGTTTATGACACTGTAATTCTTACATCCTCTGTGAAGTAATAATTAGATAGTGTATGTGTTGGTCTCCATTATCTATTTAATGGTTTACCTGTTGTTAAGGTATATGACTAATCATAAATTTTAACAGCCTACATAATCCAAACAATACCAAGAAGTATTTGCTTTCAGTACCCCATTTTATACTGTAAAAAACTGCATATATATGTTTAACTTTTTTTTTTTTTAATTAGTATTGTATAGATATAGGATTATTGTCAAGGTACTGCAGTGTTATTTATTTTTCTGAACCAATTGTCTGTAAAGAAATGAAGTTGACAAGTTACTCAGGAGTAAAGACAGAGTTTCACAAGCAGAGCTATCTTGACAGAATCAAGTCTGGGGTGCAAATGTGAGTAGATAGAGAAAACTGAAATGGCACAGGTGCAATGTGGAGTGTCTGCACACAGCACAGAAGTCCAGTTCTTCAGCAATGCTGCATATACTCAGAAGAGCTGCACTGTGCACAGTTAATCCAGCATATCTGATACTGGACTTTCACAACCCTCTATATACTGAAGGCCCATTTTAAATTCCCATTTCCTCTTATAAAATATAGTTTCCTCTAGAAGTATGTAATATATCAGGTTTTTATCACTTTTTAAATGTGTAGACTTCAGGCATGATACTGCAGCCATACACAGGTATTCCACTTGTGCAGAATTTTGTGGAAATTAATGGAGTGTGGTACCTAAGTCAGTTTAGTCTAAAGACATCATTACTTTATCTTCTGATTCATGCTATATATAAATGCTTCCCTTGGAATTTTTTTAGATCATTGATGTAAGCTTAATACCTTAACACATTTGAGCAGTTTTTCACAGGTACAGGTATACATGTGCCAAGGTATTTTCAAGGGTAAGGTCTAGACAAGATTTGCATAGATGCCTTTCTAAACATTTTGCTGTAGAGCATGTAATTTTAAATACTGTCAATTACTTACTGCATGTTATATTTATCATGCATACATTTGTAATAATGAAGTGTCTAGGAATAGATTTTTTTGTTTTGTTTTTCTTTAAAATTTGTAGTTTAAATAGCACTAAAATATTTACAGTGTTGAACATGGAACAGACATTTTTTTATTCTATACTTTAATTCTTGTACTGTGCTATTCTTCTGTAATTGTCTGCTATAAGCAATGGACTTATATGAAAAAAAAAAAAACAAACTAATTTTTTCCCCCTATGATGAAAATCTCTGCTTCCAGGCTAACAAAAACCCTGTTCCAGGCTCCAACTTCTGATTTTCTAAGTGCCATTAAATTTCTTTTTATACAGCCCCAGTCATTAGTAGCTAAAACTACTGGCACAGTAATCAACACATTATGAGCAGAGTAGGTAAACGAATGTATATTTTTATTTATTAATGGTATCATGACATTAACAAGATCTTCACATTCCAAAAAGCCTGCATATATGGTAACATTTTCCTGATTAAAACCAGAATATTTCCCATTACAATATGACAGCTGAACAAGCACAGGTACCTCAGCCTCTCCTCACAGGGCAGATGCCCTCCTCCCTGGCCATCTTGGTTAGTCCTTTGCTGAGCTCCCTACTGTTTGCTGATTTCCTTCTCCCACTGGGATCCCAAAGCCTGATGCAGTGAGCTGGCTGTGTCTACAGAGTGCTGGCTGCAGGGCTGCTGTGGGACTGCACCAGGGTGGGAAGTAGGTGTGAAGATCAGCGCACACCAAATGCACTTCTCATCACTGCAGCAGTTTTGTTATGGATTCAGTACATACTGAAACTACTGCATATAATACATATCCTCCTAAAGCCGTAAGGGAAGCACATAAAGATTTATGTCTCTCCTTTCTGGACAGTCTACATCTTCAGGATGGCTAAAAGGCAGCCTAAGAACAGCTGAATTTGGAGTTGTAAGATCTCAGTAGTGACCTTGTTCCCATCTTTTTTTTTTGCCCCTTTCTCACTCTTTTTGCTCCATAAACTGTAAAATAAAGATAATGAAACAGGGTGTCCTGTTTAAAATGCTTGGAGCAGTTTCTTGGAAAAGTGATATAAAATTACTAGTGGTGGTGTTATACACTGAGCAGTCTGAGGATGCTCATTCTGCTTTACAGATACTGCAATTGACCACCTTAGTCTGAGGATGGAGGCAATCTTGAAACTTCTAACATTCCTAAATTTGCTAGGATTTTTTCAAGCACACAGATAGCATTTCAATCACACTGCTCATTTAATTACTTATGTTTGTGATTTCCTCCTTACTGATGGAGCATCTGATAGGTAGAAATTCAATTAATTTGCTTTCATTGTCTGTCACAGCTTAACCAACCTTACAGGGAACATTTGAGCACAGAGATGAAGATAGTTGAATTCTATTTTATATTTTGGATAGAGAGTCATAGTCCATTAGAAAGCCCAGGCAGGTCACATACTTTTACCCAGGCAGATTGTTCTACTACAGTTTTGTTTATGATTTAAATCCTTTTTTAGTACAATAGATAACCATGTACCATTATTATCATGTCTAGCTTTCTGGTTTCAGTTTTCATTCTCTAAATGTTTTTTTATCAACTAGCACTCTTCAAGTTGATGTTAAACAGAAAACCAAAAGATTCCCTTTCTTGTGACAGGGATAATATATATGGACTTGCTTTTGCAGTATATTCATGAGGTTAAATTATCTAGTACTCACTCTTTATTCATTATTATCTTCATTTTAAGTCCAGAGACCTTTTCTCTATGAGCAATGCCAGTGAAAAAACATGTATGGATAAAAATTTTCCTGCACAAGAAGTGCATAAATCTCTGTTTACAATTTAAATCCTATTTATTATATTGCAGGAGAGTCTAATTGGGATGTAGCATAGCTTATGTTTAACCTTCCTTCAAATAAGGAAGAGTTATAAGCTTCATTAATTTGGGGATGTATTTTGGAAAAGTGTGTTTCTAAAAAATTACCACTGAAGTAAGTAGACCAGTGCTAATTAATGAAATTAATTTCAGGGAAGTCAAGCTTTTAATTTTTCTCTGTTAGTTCAAATGATTTGTCAAATATATATACTGACAATTAAGAGCGATTAAATATATATATATAGATAAGATTGTCATTCTCTCATTTAACTACTAAAATGAACCTGAGAAAGTACTGAGAAAGTATGGTGTCAACACTATGGAAACTGAAAAATGTCATGAGGTTAAAAATTCAGGAGATAATTTAATATTGAAGGTCTCTTACTTTGTGCTGAAGTCAGAGTGAGCTGTGGTAACAGACCAGGTTAATGAGGGCTTTATCCATTTAGGTCTTGAAAAGCTGCTTCTTTGAAGGAAAATACTACCCACTACTGAGTGGGTAGTTTTGTAAGTATAGTTCAAAATTCAGTGTTTACACTAGAAATTAATATCTGAAGTAGGACACAGTCACACCCAGTAAAGAATTTCAAAGAAAATTACCTCTTTTAATTTAGGAGGCAAATATATATTAACACCTACCCCTTGGAAGAGATCAGATAAATTTGCACTAGAAAAGAGTACTTGTGACTTTCTGATAGTCAGGGAACAATTCCCTATGGAACAATTTACCAGGGCTTCTGCATTTGGATTCTTCATCTTATTCATAATAAATTCTTATGCTATAACTAGGTATTCTTTTAAAAGATAAGCCTTAGTTCTAACAGGACTAAATTTTTGGAAATCCTGTAGCTAATTAGATCGGACTGTCTCCACAAGGTGATCTTTTATTCTTTATGACACATGAAAAATTTGTGATGATTAAAATTATGATCTTAATATGATTACTTACTTGTCTTTACATTAATAAGATATAATCTTTCTCTTTGTAAGAATTCCTACTCCACAGAAAAGACTGTGATTCTACAAGCAGAGTACAACTCAAATGTAATTTATATTAAAACTAAATAACTTTTAGAAACCTGTAGCTTGTGCACATTCTAGCTGTACAAATACACAACTCCTAAGCCCTAGAATGACACCTGTCATGGACATTAACAATAGATATGAATGCTGCAGTATAAAAAGCTTGAATTTCAAAACAGGATGCACACAGGCTGCACTTCTAATCAAAATAATCAGAACAACTGGAAGACAGTCTAGTTTAAACATGTCTTTGTAGTTTCTACTTTTAAGAACTTTCAGAATGTAACTTCAATTTGCAGCAATTGCTGCACTTTCAGCAAATCTTGTGCTAACACAATGATGCCTTGATGAAGGAAAGATCAGAGGTTAATCAGTGCACTTTCCTATTAAATATAAGGATACAAATATATAGAACTGGAAGTATAAAACATGAAGGGCTTAATTTAAAGATAGTATCCACTGTAGAGCTAATTATAAGTAAAACTGCTGAAATCTTTATTGCACATTGTCTACTTGGTATTTCAGGCATTTTTGTCCTTATCTCAGGTAGCTTGTCTGCTTTAAATGCTAGCTAGAATACTTTTTGAGCAACTTGAATAAATAATAACTAAATAGATTTTATTTACATTTTTCTTCCTCTATCAGTCCTTTTTCCTTGCTTCTATGCCTGTATAACATCTTTCCTGTATTAGCTCTCCTCAGTATGGCACTAGAGCCCTGATAGGTATAACTCTGAGCTTCCCAAATTCATTGGGGCTGTTCTCTAGTTTGAAGTATAACCGTTCATACAAGCAGAATTGTTTGCAGGACTGTGGAGTTGATGTGGGGAATGGGGGCAGCAGATTTTTGTGGTGGGACGAGCCCAGCTGGGTGACACCAATGCTCAGGAATGTATACACACACCACTGGCTGTTAAGTTAGGAGGACTTCTTTAAAAAACAAAACAAAAATTTTTTTCCTGTATCTCAACTTTAATTGAAGACAAGAATCTCACACCTGACATACTTTTGGAAGAAAAATGCCCTTACAGTCTTGTGTTTAACAGCCTCGTGATCTATTACAAATGTGGGCAGTAGTAACAGCTGTCAGCAGGTTTCTTGGACAGAGAGAGGACTGTACAATTTTCTAAATTAGCAGACATTAGCACAACGTTTGCACAAAGTTTCAGGCACAATTTTAAATAACTTTTTCCAACCATTTTGTGAAGCAGGAGGCCTCTGGGACTTCTTTACACTTCCTCCCTTCTTTCTGCTGCTTCATGTATGGCAACAAACAAGATCACTCAGGTTTTTTCCATCTTGGGGCACAGAAGTGAACTTACTACCCTCTGGTTTCATGTCAGGTCTGGCTGGCATGGAGTTAATTTTCTTCATGGCAGCCCATATGGTTCTGTGCTTTGAACTGGTGTCTAAAACAGTGCTGTTATCAGTGTTTTTGTTGTTACTAAATATTACTTGACCACAGTCAAAGATTTCTCTCCTTTCCTCACTGCTACCTCCTCCCTTTTATCTCTTAGTGAAGGGGTGGGCAAAAGTTGGGAGGGGGAAGCTGACCCATACTGACACAGAGGGATATTCAGTATGATAAGATGTTGTGGGAAAGGAAAAGAAAGGGGGAAAGTCTGTGCCTCTTGCATTTGTGTTCTGCAGCAATTGTTGTGTACTGAGGCCCTGCTTTCCAGAAAGGGGCTATCAGGAAGTAGTGAGCAAATTCCTCTTACTGCTTTGCTGTGCACAGTTTTGCTTTCATTATCAAATTGTCATTATCAAGATCCACAAGCCTTTCAATCTTATTCCTATTTTTACCCCATCCTGTGTGAGAAGGGCTGTGGCAGTGTTTGGAAGTTGCCCAGGATCAGTCATCGCCAAGGTGCGTGCTCAGCTTTGGTAATACAGCTTCAAAGTCTGTGTGCACATTTGACCCTGGAGAGAGAGACAAGCTCTTATATCTGCTCTGCTCTCTCTTTAGTGACCCTTGACAGGTATAGTCCACTGAGCTAGTAGCTTCATGAAGTTATGACCTAAAAGCATCATGATTTAATTTCAATAAAATTGTAGAACCTTGTAGCCTTTACTGAAAGAAATGGCAAGTACTGGAATTTGGTTTACCCTAAACCTATGTTGTGTGGTTAGACATCATCTGCAGGATTGTCACCAAATCCCACTTTGTAATCTGAGGAGGATTCATGGGTGTAGGTGGAGCTGATCTTTGATTGTCTTCAGCTGCCAAGGTAAGAGAAGAAAACCACAGTCTAGTTTAATATCTTTGTGACAGTTTTGGTGTTTTTTGATTCTCTTTTTGTTTTTAACTACACATGTAGCCATTATGGGGCTCTTCTATAAAAATGCACTTATTTTCTATGTGTTTGCATAAACGCAGATAATTACACAGAAATTCATGTTTCCTATCCTACCCATACCAACTCTTGCCATTTGTTTTCACACAAAGAACTACAAAATAAGAACAAAATACAAGTGACAGTGTAAGCTCACAAGCTACACACCAGGCATAAGGCTGCTAATGCCAAAATGTTACAGCAAGCATTTGGATTCAAAATAGACATGTCTGCTCTTTGTTCATATAGCTTATTACTTCTGAAAAATTGGGGTGCCAATTTATAACTTCTTAAGGCAGGGGATGCATTGCCACTTAATTCTCTGAAATGACAAACAGGTCTGTGGATGCCTGTGAAATGTTGTAAGATTGGAATCCTATTCTAACAAAATTAGTATTGATACTGCTGTTACAAGTCTAAAAGGTAATTCCAAGAAAAGAAAAACACTATTCCATTTCCACGTTGCAGATATTTTGTATTTGTAAAACACTCAAATAGGTTTTCAAAATTCTGCAGAAACAATAGAAGACCAATATTCACGCAGAAGAATCTGAAGGGAAAAAAATGTTTTAATTTTTAAGAAATGTTTGGTCCATTGAACTTCTTGTCTCCCTGAACAGATTCTGCTTCAGTACAAACAATGCTGCATTTAAAACTAGCCCTTAGAGAAATTATTTATGTCTTTTACTGCATTTCTTCCTGGTTTACTCATAAATGATGAAATTCATCTTTGTTTTGACAGCCAGTAAAGACCTATGCCTCACTTAAGTCTTGCAAACAGGATGTAGGCGGCCACTAGAAGTGTTCACAGTTTGGTCTGCCAGTAGTGTATTTGATCCTGCTCAAGTAAATCGAGCAGAAATACAAATCAGAGACTCTGCTGTCTCCTTGTTCTTCTGTCCCAGGCTCATGTAGACTTTCTTAGAAACTTTTTTGCTGAGAAAGAAGGCTATATTTTTGTTTAGATCAGAGACCTTTGATTTAGTGTCCAATTACATGTATTCCTCTTGAACCCTGAGACTTGAAAGTTCTTTTTGCTTGTTTTGTCTGTGTACCCAGGTACCACACAAAATGATGGAACTGCAAAACAAGGATTTGGGCGCTGCTGTCCTTAATCAGTGTTTCCAATTTGCTTCAATTTCAAGGGCAGTCTCTCCGGGTCCTTTTCAATAACCTGTACAGATTGCCCAAGCATGTGTTTTAACTGTTTGCCATGTTTAAATTTGCTGAATTTCTCCAGTGTTGTCCTCACAGAAAAAACTCAACATTTCTTCTTATGTGGGTTTTTTAAAGATGCAAGTGTAAGAATACATGTTCATTTTTGTCAGTCATTTTTTTGAGAATATTCTTTAAGCAGATTGTTTTTCTTTGAAGGCAAATAGCTGCACCGGTGTTCAGTTGAAATCCATCCTCCCTGCCAATAAATAATGTGTAAAAAGAATTCCTATTTACTATAGAAACTTTGCTAAAGAGACTTTCTAGACTATAGAAGTATTTCTGTTTAACTGGAGGCAAGAAAAAAATTGCAGATAATCAAAGGTGTTTTAACTGGGTCATAATGAACGATAATAAATTCTGTCATGTTATTAATAGGAAAACTAATCCTGTGGAATAACTTTTATTTTGATAATAAACAAAATCAAATTAAGACAACTTTTTATAATGTATGGAAATGTATTCCTCTTTTTTAAAAGGAACAAGAGAAAAATGTAAATATCTAATAATTTCTTCTGAAGTAAGTAGTAAAAATGTATGAAATTAAATGGAAGGCAAATATAATTTTCAGCACAATAAGCATATCCTATTCTCTTGATCTAAATATTTCCTTATCTCTTAATCTTTGGCTAGTTTCCATTTTTTGAGAAATACAACTCCTGATTTATTTAAAAGTAGAGTTTTTAAGCAAATTCAGAAAGAAATGACCTATACTCTCTCAAATACAAGTACAAATAGAAAAATGCTGTACAACAGTAAGATAATGTGATGTTTTGAAGATGAGATTACAGACCTACTACTCTGCTGATATAACCAGAAATTAATTCCTGTATGCATGCTGTTAACATCAGTAACACCTTTCTTTCCCTCTGAAATGTCAAAACTTGCGAAGTGGAAAACTTGCAAATGATTAATAATTAAAACTGAACTATGCATGAATATTAGGTAAATGAAGCTGTCTCTGAAACAATCTGCCACTCTGCTCAGCCCTGGTGATGCCACATCTGTAGTGCTGTGTCCAGTTCTGGGCTCCTCAGGACAAGAGAAATGTGGATCACCTGGAGTGGGTCCGATGAGGGGCTACAAAGGAGATTAACAGACTGGAGCATCTCTCTTATGAGTAAAGGCTGAGGGAGCTGAGCCTGTTCAGCCTTGAGAGGCAACTGGAGAGGAAAGGTGACAACGTACACAAGTAGCTGAAGTGGGGTGTCAGAGGATGGAGGTAGGCTCTGGTCAGCAGTGCCCAGCAATAGGACAAGAGGTCATGGACAGAAACTGATGTGCAGGAAACTCCTGACCATGAGGAGCAATTTCTTTACTGTGTGGGTAACCAAGCGCTGGAACAGATTGCCCAGAGAGGGTGTGGTGTCTCCCTCACTGGAGATATTCCAGAACCATCTGGACACAATCCTGTGCCATGTGCTCTGGGATTACCTTCCTTGAGAAGGGAGGTGGTCCCTTCCAACCTGACCCACTCTGATTCTGTAAAAATCTCCATAATCATTTGTGCCATGAGCAAACATCAATTTTAAAAGGAATAAGACGTGTGTACTATTGTCTAGCAGATGTTTTGCTTTCTAATGCTCATTAAATCATTAGACTGTGTCATAAGACTGTATACTGGAATACCAGAACCATCCTTAAGTGATGATTATAACTTCTGTCCTTACTAGATAACAATAATTGGTTCATTGTCCTTCTTCTTTACCCAGCTGGTTTTTTTTAGTGTCACACTGATTATTCATCTTCTTGCTATATAACCTAACAAAAAATTACCTTCATTTTGGCCCAGGCCATCATACTGACTTCTTATTGCTATGTCATGGGAATTTTGTCTAATGAATAATACAAATTAAATTGCTGAATAACCTAACACATAGTCCCTGAAGAATAACACTATTCTTCCCCTACAAGAGATTAGCTTTGGACTATGTACTGATTTCCTGCAAAGACTCTCTGCTTCCTGTCTGGATACCAGTTTAGCTGCTTTCCACAGTTCTGAGAAGAAAGGCAATGATGAAAGATGATGAAAGTTGCAGTGGCAGAAGTGGGACATAGTCTGCTTTATCTCATCAAGTTTCAGCTTTGGAGCTCACTCTTTAAGTTTCAATTTATCCTAACCCCTAGGATTTCAATTTTTATACCCAAGTGAAGAGAAAAAACTCAAGGTCTGCCTAGACTCACATGAATTATTTTTTATTAATGCATAAGGAATCACGTTTAGCTAAGGCATCTCACCTATAGAGCTCAAGGAAGCAAAGACATAAAAAGGGAACAATGTTTTGTATTTTTATAAACAATTTTAACTGTTCTCATTTCTGACAAACTCTTAACAGTGCCCCAAAATAATCACCACCAAAAGACTTCTCTAATAATACATAACAGCAAAGATAGGTGAAGAATTCTTCAGAATAAAATTATAGGTAAGTATAACAAAATTATTTTTATTCTTTTGACATGTTAGTGGTCTGCTCTTGTTGGTTTTAATGCTCTAATCCATTTTAATTTTACAGTTTTAAGTAGTAAATTTTTTCCTCTTGCAATGTGGAAAGGAAAGATAATTCACTCTTTTTCCAAAAACAACAAGTAGTAACAGATCTTTGGCTTCATGTAAGCAGGTGTGCACTTTTTTGGGTCTTTTTTTTCCAGTGCAAAACTATTATTGGAATTATAATGATGATGTTTGTATTCAGAAAATCTGCAACTCTGTAATGATGCATACACTATACTGTCCAAATAACAATATACGTAAAAAGCCATTTCAAATGGTTTTCATTTTCATAAAGTTAACGCTAATGAGACAGTATCGTATATTTCGGATTATACTTCTTCATCTGCCATAAAATATATTTAGTAGATTCTACAGAAATACATAATTCTCTATGGTTATATACATTTATAGGTATTCTGTTAGTTTTATGTTGCAAGATTACTCTTCTCAAACTAGTGCAAAACTTACATTCAAAGGTAAAAAGATACTTCTATAAAAATATGACAGATTATATGAGATGTCCCTTCTGTTCTTGCTGAAAATCACATCTTCTCTATAAATTTAGCAGTGGAAGAACTAGAAGACAACGGAAAAAGTACACTGTTGCTGTGTAACTCCATTAAAGCTGATGTTGTTACAGTCAATGTAGATCAAGCTTATACTTTCTAAATGCTATATTTATAAAGGAGATGTTTTCTTGCTTTTTATTTTTTGAACTATGGTGCTTTGTTTGAATGGCCTTGTTGAAAAAAAAGGTTCTACATGTGTTATGGTTAAAGTGATACAAATAATGTCTTTAAATTCTGCTTTCCCTTTTAATGTGGACTTTGGTCATAGAAACTGGATTGTAAAATGAAAAACAGACTCCCAAGTAATTTTGTGAATTATTTTATCCTCATCAGCATCTTAAACCTACTCAAATAGTTTCCAATATTGCCTTTAAACTTCAATATTCTTGTACATCTGAGTATACCTGTGCATGCAGAAATAAAATTCTTATATTTTCCTTTTCTGAAAACTTTATCAATATCCAGTCAAGAATGTATTTTTTTCAGTTTTTATTACACATTGGGGATTACTTAGCAATACCTGGTGTAAGGTAGAAGAGCTTGTATGTATTTATATAATATTGAATTCTGCATGTATTATATTAATGTAGCTGCAGCAGATGACATGGACAGACAAGCAAACCTGAGCTCCGAACAATAGATTTGTGTGCAGGAGATGTACGCTTTTCTGACCTTTCCATTAGGGATGAAATAAAACTTCTGTTCACACACATGGGTGGGTATGATGTACTTCTGGAAGGGAATGTAAGGCAAGGTTTGCAAACCTCTTCTTATTCTTCCCCTACTCTTCCACCAGTAATGAAATGTTTTGAATGGAAGGACTGTGCCAGGGATTAATTTTAGGCTTTTTTTTCACTGGCAAGGATCATGGTTTTGGGGAGTGTTTGAACTTAATTTCCTTATCTCCTGCTCACATGGCCAGGAAAGCATGTTCTTACACGTAGGGATGCCTTGTGGTTCACAATAAAATTCAAAACTAAAATGTTGTATCAAGGTGTATTTTATCTCAACGAGTCCTCTGGAGTCTCTCAAAACTTCACTTGTTCTTCATTTTCTCTCTCAAACTTCTGTCCATGGTCTTGGGGGAAGGATGGTAGCAGGGAATATAACCATTTCACTGAACCTCCCCCAGTAATATACTGGCTAGCGTGTTTAAAAATACAGAGGGTGGTTTGAAGTCAGGGACAAGAATTAGAAGTAGCTAACTCAGATTTGTACTATGGATACATCATTATGTATTAAATATGCTGGAACAAGCTTGACAGGTTTTCTCTGTCACTAATATGCTGAGGTGAGCAGCCTGGTGCTCACACAATCAGCAGCAGAGCTCTCCAGCTCCAGTGTGGTGCCTAAGGGGATTTCCTGAACAGGAGAACCTCAAGGGGTGCCGAGACCCCACAGCTTGAGCAAGAGTGGCTGATGGGACATGAGTGGGATCAGGAGCAATGGTGACCAAGTCCCCACATGTGTAAAGCAGTGCCTGGAGAGCACTGTGACCGGGGCAGGCACACAGAGTGGGCTCCGCTGGCTTGACCAGAGAGCAGCAGTATCTGCCTGGCAGAAGGCTGTGACCTCTCTAAGCTCTGCACCTGCCACAACAAACACACTTGCTCAGACAGAGCTCAGCTGGGAACACAGTGCCACCCCAGGGCTGTGCTACAGCGTGAGCCCAGCTCTGTGTCAGCTCAGCCAGCAGCAGCGAGCATCCCTGTGTGAGGCACTCCCAGGTACAGCAACCCTTCTGCTCACTGACAGAGCTGCAGGAGCAGGGGACTCCACTGAGGAGTATTGGGGAGTGTGACAGAGACATACAGAAAGACGTGAAGAGGAAGCTTCATACTCTGATACGGTATGGATGGAAATTAATATGGATGATTATCCATTATTAATTTCTCAGGTGGGCAGAGATGCTTGCACAAGAACGGCAACTGAGAAATCTCAGGGCCTTGGGATGATATGCCAAGGGATCAGGAGCACAAGTAGTGTTCTCTATCCTTCCAGCTGCAGGGAATGGTGAGTGAAAAACCAGGAAGAGACAGCAGGTCAATACCTGGATCTGAACCTGGTATCATCAGAAGAATTTGAGATTTTTTTTGTTCATGGGTCAGTTTAAAAGACATCATAGGCCTGTTGATGACACACAGGGTACACCTGACTCAAAAAGGTCAAAAGAATCTTTTCATAGGACTTAACAGATCTCATAGAAAGAGCTTTAAACTTGATTGGGAGGGGGAAAGGGAGAAAATCAAGCTCACTAGAGATCAGCCTGGGATCAGTAGGTGAATGTTTAAGGGACAGTGTATTAATGAGGTCTTTCAATCTTGTGTCTCAGTAGAGATAGGGGATGGAGATTTATGTGTCAACAAAGACAGTAGGGTTTTTTATGAGATAGAAATCATGGAAGTGCCTGAGAATGCTCATGGCTTCTTTCTCTCGAAAGGTGGTGGGATCAACAACCTTACTGAAGTGATCAACAACCTTACTGAAGTGCACCTACACCGTTGGTGCAGCTGTGCCCCTGCAGCCCACAGAGGGACACGGGGATGCAGAGATCCACCTGCAGCCCATGGAGGAGACCCATAGCAGAGCAGGTGGATGCCTGAGAGGAGGCTGTGACCCTGTGGGAGGTGGTCTGTGCTGGAGCAGGGTCCTGGCAGGCACCTGCAGACTCATGGAAAGAGGAGCGCACAATGAAGCAGGTTGGCTGGTGGGACTTGGGGCCTTCTCAGAGAAGCCACCTCTGTAGCCCCTCTGCTTCCAAAACCTGGCTACACAAACCTAATACATTTACAATTTTACACTTTTATTTTGTGAACTGTTAGATAATAAAGGAAATTTAAAGACAAATCCATGGTAATAAGGATCTTGACTTTACATTTGTATCTGGAATGTGAACTATCACTTTGGTTCTTCCAACAATAAACTGAGATGAAAGAAATAACATATAATTAATACTCCAGAAAAGTAGGAAAATCCCTGCTGTTCAGAAAGTGACTCCATGAGCCAACTAGGGCTTATGTTTACAAAGAGGTCATGAATGTCCTTTGGCTAGACCTTTTGGGTATAACTTGTTTACAGTATCTAAGATGAAGAAGATGATGTCTATATACCATAGAAGATGTAAAAGCAGAAGTACTTCTATTGTGTTTAATAAATCTCTAATAATTTTGTACTACTGTGGTGAGACTGTGAAGGGAGAATGATTTTGCTCTTTTGGCCTAAAAGGAGTTCAGCCAAGTCTGATTACAACAGGAGGGTCTCAACAGGCACACGAGGGCATGACCAGCCTCCACCCAGCTCATGTTATGTCCTCAGCACTGCTGAAAGAAGACCCTTAGGGAAAAGTATAAAAATGTAGTTGGAATTTCTTGTTATTCCCAAGGTGCACTGTCCCAGCCTTCATCATTTATGTCTTTGGGATTTCTGCCCACCAGTGATATACATAATAGACTCTTCTTAGCCTTAAAGTTGGCTAATCATACTGCCAGTGTATACAAATGACCAAAATGAATTGCAGCTGGACTAATCATGTAAAGAAATGTCTGGTTTTATTTGGAGATTTTATCCTTGATAATTTTTCAGTGATTATTTTTTTTTAAGTGTATCTGAGTTAAACAAGCCCTCACTTCCCATTCTCTTTCTCCATGTTACTCAAAGACCATATTTCATACCCTTTCAAGGTATTTTTTTTTTCCCTCTCCTTACTAGGTCTGTACAGTTCTGGGTCTGTACTATTCTGGATCCGAATATCAGGAGAAAATGGAGTTGTGGCAGAAAGGCACAGCAGATAAACTACTTTTGGGGAAAATGAAGGTGGAGTTATGTTATATTCACCACAAATACTTTTTAGCACTTCAAAAGTTTTGTTGTTTTTTCTGAAACTCACCAGCTGACAGCCTAAAAACTGCTTCTGTGATGCAAAACAAAAGAGCACAGTTCATGTTATGGTAGACAGAATCCATGAAGAAATATCAGGTTAACTGCAGTTTTGAAGAGACAGAACTCAAATTTATTGTATAATGAACATACATAACAATACACAGAACATTTTCTATCAAAAAATCAAATTATTTTCCTCCCTAAAATATTTCAGTGCAGTTTTGCTCCAATGTGAAGATTCACAATGAAGGAAATTTAATGTTTTGGTAATTAATAAAATATCCTCTTCAAAATATCAAAAATAAGGCTCATATTCTTCATCTTTATAATCTTTAAGTATGTTTTCCTGTGTCATTGAAGCATTCATTCTTGTAATTACAGTTTTACTAGGGGATTCCCAAAGCTGTGGTCTATTGTTTTAATCTTATAATTGAATATACAATCATTCATTAATGCTTGTATTAAATAAACTACACATACCATTTAAAAGATTAGTCAAACAGATGGAAAAGTTCTGATAAATACTGCAGTTTCATGATCAGTGTCAGACCAGTTTATTTTGGGTTTTTTGCTTTTTTAAAATCAATTCTTTATTTGCATGCAAGTTTATACTTCCATATACTTACGGTTTCAGGAAAATTTAATTATTAAAATCTGTAACATGTTGTTTAGTGTTTCAATTTTCTATCTGTTTTCTGTTCATTAAAATCACTGATATGTTTTTATGCATTGGTGAACTATTTAGATGTCCCAATTCATGGTATTTCCTCATTTCAGCTCAGAATAAGGGAGTTTGGGAGCTGTAGCTCCCAAATAGACTGAGGAACAAAACTTTAACAAAACATGCCAGAGGGAAGAAAAAAAATCAAGAAAAAAATTCTCTGCTGTTGCTGGCCTTTCTAAGGGGTAAAAGGTGAGTGAGAAAAATATCTAAAAGAAACTATTTTGGCTGATGATTGGGGAGGAGGACTGTATGGGAAAAGAGAAGAAAAAGCTTCTAGGAGTTAGAGCAAGGAAGGAATGAATATTTTAGGTCAAGACATACATTTTGAAGCTAATGTTGTATTGAAAAATTGGAAAAGGACATTCCTGCCTAGAAGTAGGCTAAAAGGGGCTGAGGACTCATTCACAAGTTCAAATTCTCAGATACAGTGAGAAGCAACTTATTTGCTCTGCAGTGGAATGAGAATTGGTATGAGGTCTGTGAAACCTCACAAGGCAGCTCATCCATCTTATTTCTCAAACCAACACAGGTCAAAGGCCATCCGCTGTTTACTTCAAAGGGTTTTTTTGATGCTTTGGGAATAATGGGCTTTCTGTACAACCAGAAGTGAAATCCCACCACTAATGGGAATAAAGGGAAGCCGAGATAATATTGGGTACCAGTGCTCCATGAATATGATTTCAGGGAACAGTTTTTGTGCATATTGCTTGCTGGTTACTGAATAACTCAGATTTGCTGATATGGAATAGGCCAACATATAGTTAACCCTGCACAAAAATTGTAAAAAAGTTTGAAACAGTATTTGAAAAAGGAAACGTTTCCCACTTGCAAAGTAAAAAGGGCTTTTTTAAAAAATACAGTACTATCACAAGATTCTGAAATAGGAAAGCAAGATAGTGTTTTAATTGCATCTGTTTTCAGAAATGCTGGTAGAGAGTTCAGCTTTCTAGACAGAATTGCAGAAATAACAGGGGTTAGGTGAAATAACCTTAAATTTTAACCATACTTCATGCTACTATAAATTTCTTCAGAAAATTACACTTTTGGTAAAAAGTGGTTGGTGAGGGAAAGAGACGAATTTTTTTATTTGATCTAATAGATATTGAAGCTTATTTTGTAGTATTTGGACATTTTGTTAATCCATATTTGAAGTATTTGTGTTCTTTCTGTCATGTTTTATTTGTGGAATCCACTGTGATAGGATGATACAGATACTTTTCACTAACTTTCCTCACAGAACATCTTATTAACAAAAAGTACTCTGAAATCTAAGCAGTTCTAGTTATGAAACAGGAACTTATAACTTGGTTGGGACTGCTGCTCAGTTTTTCACTCTACATTTTGAATGAGATGTATAAATCAGAATCACTAACCTAATGTACTTTTTTTAATTGCAGGATATGCTTCTTCCCTGTCCTCAATATAATGTATTTCACTATATTTCCCTCCATATATGTCTCCTCAGTTTCAGAGTTGATGGGAAAGCTTCTATGAGTTACTGAACATGGTAGGGTCACAATGGTGTGTGTGCACTATCAGTGTGGTGAAGTACCTGTCCTTCAAATCTTGCTTTCAACAAGTTTTTATGTCTCTGAAATTTCACACTTGTTCCTATTCCTATAAGAGTTGACCATTTTTTTGAGAAATTGATCTGGTTATACTCATATTGGCACAGATAATATGGAAGTTTCAGGGCTTTATGGTGGAGACTGTGAATTGGAATATGAAGTAAAAGGGCAGCCAAGTTTTCAAAAATGGGTGAAGAACTTGGAAATCATACTGAGAGGGATTTCAGGCAGTATTTGTCTCTCTTTTGAATCTAAGGTGAGCCATGGGAAGGTGGCTTTCCAAGGTTCAAATAATCTTTGTTTATACTGTCCATGGTGCATTACTAAATTGCTATTCTTGAATTAGTAATCTTTTTATGTATGAGGCTTCATTCTTAAATAAGGGCTCCTTTAGATGAGTCTTAAGTGATGAATTCATGGGGTCAAAGTGACCAAGGCAAAGAATATTAGGATAAGAAATAGTTTTCTGATCCAGAGAAACCTTAAAACCATCTTTTCACTAATTGTTATTTGGCTTGCTTCAGATAATTTGTGTTTAGAAGATAGTTTACTTCTTTATTTAGTAATAGTCAACCAGTCCTGGCCATTCAGACTGAGACAGGTGATCAGTCTTTATTGGCACTGGCAGGTGCCTCTGAAGTTAAGAGGACCCAGATCAAATGAGGATTTTCATTAGTGTAATGTGTCTTTTTCATACCTCCTGGGGAGCAGACACCCAACATGCAGCTAATGAGAACTCTTATGTGTAGAACTAAGATGTAATAAACATTTATTCTCTTTAGTTTTCAGAACACACATTCATCTTTCCAGAAACAACAAAAGTGGTAGTAAAAATATGAAAAGTTAGAACAATGCTTAAGAAGGAAAAAAATTGGGTTAAGTCTTTCCTTGTTACTTCCCCAAAGTGGTTTGAACAAGGAATCACAAAATCATTAAGGTTGGAAAAGACCTCCAAGATCATCAGTTCCAAACAATAACCCATGACTATTGTGTTTGCCACTGAACCATATCCTCAAGTGTCACATCCACACACCTTTAGAACACTTTCAGAGATGGTGACTCCACCAATTCCCTGGGCAGCCAGTTCCAATTCTTAACCTCTCTTTCAGTGAAGAAACTCTGCTTGCTCTCCAACATGAACCTTCCTTGGTGCAGTTTGAGACCATTTCCTCTTGTCCTGTCACTGGTTACCTGGGAGAAGAGACAGATTCCCAGCTGGCTACACCCTCCTTTAGATAGTGGTAGAGAGCAGCATGTCCTCCTCTGGATCTCCTCTACCCCAGGCTAGACAACCCCAACTCCCCTCAGCCACTCCTCATGTGGCTTCCTCTCTAGACTCTTCATCAGCTTCATTGTCCTTCTCTGGACACAATCCAGTGGTGCCCAGGTTCCCACATAATGGTGATGTCCAGTCTTCCAAAGCCTTCTCTAAACAAAAGATTAAAGCATGCTCTGGAATGTTGTCCTCATTCTTATCGAATCTGTCCTTTATGCAAAAAAATTATAAAATTAAGGTGACAGCCCTCCCACACCTGCGATTTGGGCTCTCTCTGTAATGAAGTGGTGGAGAAATTCTGGCCTCTATCCCAGTTCCTAAAGGTGTTGATGTGTTTTACTGGTTACTGTTTAACAAAAAATGTACAAGAGATCTCTAAGAGAAGAGATGACAATCCAGTATCTCTCTTTCTCCATCTTGGAAAAGGAACAATTTCCTTCAAAGACCTTCAAAGTTGCATTATAGCAGAAGATATCACCATAGATTGTAGCATCTAGGTAGTGCAGATGCTACATCATTTCCATAAGAACATTACGGGATCTATTAACTTCAAAAAGAATGGTATTTTATTCCCTTTCATAGTAATAACCATGATTTTAGTTATGATGTTAAAACTTCTGTTAATTCAGAAGTCTGACCTTCCATTCCTTTTTGTGTTTGCATGAAAGCAGCTTGTTGTGCTTTGCTGGATCAGAATTAAAGTAGAGAACCTGAATCCTTTTCAGAAACTCAATCTGCATCATGACTGGTTCAGGAGAAAATTTAAAGATCCTTATGTAGACATAAACATTTTTTTTTTTTATTTTTGTGTGAATTCCCTCATATTTTTGCACAGGTTAGATTTCTAGAGAAGTGTGTTCCTATCTTATGACCCAACTGTTCAGCCTGTCTGTATTTCTTTAGCTGACTAATAAACTATGACAATATATATATAATCAACTAATAATAAACTATTGTTTTGACTCTATGGCTGAATATAAGCTTACAGTCTTGAATTAAGAGTAGTGGTTACAAGTCTTCTTATTTAAGATATTTTGTATGAAGGTGATGACTTGTATGAAGTTGATAACAGTAATATGCAAAATACAATAGCAAATAAATTACTATCAAGCATAGCTGTATTTCTAACATTTCTATCCTTAATAAATACAGTTTCGGAAAAAGTACTGCTAGAAAAAGTTATTGAGCCCTCATTGACAGTATAGTATTTTAGGATAGTTAAGAATTTTGTCATTTTTAATCAGAAGTACAATATCAAATGAACAGGTAGATGTGAAACTAGTTATAAATATTATGAGGTTGGCCAGCTTGAGAAGAAATAGGGAAATGTCTTGTGAAAGTTTTTGTAAATAACTTCAGTCGTACATAAAAGGCAACTTTATTTCAAAAGTGAAAAATCTCTACTATTCAAAACTGGTCAAATCTGTACTATTCAAATTCCCTGTAGGTTTTCTGGGCTCCAGTAATCCCATAAATATGTTAATTAGAAAACTATTGACTGTTTTAACACCTTTCTGTTCTTGGTTGATCCAGATCCAGCTTTTAGGACAAACAAATCTTCAGTTGTGATGTGAGTATGTCTTACATAACAAGCAGTTGCCCAGCATGTTTTTTTTCCAAAGAAATGTGCATATTAAAAATGTATGAGTACTCAACACAGATCTTCATTTTGTTCAAGTCAGTGGTCAAGAATGTGGTAAAAGGATTAGAATCCTTCCTTTATTTTCTGACTTCTCCATCTTGAGTTGTGATATTCAATGCTTTATTACATTTTTCCAAGGAAAAACAGCACATTTGAAATCTCAAAATGCCAGATATATCTGTTAGTATATTCTGATAAGTCTTCTGCTACTATTGTTCCTGTCCAGTTTTGTTCAGCAAGACACTCGAGACAATCTCTAAATTGTCAGTGTAGCTTGAGAAGACAGCTCAACTTAGTTGATTATACAAATAACAGTGGTCTGTGGCACTCTGCTTATGTTTCCATCTATCTCCTCTGTCTTGGATAGATGTTAGAGGTCCAGATTCTGATGTTCTGGGGGGTGGATTGCACTCTGCCTTGGGACTGCCTATACAGGCCTAAACAGATACAGACATGTGTAGACAATATCCCAGCATGGATTTAAAGACAAGGCAATGATGCACCACCACCCACAAATGTCCATTCCTGACCAGTGAGTAAGTACAAAACATAGAATGACTTATTTAAAGTGTTTAATTTAAGAAGCTAAGGTAGATGTAATAAATACCATTACTCTGGAAAAATGTAAGGAAATCATGTAATCTATATCTACAACCAAGATCATAGCAGCTTGCAATGGAAGAATAAATGCTCTCTTTGTAGTTTGCATTCTGTCAGTAGGTAGCTCCCAGCATGGAAGCTTGGACCATAGAGAATTTGTGTTTTCATCAAACTCTTCTCTGTATTTCATACACTTAAAATGCATTTCTTTGCTATATATGGCACTTATGCTTTTACATTCTAAATCCTTACAAAACTATTTTATTACAGACATCAAAATGAGCTCTCATCCCAGAGAGAGAGTCATGGGAATATTTCACATTTGTGTTATTGCTTCAAAAAAACAGACAGAAGCTGAAGAAAACTCTGGACAAAAATTACTGGGTGTGAAAGAAGATTCCAGGAAATCTCTCACAGAAATCCTGTGGCCCCCCATAGACTGTGTAGCCTTAACTGGGCAATAAGAAGTAAAAAGAACAAATAAGCTTCTAACATTGAATAAAATATGGGAAATACCAATTCATGTATGGGACACCTCTGGGAAATAAGAAAACCAGCAGAATACACATATGTGACAGATAGGATGTGGGTCATCTCAGGATGGTCACACAAAAATTCTATTCTTATTTGACTCTTCCCCATTGTGTCTAGAGGGAAGGTGAATAGCAGAGCATTTCAGTAATTACAGCCTGAGACCTAGGAGATTTGACTCTCACTCCTGTTCAGCTGTAGTCTCTCCTATACCTGGTGAAGTCAGGGAAAAATCATTAATGTCTGCATTCCTCACATTAAATTTAGGCACTAATGGAAGATTAGATTGTCAATGGAGAAAAAACCAAACACTCCCAACCGGGTCAGGGATATTCAGATGGGCTGAACCACTGACTATTTACTGGGTGTGAAAATTCCTGTCTTCTTCACCCCAAACAAATGCCTCAAGGTAGATGTGATGTGTTTGGAGTTTGGAGATTTCTTTTGGGTTCCTGTATCTAATGACAATGCTGTGAGAATAAATACTTTAAAAAGGTTTTGACTATGACATTATATATCTTAACTGTACAATGATCCAATACATGGTGATACTCTGCCTTACAGTGACCAGTATGAAGAGTCTCTAATTTTATCTGGATCACCTGGATACAAATAGAAATTTTCTGATATTGCTTTTCTTCACATTTACTAAGCTTTCTCCACCACACACAGAGACACTTTTATTTGACCTTGCGCTGGAGACCAACCTGTGTCTGAATATTTTGACTTGTTGAACAGCCAGCATCTGTAGCCAGGGCCTTGCATAACCTCTAAGACCACAGATGTTTTTAGCTGGATAGGACTCAAAATTTTCTTTTGCCAGTTTTTAAGGTTTTCTGCCCAAACACCTACTTTGTTTATCCACTAGTATCATCAAAAAGACAGGCATGGCCCTGGAAATATATTGCCTAACTAATACAGGAGAGTTAATTGAGAAGAGATAAAACATACATAGTATACTTCTGCAAAGCCCAGCTATTAGGAGTCTGATTGTACTTCTGTTTGCACAGTTGAAAGCAGGGAACAATTCCACTAAAGTTAACTGTTATACAGAATACAAGTGGTGTTAATTGAGAGAAGAAACAGGCTCTTTACTTCCTCTGGGCTTTCATAGCCTCATTATAGCTCTAACATACAGATTTGGGCAGAGGGCCACAAGGGTCCTGCTACACCTTAGCATTTCCTGTCAAAATCACAAGTGGCAGAATGTTGTTTTTTTTTTAATCTGAAGAGGTTGCAAGCACTATGAAAGATTGCTATTACTTAGAGAAGGCTATTTTTAATTACTTAAAAAACCCAAAACCCAACAAACTCACAGTCTGCTCACTTTGAAAGGCTGAGAATACTCTAGATAGAACCAGTATTTAACAGGATGGCCACTGGTTCTCCTCTTATGCTGCACATCTTCAGGTAACTGCAAAAATAAATATCTTTAAAACAGGTCTTACTAGGAAAAAACCCCAAAACAATAAACCCTAGAAAGTTAATAGGGTACTTGTGTATTGGTCATATACTTACTAACTTTTTTTTTCTAGTTCTAAAATGGAAACTTCAAATTGTTTGTGCTCTACTGACAACCTGATTTTAGATGAGAAAAACAGAGAAAGACAGGATGACACAGTCACCCAGTCCAACTAGAAAACTATGAAAAGACCAGTGCTAGTTTTGGAGGCAATTTATGAGATCTGCACAATAAGTGGCTTCTTTGAGGTCTAGAATTTAACATGGGGCTTTACCACAGAATTATCTTGCTTATACATGCAGAGAAATCCCTGAGCTCACTGAAGTTGATAGTTATAATCCAAGGAGATACACTCTGGCTATTTCCTACCCCTGAAAACCTCAGTGCTGTTTCCCAGGGGGACCACAACACAGGCAGACCAGAGTCCATGTGTAAGGCACATACCCACCTCTGTCAGTGTCAGCACCTTTCAGTGGTCTGTAATTTGTCTGCCAGCTCATGTTATAAAATGTCAGACTGCATTAGCATTTCTCCAGTATGCCAACCTTTTCTCTGTCAACAATCTTCTATATCTGGCAATAGCTATAACTCTTTATTTGGTGTTTTGTAGCTTATTTTTCTTCAGTTAGTCCTTATTCTGACTAAGTCCTGAAATTATGTTATAGCCATTTACAGCAGCATAATACATACACCACTCCCGTGATTTTAACAGGAGTGAATTTTAACACCATCTTGCTTAGCTGGGAAGAGAACAGGTTACAGCTGCAATGCTGACACCTCAAACAAAAATTACAAGCTTGAAGTTTAGAAAAATCTCCAACAACTTGGCCCTTCTATAGAGAAATAGCATTATTTCTTCAGGTCCTGCACCCATTCCCTTCTCTTTCAGAACAACTGGATAATAGGAGGCAAATGAAAAGGAAAAATGACACCTTTCCATCTCTGTCTAGAATCAGTCCGAAAGTGACAGCTTATCCCATCCTTACTCTTGTTTTTCTGTGTTTATCAATGTCCTTGGTTATCTTTTGGGGAAGATGAAGTTGTAGCAAAGCCAAATAAATGAGAAGCTGGAGCTATGTCTACATGGTTTTTTTTTTGTTTTTTTTTTTAATATTTCAGAAAAGCAATCTAGATCAACAAAACACCCAGAAACCTTTGTATATGTTCTAACAGACTGAGATTTCCAATTAAATGTGTATCTAATGCATATCTAATCCAATAAGCCAACCAGCCGTACTCAACAGAATTCATTATATTAAGCAGGCTGTAGATATGAACTAGCATTCTTCTTAAATCAGAATTTAGACAAAAAGCTAACATTTTAAAATCTCCCTTGGAAATAAATGCAAGGTTTTCAATGGCAGTCTGCCATCCTCAAAACAGCAATTAAACCATGTAAGTCAAAATTTAAAGACCCAAAATGGCAGGACTGTAAGCAAATGTGCTGTTCTAATTCTCCAGTCCTGTATTTTCAAATGGTAGCTGGGCAAGTCAGTTAAGTGCTGGTGGGTGTCTCCAGTCTGTTACATATGAAAAATAATTCTGTTAAACATCACCTCAAAACAACAAACCAGACTTGATAATCTGTATGACAAAATATTCTATGTTTCACTTGTTTTATGGGAATGTATGTGGTTTGGGATCTTCCAAAAATGTAACTAAATTTTCCCTGTCCTCCCATGATTACCATACAATTTATTGAGCTGTGCTAGTAAATAACCCACAGGTTCTCCCAAACTTCAAACTGTCACTACTTTGATATTCCTTGTAACTGGAAAAGAATGGGATTGCATCTTTTCAGAATTCAACTGCTCAGTGTCTTGGGTGTTTCTTACAAGCATCCTGTGGTCCAAAAATTCCTCTAAATGAAAGGAATACCACTTGTAACACAGCATTCATCCACTGGCACCCATCCATATTGCTGAGGGAAGCTCTGTCCCAAAGTACAGACATACATACATACATCACATACCACAGCACCTGTCTGTAAGTTCCTCCTGGACTCTATTTTTTCAGCATTTTGGCCCTCAAAATATGACTTTCTGCAGTATTTTTCAGTTTAGTCCATTTCAAATAACACGGAAATGATGTTGCAGAGCACATGTCTCCATAGCATGAAGCTGATTGGATGAATTACGTGCCTGGTTATGAAGTGGTGCAAAGCCTGCTGGCACACTCTTGGAGATCTACAGGTAGAGAGAGACAACCCCGCCTAGATCTTTGTAACACATTTTATTGGAAAGGAGTTTAACTGTCTTTTATAAAATAGACATCTCATATCTTAACAGACTAATTTAAATATTTGACTTCTGAGAAGAGCACTAGGTTTTTGGAGGAGGATGCAGATCTTATAGCCTTGTATATCTTTAAATACTTTTAGAAATGCCCAAATACATACATGAATGGCTTTGAAATAAATTTCAAACATTAGCAAAATTATATTGTGCTTTACCTTAAACATATTTGCTTTTTACCACTGTTAGCTGGATGCTCAGCATCCATTATTTATATCCACATCCCTTCAATTTCCTTTAGTGAGAACAAATTAGAGAAATATACTCAGGGCACCATTCATCTGTAGACTGTCCTCTTTCTAAGCCTTAGGACACACAATAAGTTAACTGATTTAGATTAATTTTAAATATATTTAAAAAGTAATCCAAAAGTGAATTTAATTTTTACCAACATGACTGAAATTTTAGCCCTTTCAAAATTTCATTCTCCTTTGTTAAGAGTTCTGCTTTTGCTTGTTTTAAGTTGTTTGTATTTAAATGGTTATATATTATTTAAAATTTAGGAATTTTGTGCAAGCTAACATTTTTCCTAGCAGAGAAATATTTTGTTAATACTACAAAAGCTATTCTGCTCTATACAACTTGCCACACATCACACTCTGTGAAATAAAAAATGATGAAACTTAAAATGCTAGACTGAAAAAGTACCTCTATCACATTTCCTCAACTGTGATAGATATTTAATTCAACAGTTTAGACTGAAAAGAAAATTATTTACCTCTCTAACTAGTTAGACATTTCAAAAAGTTGGCTAATTCATGATGTCACAGACCAAGGTCTTTTGAGGTCGGATTAAAAAAAAAAAGCACTAACGAAATACAGTGCAGTACTCTTCCACTCTGAAGCAGATTTTTTTTTCCCCACAAAATACAGAGTATCTATTTATAAGGAGGACAATAACAGCTGTTATATTAAATTTATAGAATTTTTATGAGAAATTGAGAGGAAGAATTTTGAATTTTTATACCAATATTCTCCATATAATGATGGAATATGGGTGATTTCATAGTACTTACTCCAACTGTTAGCTACATCATCTAAAACCTTGTTTAGCGTCTTCCTGAATGTAGGATGACATTGCTTCCCTGCCCCACTGTAACAGTGAGATCAACACTAAAGAATAATCCCTGAGAAAACTCTTAATAAAATAAAAAAAGGATTGATACACATTTTGCATGTCCGTACTTGATATTGCAGATTTATGGTGAAAGAACCCAAAATTTGAAAAGTCTTTCTCTGAAATATACTTTGTTTGCCTAACTACTTAGAGGTAGAATTTTCCAAATATGCTTTCTTTCCAAAGCATGGGGAATTTTTTCCCCATCCATCAATAGTAAATTTGATTTTCTGTTATTTTGCTTGGATCTTTCATAAACACTGAACCATGCCCAAGTTCCTGTCACACCAGAGAGGGCAAACACAACCTTCTGAAGGGCCGTGTTGATAGTTGTTTATAGGAGTATCTTCTCAATAATATTAGTAGAACTTATTTACTACCTCCCTCAAAGAAAGTAGGATGCCAAAGCAACCTTTCCACGTGAATCAGTAACTGTACTCCTTGATTATCTCCTGCTGTTTTCCCTTCATAAATGCAATTTGCAGTAGCACCTTACCTACATCAAAGACCGTAGCCCATTGATGAGAAATTGCGTTACTGCAACTGGGTGACTTCTGATAGGACCTGATCAAAGGGCCAAAAGCTGTCAGCTCAGACAGGCACCTCTTTTCCTTTTGTTTGAGTCCGGAAATGAGAGAGCTGATAGCTGTCTTTTGGTCCTAATCAGTACCACTCTGCTTGACAGGAGATGAAAGGTGCACCAATTATGGCTGGTAATAGCTGACTACTATTTGCACTCATTGCTGTGGTTATCATCAGAAATTACATGACACTCCTTACCTGAAATTTAGGGAAATATTTCACTACAGGAAAATCTTGGCTAATATTACCACTTAGTCATTTTTGTACACCAAGAAGACCCTAAAGTAGAAATCCTTCCAGAAATAAATTCAGTATGGTACAATCACATGAGAGAGCCCAAGAGGTCATATAATGCTAACAGCTGGAAATTTAGTTTAGTACATAATATGAAGAATATTCAACCCCTCCACCTTGCCTATTAAAGCTATGAGTATATGCCTCACAAATACAAATCTGCATGTATGAAGACAACATGAAAAGGCAAAGATATTATATCAGTAGCTATGAATTACAAGCCTATAATTATATCAAGTTTTTCTGGAGGCAAGAAATCACGAGCTTTTTTATTTCTACTACATTAACATGAGATTCCAACCTTTTAATAATAACATGAGTCCAGTAATGTATAATTAGAAATGGGAAGAAAAATGAAAAGAGAGGTTTAGAATGATTGTTTGAGGCAGCAACCCAGCAAAGTCTTCCAGTCTACTAAGGCAATCATTACCCTAAGAGGCAGAATGCACAGCAAGTAAATAAAGGATGTTTAACTCCCAACATATCAAGAAAGTGGAGTACTAAGAAGTGTTGGCAGAAAAATAGAGAGAAGGAAAAAAAGGATAGTATTTCTGTAAATGTACAAGTAATAGCAAAAGATGCATGAGACATTTTCTAAATGTTTCATCTACCAGTGGCACATGACACATTCAATGATTAAATACTGGTCTTTTGCAAACAAGGTTCAAAACCAAGGCAAATTCTGTTGTCAGAACTAAAACATGCATACATATACACATACATATATATATGCTTATGTGTCTATATGATGTGATTGTCCCTCAACCCTATGCTCAGGGCATTCTGACACTGAATTTTACATATTATCAGAGAGGAATTTCTGTGTCATTAATGAATGCAACATCAATTAGCTCTTATTCTTGCAGGAACTCATGGTATTGCCTTCACTAGCAATGCTTGATTTCTTTACCCTAAGCAGGTAAAAGGTATGCAGTAGGCTTTTTCCTAAAGAGGTCCATTATATTTGTTTTCAGAACTAGAATATACTAACATTTTTGAAAGGTGTAAACTAAAATTTGGAATAAATTTATTCTTGTGGCATTTGTTTATGAGGAACAGACAGACCGCTTTAGTGAGGAACTGAACTGTGAAATAAATTTAACCTGGAATAATCCTAGGACTATTACAGGAAATAATAGAAATTGATTTGGACCTGTTTGATGTGTACACAGATGTCATGAATGAAAGAATGAAAGACGTCCACATAAGCAGCTCCCTTTACTCCTCCACACAGGCACACAGAGTTTTATTCATTCGACTGGGTTCCTGAACAGGGACCCTGAATAGAGAATGACTCCTGAGTTTATTAGGACTCCTGAATTCATTAGGATTCCTGAATACACAGTTCTTGTTTGTGAAGTGTCTGATCCTAGGCTTGGTTCATGAGTTCTCTCCAGCATTCACTGTACACTGTTCAACCACTAAAGCACACAATTTTTGTACTGAACTATTAATACCAACTATTAAGCATAAAAAAATTCATCTTGGATGTGTCTTCTTCAACTCAATCATGTTGAAATATATTTAAAAATCAGACACAGTTGTATTATCTACAAGTATTTTTACACCATATGAACCCTTTAGTAAAGAAAAATCAAGAAAGGCGCTTATGGTAAGACATCCTCCCATGAAAATCCGTTTTCTCATGTTAGAGGTCCATTCAGACATGGTTTTGACTACCTGAGAGCCTTCATATGTCTGGTGTTTAGTGCTGGTTTAGTGTCATTGTATTTTTTTCTGGTTTAGACCCAGAGATCAGAAGATCCTTATTTCCATCAATAGCCAGTGTGACTTGTTACAGAGGAAAAAGTCTGAGAACCTTCACTGACTTAAAGATCTGTGTGTATTTTGTGGGCATTGTGAGACTTACTAGGGGATAACTGAAGTTCAGGAACTTTTAATGCACTCCCTTTTTAATGTTAACGTCTCTTTCTTTAGCAGAGTGTTGCATTGCCTTTTTTAAAAAATGTGAATTATAAAGAGAGAAAGTAAGGGATATTTTTGGTCTTACTTTTTTTTTTCCCCTTGACATTACACCTTTCCTATATGTGCTTGTCTGTATTTAAAATGAAAAAAACCCTGTTTTAGGAGAAAAGGAAAAGGGAGGGAGAAAAGATAATTACTGGGCACTACTAGGTGATTTCTCAACCTCTTTTAATTAATAATTAATATTTTAGACTGATTTTATGACTGTTTACAGCTGCCATACTGTTTCTGTATCAAGAATTTTGCTGTATTTTTAGGCAAGACTATGTGTTTTTTTACTCATTGAAATCAGTAAGAACCATAGTACATTCCTCGACGGTGTAAAATTAATATTCTAATTACAGCAGCACCAAAGGTATATACCATATTAAAAAGAAACCTTAACTTCATGGCTGTAGCAATTGCAAAACCAGTTATGAAGCATGTGTGACAAGAAAAATGACTTTTGACATGAATACTATTTAATTTTGCTGTTGTACTCAGAAGTAGCAATTTGTTTAATGGGACAGTAACAGACACTCTGAAGCATAATACACATAATAAAAGCTCACTAATATTTATCCAGGTTCAGGTTAGTAAATAGTGCAGAAGCTGTTCTATTTTGATTAAGAACAAAACTCCCAGATTACTGTAGTAAATCAACACTTGAAAACACTCATTTTTTCTGGTCTTTCGTTGACACTGTTGGGGCTGCCCGAGGCAGCACAGCGTCCAGCTGCACACATCCTTGGCTTCTGCTGCTGCAGGCAGGGGTCAGCTGCAGCCTGCAGGGAAAGCTGTGAGCTGCAGCCTGCAGGGAAAGCTGTGAGCTGCAGCAAGGTGGGAATGCTGTGAGCTGCAGCCTGCAGGGAAAGCTGGCTCCTTTGCAAGGAGCAAGGCCCAAACAAAGGTGGTGTAAAAGCGTCGGCAGAGGCAAAGGATGAGAGAGGGGTTTCTGTGTAGGTTCCAACATGTTTACTGCTAGTGGAGGTTCCAGGGACAAACACCCGGAAAAAGGGGAAAGCACAGGATTTTATATGTGGGGGGGAAAACAAAGGGAAACAACCAATGGGGATCGACTGAGGAGGAGGCGATAACAGGGGAATAACCAATGGGGATAACTTAGGGGAGGGAATTACATGAGTAGAACAATGGGGAATCGAACGCAGAACTTTCCAGAACTAATACATAAGCAACTAGGGGAAGTACATAAACATGAATTTATACATAAAACGGGGTGGAGAACTCCTGAACCAATAAACTAAAAACATGTAAACTGAGAACCACGAGGAACGTGGGAACTCACGGTAAGCAATGGTGAGAATCAGATCTCTGTGTTCTGGAGCCTTGTTCGCCCGTCCTCTGAGTGGCCATTGTCACCTGCAGTGCAACATTTTGATACATCAGATCTTTGAAATACTCTGTTTCTAATGAAATGTATCAGTGTTATATATGTCGCAGTAATTCTAATTCTTGTAACTTCGTGTTTGGTAGAGTAATCATGGTTTACATTTCCCATCATGCAACCAAATTTAATTTTATATAATATTACATTAAAAAAAGATGTTTCTCGCTACTTCCAAGGAAACTAAATTGGAAATGCTAAATTCACTGTAATTAATTCTGTTTCTGCCTACAGCTCATCATGCGGCTATCGCACACACTGTGTCTGGCACTGTTCTCATTGCGATTTGTGAAGACAGTTTCTCTATATAAGCCTTAGTCTGAGAAAAGTAAATTTTCCTGAATTTTTAGTGACTACCTAAAGAAGAGTTTAACGGTACTTTTTAAGTGGAGAGAATAGGTAAGGTAGTGTGAACAGTGTACAGTCATCTTGATTTTTAAAATTGTTATTGGACTATCAGCTGATCTTTTCTTATATCAGTATTTCCCTCTATATTACTTTGACATGGAACTCATAATTCCCTGTAGTTGCAAAGATATTAGATAAATGGTTCACTGATATTATCCCTGAAAAGTTTCACTCATCCTGAAACATTCTTAATGTCCATTAGGAATATTAATTAATGCATTGTTGTCTGCTACTTAACAGTTTCTGAGAACACTATAAGTTATCATTTTACCAATTTTTTATTTTCTTAATTTATTATACTCATAAGTTATTTATATTTCATATACAGAAATATATTTGTGCATACACACAAAAAACATACACACATTTCTATATATGCATGTTGAGTATATATATATATTTATGGATATATATGCATATAGATGGATGTATGTACCAAAGTAGTACCTAATAAAACAAAAATCATGACTTCAAGTCAGGTTCATTCAGGTTGAATTGTCTTTACCTTTAGGAATAAATAAGGGACTCCCTTGAAGATTTCAACAGCCTCAAAACACAATTCAGTGAAATTCATAGCTCTAAAACAAGTTGGCTTCCTTATCAGTCTTATTGCACTTATCACTGCAAAATCAGTGAAACTGGGGAAAATGTGCTGCTGAGAGATTTGCAGTGGAGAAAAATCACCTGTCAGTAGCTGTTTCAAAACATTGCTCTTCCACTCTCTCCATTGTTATCTTTTATTAATGAATTTGGCACTACTTTGCTTTAGGAAGGAACAGAGGTTACTCATCAGTGCCACTATAACTTGCTTTTGTATATTTGATGATGGCACAGATCCATAGAAAATCTCTCTTGAATCTTTTTCTCATTAGAGGGTACAGACACAAAGAACTGTTTTTGATTTATATTAGGATATTTCTCACTGGATCTCTGTTGAGATGTATCTTGCAGGAGAACCAGTGTTCACT
Source organism: Lanius collurio (assembly GCA_020086605.1). Classification (NCBI taxonomy): domain Eukaryota; kingdom Metazoa; phylum Chordata; class Aves; order Passeriformes; family Laniidae; genus Lanius; species Lanius collurio. The sequence continues at coordinate 13,582,190 of JACBWW010000001.1, read as the reverse complement.
CAGTATATTTTCAGGACAGGTGCAAAAATTTTTTGTGAATTTTTTAACAGAATTGACAAAGTAAAAAATAAATAATTAAGAAAGCCATGTCAAAATCTTCCCTACTGGACAACTGCAGTTGTGTGCTTACACAGATGTCACTGGGACTTGTGAAAAACTATTCTAATAAAAAAAACCTGAAACTGAGTAATTCTACAAAAAAGTAGACACAGTTTTATTTCTGGTGGCCATGTAGTGATTAATGCTGTCATTTGTGCTGGCTGATTGATTTTGACTAATGTAGGCACTTTCGAGCTACTGAAACTTCCAAATGCTCAATGCCTCAAATGCTTTTCTTGCCCTTTTAAAAATGTGGTGTCTACTCCATCAGGTTTAACTCAGGCTACCCAAGTAGTCTTCCCAGATTTCATATATTCAGTAGGCAGATGCTTCTACAAGGAATCAAAGTGACCTGAAAGGAAAAACTGTATGAGGAAAAAGCCCCTCTATATAGAGAGTAAGGAGTTAGATGAGGTAAGATAATATAAAAAGTGGAAGACATTGGTTTAAAATATTTCATAGGTTCACTTGGAAGGTTTAAGAGCTACTATTCCAGTGTTACCTCTTTGTATCTCTTCTACTTTTTCTTCAGATAACTGCTGAATAACATCAAAACTCATTGTAGGTATTCTTCTTTTTGAGTCAGTCCTAAAAACAATTTCTAAGGCTATTTATATCAATTATTATTATGTTGAGGAAAAGATGATGCATAAAAATAGCCAGTCTATTTTTTTTTTTAAGTCTATCTACCATGTCATGCTGTAGTGAGTGGCAGGATTGTGTCATTACTCACATCAGATTCAAACTGGCAACATGCTTATGATGCACATCTCCTACCCTGGGCCATGCTGTGGGGAGCTCTGCTAACGGGTTCTCCTCCACAGCGTGCACTGTGTCACAGCTAGAAGGAGATGCTTGGAAGGTGCCACTTAAATCTGTTCAAGTGCTTCTTTTCATTCCCAAGCAGAAATTAAAATCAACAACAGCACTTCACATATGAAGTAGCCACTGGCTTACTTTCTGTAAAAGTGAAAAAGGGCACCCAGGGTATTTCAGCCAGCAGCAGAATTGACCAGAACCTCCTCCTCCCCTCAGACCACTTGAGATGAAGTGTCTACTGTTCTGTGAATGTGTGTTTGTCTCCACTGCCTAGAGAAACCTACCTCACAAAAATAGAAGAGACAAATAAACACAGTTCTGTGGTTTGACTTAGCAAGGTGAGGATGCTGCTAGTTCCAGCTAAGATCTAAATTTAGGTGCAAATATGGTAGTAGTGGGTCTGTCTCAGTACAGGCAAAAGACTAGGGCTAAACTGCAGCATAATGTGCCCCACAAGTACAATCTTTGGCATTTAGAGTTCAGACTTGTGTGCTAATCTGTATCTTCTGTCCAGGCAGCTTTCAGTTAACATTCTCTAATATTTTGACCATATTGACTGAATATTGTTTGAAATACACTGCTGAAAACCAGTGTATTTTCTTCAGTCACTAGTATGGGTCTGTGTTTTGGATTTGTGATGGAAACCATGTTGGTAATAAAAGATGATTTGCCTACTGCTGAGCACTACTAACACAGAGTCAAGGGCTTTTCTGCTCCTCTCCCCACCCCACCAGTTAGGAACCTGGGGGTTCACAAAACGTGGGAAGGGGACAAAGTCAGGACAGCTGACCTCAACTAACCCAAGGAATACCCCGTAACACACAGAATTTTGCTCAGCATATAAATTGCATTGAGTTTTCATGGGAAGGTTTTAATAGCATGGTGGTGTCAGGGGTGGCTTCTCTTAGAAGCTTCCAGAAGCTTCCCCCCGTATCTGACAGAACCAACTCTGGCTGGCTCCAAGCCAAGCAAAAAGCGAGCCCATCAGCAACTGTGGTAGCAGCTCTGGCATAACATAGTTAAGAATGGGGAAAAAATCCCCTGTGCAACAGCAGCTGAGAGAGAAGTGAGAATGTGTGGAAGAAACAGTCCTGCAGACTCAAGGTTGGAGCAGAATGAGGATATGCTCCAGGCACTTGCAGCAGAGATTCCCCTGGTGCAGCCCATGGTGAGGCAGCCCATGGTGAGGCAGCTGTGTCCCTGCAGCCCATGGAGGTCCACAGAGGGCCAAAGATCCACCTGCAGTCTGTGGAGGACCCCATGTCAGAGCAGGTGGATGCCCAGAGGCAGCTGTAACCCTGTGGGAAGCCTGGAGCAGGATCCTGGTAGGACCTGTGGCCCCAAGGAGAGAGGAGCCCAAGCTGGAGCAGTTTGCAGGCAGGACTTGTGACCCTGGGGGGGACTCATGCTGAACCAGCTGTTCCTGAAAGACTGCACCCCATTTGAGGGACCCATGCTGGAGTAGGGGAAGAGTGTGAGGAGTCCTCCTCCTGAGGAGGAAGGAGCAGCAGAGGCATTGTGCAGTGAACTGAGCATAATGTTCCTTCCCAGTCTCCCTGTGCTGCTGGGGCAGTGTGGGGAGGGAGGTAAAGAAAATAAAGGGTGAAGTTTAGTCCCAGAATAAGAGTGGAAGGGGGGAAGTTGTTTTAAGATTTGGTTTTAGTTCCCATAAGCCTACTCTGATTTCACTGCTTATAAATTAAACAATTTTCCCCAGCTTGAGTCTATTTTACCCATGATGGTCACTGGTGAATGATCTCCCCCTACCCTAAACTCAACCTACAAGACTTTTGTTATATTTCCTCTCTTCTGCCTGGCTGAGGAGAGGAGTGACAGAGAGGCTTTGGTGGGCAGCTAGCATCCAGTCAGGGTCACCCCACTACAGAAGTACACACAGAAAAAGCACTGACTAAAATGACCAAAAGATTGTCCGTGGATTCCATGTTGTGTTTGCCATGCCAAAGTCCTCAGATTAAAACCAGACATGTTCCATACATGCATCATTTCAAGAGCATTTTTGTGACATTTATCTGTGTCTTTATGCCACCAGCTTTTGTGCTTGGCTGTAGATTGAAGCTAGATTTAGAGAGGGAGGTAGAGATCTTAAATGCAGTAAATTCCAGCGGTGTTTGGAAAGGTGGGCTGCTGCACACAGGAAACAGGGCTTGAATTCATCCTTTATTGGTTATCAGAGAATCCACATCTGAGATCATTCTGAAATCCAAACTGTGCTGAACACATACTTTATTAATTACATTGGTCACAGAACAACTTATATATAAGCTGCTGCTAAGTACCTGCAAGGTTTTTAGAGTGAAATAAAATCTCTTATTAGACTGGCTGATTCAGTTGTAAAAAATGGACCTGTCTCAGGCACATAAGTAATCTTTTGTGTAGGCATTCTAATCTTTTGTGTAGACATTCTTAAAGCAGATGGAGAAGGGGTGTATGTTGATTTAACTTTGGCTGTTTTGACTGCTGTGGTTTAAATAAACTGGCTTCAAAATTACTTAATGTGGTATTAGCTTGGATACAGAGAAGGCTTGAGTGAGAGAAGGTAACTATAGCTCGGTGTAGCTACAGCCACTTCCATTTAAAATCCCCTAAGACCACCTGCAATCATAGCAGAACTGTTAAAGAACTTTAAGAAATCTTGTAATTCAATCTTGTTCCTGAGAGTCATTCTATTATGAAATCAAATTATGATTTCTACAGGGTCATACCAAACAAATCTGGAGAAGAGCCAGAGAAGACTCTGGGGAGACCTAATTGCGGCCTTTCAGTACTTAAATGGAGATTATAAAAAAGATGGAGAGCAGCTTTCTGCATAGGCAGTTAGGGGCCCATGATAGGACAAGGGGGAACAATTTTAGACTTAAAGGGGGAAATTTGTATTAGATGAAGAAGATTTTTACTCAGACAGTGGCGAGGCAATGGAAAAGGAATTTCGGAGTAGTTGTGGATGCCCCATCCCTCTAAGTATTCAAGGACAGGTTGAATGGGTCCTGACCAACCTGGTCTAGTAGAAGGTTTGGAAAGATAATAAAAAAAGGTCATTACTTGTATTAGCTCTGTCTATATTACACACTGCAGTGCCATGTAGAGAGCTAAGAGCTGGCCAGGAATCAGGAATCAGCAAAGGGCTCCTTCCAGTTCCACAGGCAGCAGACTTAAAGCCAGCACTGATGCCTGCACAAAGCTAAATTGCAGTACACAAGCTCCCTCAGACTTAGTAAGGGTGCACTTGTCCAGCAGAACCAGCTCAACAATGAATCAGAAATGTAGCAACTGTGAGCTTTGTCTGTTTCCCAAGTAGCATTCTTTTTGAGGAGATTTACGTTCAAGAGTACTAGTAATGCTGAAAAAGATTTTTGTTGAATCAAATCCACTTGAAAGTGTGCATACTTTATTAACCTCATGTACTTTATTGAACCAAAAAAACCCTCAACCACACTTACCTTGAGAGGGATTTTTATCCTTTGAAGATCATTGTCTATTTAGATATCTCCTTGTGCACTGTCTAGAAATGGTTAGGAGAAGGCTCTTTCGTGTTCAAAGTTAGCAATTTGTAAAAGAATTTTGTTTTCAGAACACTTTAACAGCATAGGGTGTCTATAATGTATCTGACATCAGTGTCTCAAAAGCAGCAGAAATATGCAGGATGGCACATCTGCGACTAGCAAAGGACGTTGAGGGAAAGACGTAAGTCTCTTGGACATTTTCTTGGAGGGAAATGTGATTCAGAATTTCCAGGATCTACTGCCTATTTGTTCTAGAAACTTTAATCCCATGAATGTCAATAGTTCATATCTTAATTCTATTCTTCTGTCAAAATTAGAGCACAAATAAATTTTCTGTGAAAACAGAGCTATTGCTAATTCACTCCGCGTTGGACCTGCAAGACTGAAGGAAAGACTGGAAATACAGGTCTTCTGAGAAGTGGGTATGCAGTATAAACAGGTTTTGAAGAAGGAAGAAAATAAAGAAGTTGTAATAATACACTTTAGAAAGAAATTCAGTAATTAATTGGAAAACAACAAAATATGGCAATTTTTTTTAAACTAACATCAATGGAAAATTTACTAAAACTAAAGAAATAGAAAATTTAAGGCTGATAAATGGAGTTCATTTTTTTTTGGTATAAAACTTGTAATTAAATGGTGAATTCCCTGCCATGGAAAATTTATTAGCAAGGATTTCAGAACTACCCAAATTGATCATGAGTCTGATCAACATTTTTGTATGATTTATTAAATTTGTTTGGGGGGGGGGGAGTGTTTCAGGCTCTGAATTTATAGCTAAGCTGCAGAAAAATTAGAAATATATAATTTTGGAGCCTAAAAATTTGGAAATATGTTATTTTGGAACCTCTCCTTTGTGCATTTCCCAAGTAAGACTTCTGTGGAGTATTTGTATCACTGGAGATGGGATGCTGCATTATGTGACTATGCTTCTTCAGGTCTGTCTATAAATACAAATTAGAAAAGAATCCCACAACAGGAGGAGAGATCAGAGTATGGGAGGAATTATATATCACTCTTGTCTACTCCAAAGCAAACCCTTGAAGACATAGGAATTCTCCATTTAGTGCAGAGATTAGGTTTAAGCATTCAGCAAATCTGAAATACTTGACAGCAACCCTGAAAAAGTAATTTCATTGAAGAAAAGACCTATTGAGTTCAACTCAAATTAAAAAAAAAAAACTGTTTGCAATAGGTTAAACTATTGAACCTATTGAAATAGGTTTCTCTGCATTCAGTAAATTTGAAGCTACCCTTGGGATTTTTATGATTTTTCTGGTTTTATCAGAAGATTTTTTTAACAATCATAACTAGGTCTCTAAACTCAAATGATGTCTTCTTACCATCCAAATGCAAAATTTTAGCAGCCCTGTCTGAAAACTGATATTCCTGCTGACTCAAAATAACACTGACACCACCAGTCTTTTTTTCACAAAACTTTGTACAGTTAGGATCTAACTTGCAAAGGTTCAAAGACCCCAAATGCTATGGACTTTATTCTAAATCAGTATGGAATAATACTGATATCTTATTGATATTATACACAAGGATACTTCTCACAGTGGGTCCCAAATGCAGTCAGTACTGTAACTACAAGCAAGAGGCCTTTTTCGGTTTGAGATTGGTTTACATTTGGAGACAAAGGCTTCATGTCCTTTCCTATATTTTTATTTCCTTTAGTCATAGTTGTCCATGGTAATTAAATGTGAAAAATACCTTTTCACTTCTGTTGAACTCTTAGAACCAGTGAGTTGCGTGGTATAATAATTCCACAGACAAATGACACATGGAGAAAACTTGGTATTTTATCACTTTATGTCTCTCCATTCTGCATTTCTTATCATAATCTTAATTTTTCTTCTATCTTGAGAATGGGAGAAATTCTGGACATACCCTAGCATTTTTAATAAGACAATGCTAGTACATGACTGGACTTTTTGACTTCCTTCTTCTCTATCTATAAAAATTTAAGAGGTTAAACCAATAGGAGAATATGATTTTTATAATCTGAAGATTCAACAAAGAATAAAAAAATTACTTGTTTTTTTATTTTAAATCATTCAGTTTAAAGAAGACTATTGTGACCTGGAATTATATTTTGTGGTCTGGAGCATATTTCATTTCAATATTGATTATTACCAGGATTATCAATGATTTTATAAATGATTAAACATTTAATGTCACAACACTTTTTTTTATGTATTGCTATATATTCAAAGGAGTTTTAGAAGTGTCATCTATTTATTTCTGTGGAGACTAAAAAAAATAATTGATGCATAAAAATTTTGCTTCATTGTCAACTCATTTGCAATGATTTCAAATTCAGTCAATATTGATAGAAGTAGATTATAATAATAGTGGTATTACTAATTAAGGAATAATATTTTAAAACATTTTTTTCTTTAGAGATTTGCTCTTATGGATGATTATTCTTGTTTAACTACATTTTACATTACAAGATAGAATTAGAGATTTAAGGACAGCAAATGTTGCCAGGTTAGAGCTTTTACATTTGGTTGACTTAGACTGGAACACCAACCACAATCACACACGTCGGCCTTCTTAAGTTTTATCAGTATTATGCAGCTGTTGCTTTTCCTGGAGAAAGTGCCAGCAAAACATAATGAGGTTACAGTGAACTCCAAAAAGCAGAAACTTTCAAAGCAAAATCACAGAGCACTATTGCTGAAACCTCAGTCAGTCTTACTGCTTATTTACATATTACCCTAAAAGCTTTGCCTTAGGATTTTACTTTGAAAACTTGTCCTCTCTGGGGAGTCTTTACAACATTGCCTGTTTGTTTCTCTCCAGAATTCACAACACTGATAAGTTTTAATAAAGCCAAAATACAGGACTGTAGAAGCTTTTTCACCCTAGGCACTAAAGACAGCCTTGACTGGCCAGTTATGCCAATCTAGGTGTATTTCCTCCTTCCTTTGGTAAGTAAGATGCTTGACTTCTGAGTTACTGCTTCTGCATTGAATGTACTCTTCAGCAGGGCTGTCTTTAAGAACAACAATGAACCAGTTTTACTGAGGTTAGATCCTAATTTCTGTAAGAACTGACTTCTCAACAGCTATTTTGTGTGCTCTTTGAATGAGGAGAACACCAGCTCGTTGAGCTGTGGTTTCATGTTGCCATAACATTTGCAAATTGCTTGGTTGTACATCTTTCACCTTTCACCTCAGAAACTGTTCTTATGAACATTTAGGCACCTCTTTGCTAAGACTTGTGGAAGTCTAAAATCATCAATAATTCCCATCCAGCAGAATTTATATCTGCATCTTTTCTGAAGCAGCAGCAAATGCAAATACAGTGCTCCATTTCGCATAGTCATATCTGATTTGTTTGAGATATAAATAAATGTATTGTTTCTAGGAGACTCCAAACTGGAAATTACTCCAGAACAGTATAGAGGTTTTGGCTGTTTTATTGACTGTTATTTGACTGGTTTATAATTTCACTTTTAATTGTGTGAGTATATTGCTGTACACACATAGTTTTTAAATTTGCAAAGTAGATGGCTGGATTGAGGCTGATATGTATTCCTGGACAGATTTAATCTTATTCCAACTCTAGTGGTAACTTCATTCTGTTTGTGGCAGTATAAACAGAAATATGTTGTGTTATCTTTCTTATAGTTCATTGTAAGGACTTGAGATATTTAATAAATGAAGACTATGGTAAATATCCCTCCCTCTTCCCAGATGATTATGAATGTATTTTTTTTTCAGAAAGTATGCATATTTCACAGCAGGGAGCATTTATCATGTGTGATGATTTAAATCAGTGAATTAACTGTACCTTTCACGCGATTAAGTCTCCATCAGGAAACAGTTTTACTTTTCTAGTTGGTGCATCATCACGTGCTTAATTTGACATTCACTCTCTTTTAAATACATCACTGTGCACATCAAGACAATTCCCTGTAGCTGCAATTTTACAGGTAATTTTCATATTTTTTACACTTAAGCAATAGTGTAGTGTTTTCTGGTGCTTTTTTTTTTTTTCTATAAAATTTGCTTAATATCTTTTTGTGTAGAGAAGGGATTACAGAAAACACATTTGGGAAAATGGAACTGAGTAAATTTCTCAGACAAATTACTCTTGTAACAGCAGCTAATGTTTACTTGTTTGTATGTCTGTGCAGTAAAATCTAGTTTTAGTTTTTGTACTCGGCAATATTAGTGTTCCACTAATTTTTTATCAAATACAGATCTATGTATCCCATTTTTATTAGGTTCTAGTAGAAAAATCATTTTGATGCCAATAAATTTCCACCATCAAAATTCATTGTGAACACCATCAGGAATTGAAATAATACAATTTTTCTGTTTACTTCCAAACAAGAAACCCATTACTGATCATTAGTTGTCATTTTTTAAAAATTTCTTATGTTAGTTAATATTCCCGTGGTGCCAAGGTCACCAGCAAAAAATTATGACTTGGTTTGTTAAATTCATATCCCTTGAAAATGCAACTTGTTTCAAAAAATAAAACATTTCACATTGATATTAGACAGGTACAATTCCTTATTATAATTCTTTTTGCATACTATTAGTGACACAGGCATTAAAACAGAATTCCCATGAATAAGAAACAAGACAAAATTATGGTTTTATTTCAATTCAACAAAATTTAAAGCTATATTTCAAAAATATTGTAGTGCAGTAACACACAAAAAGAGAAAGAATTTCTAATCTACATTTGTAATATAGAATTCTATTTTACTGACTTTTTTGACTTTTCTTAGAAGGAAAGGTCTCGTGATTTAACAGCTATTTGGAGACCTGAACTAATAAATTGAAAATGGATGCTGCAATTCAATTCTTACAGAGCAAAGTAAAATCTCTGTTCCCTCTGACGACATAGTTTTGTTGTCATATTTGCATTTTTAGATTTGAGGTTTTTCAGTAATTCATATTGGGTGGGAGAAATAATCTATTGTTATGGTTCGATTTTTATTTCCAAGTTCATGGTGTTAATATCTTTTTCCAATTCTCCTACTCGTTATCCACGTTGATTTTGTCATAGTTACCATCCTGAAGCCTGAAGTCAAATATTCAGTTAGCTTCTGTTCTGTACCTATAAAGTCTTAATCTCTAATCTACTGGCACTGCTTACTAGCTCAACTTCTCTTGTTTTATTTTATGTTGCTAAATAACCTTTTACTGCTTGTTTTCATTTCCTTTGGAAGGTCTAACTCAGCTTGACTGCTGGAAATTCTCACTTTATCCCTTTGCTTTCCGGCTTCCCAAGATGTAGTTGTCTTTGCTGGCTAAGTCTTTTTTATAATTTTTCCTATAAAATATATAAAAAATCTGATGAAAATAGATATCAATCCATGCACACCTGGATCCCATTAGCTAAACTTTAATTGTCACATAAACCACGATTTTGAGCTCATTTTTGCCTTAGGTCAAGAGAGATAACAGTGTCTCCTTCCATTATATTTAGCTGACTTTACCAACAAAGTTCTTACCTTCTTAGTGATGTCCTGTTAAGTTTCCCCCTGCACATTGTGAAGCTTCTTAGAGAATTAGTTGTATTTATCCTTCAGTTGAAACTGAATCAGTTTGTGATTCCATGGGCTAAAGATACTTACCTAATTACTTCCCCCAATCTCATTTAAAATAGAATCCACTCTTCTTTCTTTAAAAACCTTTGATGCAGAAAGACATGAAAACTCAGATAGGATTTTTTCTGATTGGGCCAAATATTATCTGCTAATAACTGGAGCCTGAATACCTTATTTTCCATTAGTTGTATTTAAAGGGTAAAAGTATTAAAAGAGTCTGATTGTTCCTACAATAAAATTCTGGTTTTCATACCTTATAATATTTTTGTTCATACTGGAATGTGGACTTGAATTTTCCACACCAGGTGTCTGCCTCAGGCTAATCTTCCTCTTTATTGTAGCACTAGCAACAAATCCAGATGAAAGATTTGGGCAGATTCCTGTGGAGTGGAGTCTGCCTCATTTTGGTTACAAAAGTTTCCCAAGAGCAAAGGGACTGGATTTGTGTTCCTTTGTAGAAAACTGGAGGTTAAGATCTTGAGAAATTTGTTAAAGGATGCTAGATTCCCAAGCTCCCTTCTCTGTGGCCACTAAGTGCACATTATACCAACAGAAAAATATGAGGAACCTTTCATGGTGAATTTCCCAGCATATTCAAGAGTTAAATTAAGGTGCAGAAACGTGCTGTTGGAGACTTCAAGTTTTCCAGCTTCTTGGTGGTCACCTTGAGTGTCAACAAGATGCTGCATGCCAGATTTTGTTATGCTGATACCCTACATTTTAATATTACTGTACTTTATGTACATAGTTGTAAAAGGTAATCCATTTTAATCCTGACTTTTTGAGAAAATGCTGCTTGTTAATACATAGGTAACTGCTTCAATAATTTTATATTTGGAATAGTGCACAGGAAGAAGAGGCCACAAGTCAGCCTTGGAATAAAACCAAATATTACATGTGTGCTGGTTAAGTGAAAATCTCCAGTCCAGTCTGGTATTTAAGGCTGTAATCCTTTGAGTAAAGTAATCTCTTGGTATATAATTAATGATTTGTGTAAAAGGGGGCTGAACTGAATTTTCACCAAATGTTTCTAATTTCCTGGGGTAGGTCTCTCTCTTTTTTTTTTTTTTTTTTTCTATTTGATTTGCACCCTGAAGAACAGTATTAACCAAAGATTTTATTTTGTGTTTTTACTACTCCTGTTACTCCTAATTTTTTTAATTCAGTTCCGTTTTCTTTAAAAGCTGGAGAAGTAAATCCTTTTAGCTATTACTAATTGGATCCGGGCTTAGACTGCAAGTTTTAGGCATGAATGAACAGTGCTTTACATATGTCTACTACATGCAGGGATACTGACCTGAAGGCACTCTTAAATTTACACAGGTCACTGAAGTCACTAATTTGTAGGGTGTAGTCTTGCCTGTGAAGACTGGTGAAATAAATAGATTCTGCCCTTTACAAAAGTAGGATTTGACTCACTATTCCTTGAAGAATTCCTTGTAATCTCACACAAATGGTGAAAATGCAAATCTCATATACACTTGCATAAAACTTTCCTTACTAGTCAGAAGTGCTCATTTTTTTCCAGGAGGCCTGTGTGTGTACTGTGTATGGCATCGGATCAGCATCATTTTGTATGGCATCTCTGCACACCCCTGGGAGGATATAGTCTGTATCCTGGCAAAGAGGAGGAAAAGCAGTATTTTTAGACAGGTTGCTCATTTCATAGAGTTTCAGGCGAAATTCATCTGTTCATCCATAATCCACCCAGGTTAATCTGTTTTCTTTTAGGAAGTGCATTCCAGGACCTTTAGATCAAAGTCTACAAAATCCTAGTTTGGAGAGTTTCTGTCTGACTTAATCTGTGATTGACTTCTGTGTAAAGATGAATTATAGACATGATAGATGTGAGTCATGCAGTTGATATTGATCTAGGATAAAAACATTCTGAAAGGTTACATTTACCTGTTTGAGAGGATTTTCCCTTCCCTCCTTAGTGACCAGTAGCATGTGGGGGCAGCAGCAGCTCAATTAATATTTGGAAAATTATAAGGGCAATTATTTGTACACTGATTTTCTAGAAATCTATAGACCACCCTGAACTAAAGAATTTTAGATCACATAAATCTGACAAAAATGTGAAATACATTAAACCACATAACAAATGTTTTAAAAACATGTTTTAAAAATATTATTAGGTGTTACTCCATTGGAAGGTGTTTCAGCATTAACTTAATATATACTGGCTTTGGCTGATCTTGGTTGAACTTTTTATATAGGTTTTCAAGTTTTAATTTCCTGTTTTATTGTAATTTGTTACGATTTTTGTTTTATTTTGCTAAATTTAGGTTTTTTACTTTTCCCTAAAAATTTGTGTAGTTATACATGAACTACAGGCCTGTTCCATGCATATAATAGGAAATTCTTGATGAACTCAGAATACATTCTAATCGTGCTTCAGAAACTGCTGTCTGTACAATGGAGCGATTAAATTGCAGTCTTGTCAGAAATGCAATGTTACTTCTACATCTATGTCACTTCATAAATTTTAAAACAGAGCATTCCCTAGTATGTAGGTAAGACATTTTTATCTCTATATATTAACAGACTATTGTCTGAAAAGTAGGCAAGGTTTTCTAAATGATTGTTAGTAACTGCCAATTGCACGGGTGAGTAGTTGCAGGCCGCATTGTTTGTCTGAAAAATCACAAATAAGTACTGAAAAGGTAAGAAACTTGCACTCCAGGCAGCATATAGTATGGTTAAAGAAATCCAGGGAATATGGGTGTGAAATGTCATCTAGCAGTCATTCTGTCTCAGAGCAAGGAAATCAACTTTTTTTTTTTTGATTGTTCTTGAAATGCATATCTTTTAAATTCCTCCTGTGATGTTGGCTTCAACACCTTCAAATGTAACTTTTCCCATTTCATAACTGATATAATATAATTTTTTATACTTAAAATTGGAATTTTCCTTGCTTGGAAGGAAAGCAATTATTTCTTTTCCCAGATTCAGTACATGTGAATAAAACTGATTATTTACCACTTTAATGTTATACTCTGCCCTCAGTTCTCTTTTTCATGGATTCTTTTTTTTTTTTTTCTTTTTTCAATCATTATTCAGATATCTTAGAATATTTTTTGGCCTGGCTTTTGTTTTTGTCTGGAGTTCTCTTCTGCATCCCAGTGTGTTGAACCCATCTTATATTAATTTCACTCATACTAGATGTGGACTCCCTTTCAATATACCCTAACAGTGACACTCAAGCCTCACAGGTGGCCATATGTATCATTAATGTTCATAGAAGTAAGATTTCCCCCTTTCTGATACATCTCATCTTTCTGAAATCTCTCTGCCCAACAAAGTTTTCATTCTCTCCTTGTGCATTCGTGTTCTCCTTTCCATGTTTGCTACCACATGTATTTCTATATTCAGGTCTTTGTGGCTTCTCGTTTTTTTTCCAAGATCAGCTTAAATTCCAGTTCTGCCTTTTGAAATGAAATCCTTCACAAGTTGTCATTCATTAACTTTCTACGTACACCTACTTTATTAGCTAAAATATTGAATAATATCAGGTCAGTCTTGTGAAGGGCATTATGTAATATATTCTATGCATTCTTCAAAAAGCTATTATCAAGCTTTCTGGGCAAGATTTTACAGCAGCTTTACTCAAACCATATTTTCCCAGTTGGTTTATGAGTGTCCTGTGAATCTGACATCTATTAGTTTCTCAGATCTTGTTATCCTGTCAAAGAAATTGAATTATATTGACATGAGTTATTCTTGACAAATTCATGTTGGTGTATTTTGTCTTTAGGTGAATACAAATTGATTGTTTAATAATTTGCTTCAGTTATCTTTCTATCAAAGAAAAGCTGACTCTTCTGTAGTTCCCTGTGCCCCTTTTAACCTCCCATGCTTGTTCTCTGACTTTCCAGAACTTGTTCACCTTCCACAGACCTCTCTCATTTCTCCTGCACCTGTAAAGAAAGGTTTTGACTAACTCTGTATGTACTTGAGGTGATGCTTTTTGAGTCATAACAACTTGAATATATTCAAATTATTTAATTGATCATCATTTTTTAAGGCTGGTGTTCCTACATCCTCATTAATAATAATTGTTAGCCATCTGAACACAGCTTTTTTGTGAAGACTGAACACGAGAAAGCTTTAAACATTTCATGCTTCCTTTAAAAGTTCATTATTTGCTCAGTTTTCTCATTATATTTGTTTTTATTTTTTTCATTTTTACATAATGTTTTCTAGAACTTTCTTCCATGTATTTTATAATTTTAATATATATTCCATGTTATATTTTCTTTCTTTCTTCCAATGTACTTTTGCTATTCATTAGTCTTTAGTTTTAGTGAAGTTTTTCAGAATATTTTTTTAGTAAGATTTTCCTTGGTTTTGATTCTTAGATGATTCATATTTCATTATCTCATTATTGAAAGCTATTAATGCAAGCATATAAGACATTCCTTATATTTTCTTATGAGCTGCAGAAGTTTTTATTGCACTTTACACATTGTCTTTTTCACAGATATAAATGACTTATAAAATCAGCATTGAGAGACTCAAGCAGGAATCTGTTACTGCAGTGATACAAGGCCAACTCTCCTTTTTTGTTACCTGGAGAACAAACAGAAGTGCTACTTTTGCTACAGATCAAGCCTATCTGACCACCTAATGAGAACATTAGCTCTGTGGAAGAGGCCAAAGCTCTTGAAGGAATATGGTAGCAGAAAATGCAAAGTTTTTCCAGGTCTGGAAGAAATTAGAAAAAAAATCTAATTGCACTTGGAAAGAAGAACTGGGCTGTGTGTTTTACAGTAAATTATTTCTGGAGAAAATAAAAATGATATAAAGAAAAATATTGCTAATTATAAATCCTATTTTCCCTGCTTCAACTGATGGTCTTAAGCATTCAGGTCTTTCCTCCATGCTTTTCATTTGACTCTTTAACTCCTAGTTCAGTTCCTAACTAGCAAGTGTCCCTAAAATCAACCTTATCATTTTAGAAAATATTTAAAAGCCTAATTTTATCTCCAGTGAGGAAGTTCATGCATCCAGTAAACAAGCAACTTTGGAATCAGATATTTAATTGCCAGTTACCTTTGATTGCTTCCTATAGCTCAAGCTTTTTGGTACTGTCTGGAAATAGATGCTGGTTGTTACATAGAGACTGATTTACTACTAGCAATCGTTGGAATTCCATGTTCTATGTTTCACTTACATGCAACATTCTCCTTCTTACATTGCTTAGGCATGTTTGGTTTATCCTGACCCTGATGAATCTGGTGTACAAATTGCTTAACTGATCGTGCACTATTCCCATCATGCCTAATGAGAAAGTATTACTGAGGCTCTGTAAAGTCTGGGAAAACTGTAGATATGTATAAAAATAATGAGAAACCTATCCATGTGCACCTATGAGTATCTTTTCTGAAGGCTAAGGACTATTCTTCAAAAGTAATCAGAAAATAAAGGTGTTCTACTTTAAATATGTCAATGATGATCTCTTCATCCTTGTGTCCTTTACGAGATCATTGGTTAGGTTGGAGGTACACTAGATATAAATTTTTGGAAGTATCAGAATATTTCAGTCTTTTCTCCAACCTTTCTCTAATATTTTTGGGCATTAAACTGTCAAGTTCATGGGGGAGACTAATATGCCAACATTTCCCCAGACCCTACAGTTTACTTTTAGCACAAACATTAATACTAACAGATTGTCTCAATTTGTTACTTAATATTTGCCTTTCTGTCATCAGACTGACATGAGCAGTGGGACTATTTTAATTGAAATATTATGTTTTGGGTTTTTTTTTCATAAAGGAGAAACATTTGTCTTTGTTCAATGCAAAACTTCAAACAGTTAAAAAAAAAATAAAAAGCAAACCACTCAAAAGCCTAAAATGAGTAGTTTCCTTGGCTCTGAAAGTACCAGTCCATTTCCCCTTGCTTTCTTTCACATTAAACAATCCAGCTCTAATCTGAAAAAACACACTTTTGCATGTTGCCTTACAAATAGCTGCTAGTCCCAATTTTCCTCAGCTGCCCTTCTAATGCTCACTGGGCCATAAGCCCACCTTTCCCCAGGCTCACTGCCAGCACAGCCCACCTGGCTGTTTTGCAGCAGAAGCACAAGTATTTGGTTAACTGAAAGAATCCTACAAAAATGAGGTAGACACAAAAGGAAAAACAAGGAATGGCAGGACACAATTTTTTTACTCTTTGAGTAACAATTATTTGACAAATCATCTTGTCACATTGACAGGATTACTTTTAGAGACTATGAACAAAATATATAATACATATATATGTATGTACTTGACTAAGTACATCAATAAAAAGCCAAATAGACCCTTTGTTTCAAAATCTGAATTTTTTTTTTAATTTTTCCTTTCGGTTAAAAAAGTTTCCATGTCCCTTTCACATGGACCATCCTGCAATACTAACTTCTGGCACTGATGTTGTTGTTCACTGTTAGAGGAAGACTCTGGCACCAATATCCTGGCTAATATCTCAGCCTAGTAACCTTGTGATATCTGTTCTGAGTGTCCATAACATGATCTTTCTTTGATCTGAGTAATTTTGTCTAAAAGTTGTGTTTATAAGTTGTGCCCTGTACTTGCTCAGCAAAGGCATAGCAAACGCAAATTTATTTCTGAGTAGCATATTTGGTTCAAGGACCTGAGTGGTAGCACTGTATGGGGTGCCAGGCAGGCAGTGTACTGGGAATCACAGACCACCCAAAGTGCCACTGAAGAGATGCTTTCTTCTTGTAAGGGTAGGAGCTAATTGCTCTGCATCTCTTAAAATGGAGAAGGGCTGGTGGAAGATATGCTAGTCAGAGGCTGTCTTGGGCATATCTGCCACAAATGAGAGTTTTCAATTCTTCCTGTACTAAGGAAAAGGTCAACAATACCTCTACCTAGGCTGGAGGACAGACTTTGACCTATTTAGGGCATTGGTTCAGAAAGTTCCCCACTAAACAGTCCTTAATAACAAAGGCGTCCAGGAAGGCTGGACACAATCAAGATGGAAATCGTAAAGGCACAGGAGCAAGACATGATGTACCAAAAGATGAGCTGTTGGGGAAGAAGACCTTTCTGGCTGAGCAGGGAGCTTTTGCTGGAACTCAGGTGAAAAAAGAGTTTATGATCTCTGGAAGAAGGGGCAGAAAAGAATACAAGGATATTGTTAGGTCTTGGAGAAAGAAAATTTGAAAAGCAAAAACTCAGCTGGAACTCAACCTGGCCACTTCTGTGAAAGTCAATAAAAAGTGTTTATATAAAGAAATTAACAACAAAAGGATAGCCAGGAACATCTCCATCCATTTTGGATGCAGGGGGAGAACACTGTAACAAAGGATGAGGAAAAGGCTGAGGTACTTAATGACATCTTTGCCTCAGCCTTTAACAGAAAGACTGATTATCCTCAGGGCAATCAGCCCCCTGAGCTGGTAGACTGGGATGAGGAGCACACGTACCTCCTGCCGTCCAGGAGGAAGTAGTGACCTGCTGAGTCACTTAGACACTCATGAGTCTATTGGGCCAGATGGGATTCATCCAAGGGTACTGAGGGTGCAGGCAGAGGAGCTTGCCAAGCTACTTTCCACCATTTGTCATCAGTTATGGTTAACTAGAGAGATTCCAGAGGTCTGGAGCGAAGCCAATGTGATGCCCATCAATAGGAAGGGTCAGAAGAAGGATCCAGGGAACTATCAGCCTCTCAGCCTGACCTTGATGCAGGGGAAGATCATGGAGCAGATCATCTTGAGTACCATCACACAACAGGTGACAGCCAGACAACCAGAGGATCAGGCCCAGCCAGGATAGGTTTAGGAAAGGCAGGTCCTGCTGGACCAGCGTGATGTCCTTTCAGTACCAGGTGACCTGCCTAGGGGATAAGGGGAAGACTGTGCATGTTGTCTATCTGGACTTCAGTAAAGCCTTTGTTTCTGTCTCCCACAGCATTCTCCTGGAGAAGCTGGCAGCCCACAGCTTAGGTAGGTGCACCCTTTGGTGCATTAAGACTGGCTGGTTGGCCAGACCCAGAGAGTGCTGGTGAACGGTGCCACATAGCGGGGGCCAGTCACTAGAGGGTTTCTCCAGGGCTCAGTATTAGCCAGTTCCGTTTAATATCTACAGATGATCTGGGTGAGAGGATCAAGGGAACCCTCAGTCAGTTTGCTGACAACACCAAATTGGGTGGGAATGTTGCTCTGCTGGAGGATAGGAAAGAGATCTGGACAGGCTGGATTGATGGGCTGAGACCATTTCTGTGAGGTTCAACAAGGCCAGGTGCTGGGTCCTGCAACTGTGTCTCAACAACCCCCTGCAGTGCTACAGGCTGGGGACAGAGTGGCTGGAAAGTGGCTCAGCAGAAAAGGACTTGGGAGTGCTGGTGACAGCAGCTGAACATGAGCCAGCAGCGAGCCCAGCTGGCCAAGAAGGCCGATGGCACCTGGCCTGTATCAGCAATAGTGTAGCCAGCAGGACCAGGGCAGTGATTGTCCTCCTGTACTTGGCACCAGTGAGGCCACCTCAAATCCAGTTCTGGTCCCTTACTAAATTGAGGGGCTGGAGAGTGTCCAGAGAAGGGTAACAGAGCTGGTGAAGGGTCTAAGAGTAAGTCATATGAGGAATGGCTGAGGGAGTGGGGGATTGATTAGTCTGGAGAAAAGCAAGCTCAGAAGAGACATTAATGCTTTCTACAACTGCCTGAAAGGAGATTGCAGCCAGGTGGGGTTTGGTCTTTTCTCTCAGGTGACAAGGACAAGAGAAATTGGCCTCAAGCTGCACCATGTGAGGTTCAGGTTGGACATCAGGAAGAATTTTTTCACTGACAGGACTGTGAAGTATTGGAATGGGCTGCCCAGGGAAGTGATGGAGTCACCATCTCTGGAAGCATCTAAGAAACAACTGGGCATGTCACATACTGCTATGGTTTAGATGGTGTGGTGGTGTTCAGTCAAAGGTTGGACTTGATGATCTTGAAGGTCTTTTCCAAACTCAATAATTCTATGATTTTATGAAGAGTACTTTTAACTAAAAAGCACATCTAAATGTGTCACTGTAGATTGAAGACTCAACCTACAGGTGATTCTGTTCCTGCCCACAGACACCGTAATTTCTGAAAACATTACTGAATAAGTATGATATTTAGTAGTATAAATAAGAAAAAACATTAAAATATATTATCTTAGTACTTATTTTATAGGTCATAGAATACCAACAGAGGTTCTAGCATGCTTATTTTTTTCAAGTTGTGTTAAGGGTACTTTTTCTTAAAATCTTGATTTAACAGTCCAGTAATTAGTGGAGTTTTTTTCCTCTTACAAAATTTAGATACTCTTCCATAGGCAATGAATGGGAGCTGATGAATATCAGCTGTGCCAAGCCTTTCCAACTTGAACATACTTTGACAGGATCACGGTATTGGGTATTCAGTTTTTCAGCTTTTTGTAAAATAATTGCTTATTTTGAGTGGGAAATACTGCAGATATCTAGCATTTTAAATATTAGAATGCTTTTGTCTTTTTTTAACCCTTTAAACGATGCTGCAACAGATTAACTGCTGTTTTATACTCTGACTTTCCTTCTGCTATTATGCATATTTAATTAAACTTACTAATATTAAACTTATACTTTCAAACTTCAGCAAATAAATAAATAAATAAATAGATTTAATTAATTAATTAATTGATTAATATTTTCACAGTCTTTGTCGAGACTATGTTGCCAGTTTCTGCGTCATGGCCATTATACATAGCATGCTTCATCCTGGCTCTCCATTACTGACAAAGAAGAGCACTTTTTCCTTAGGAAAGAGTCTGGGAATCACCACAGCCAGCAGTATTTCAGCCCCTCACTCAACTGTTGATTGACTGGCTGTTAAAGCAGAAAAATACTTCCCAAATGAGGCAGTGGAATACACAGTTTCTTCTTGCAAGAGTTACCCAGCCACAGGCCCATCCTGAAGACTACTGTTCTTCTGATTTGATAGTGCAGTGTCAGTAAGTTTTCCATCTAGTAACCATTGTCTGCAGCTTCTGGATGCGTCTGGGTTTCCCAGCAGGGTGCCTAAAATCACCATTTCCTTCCCACTCCTCCTCCTCCTCATCTCCTCCCATTTTTTGGCCTTAACAAAGCCAAATGTTTCAGTGTGAAGCAGGTGTGTTACACGTGTGCTGTTGAACATCTGGCCAATCCTCTGTGAGGGCCAGAAAAGTGTGCAAATCCTAGAATGGGCAACACTCCAGGAAAGAATATGAATAGCTGGTTCTGCAAGCAAATTATTTCTGGTCTCAATTGAAATCCAGGCTTACACCTCTCTCATTCTCCATCAGCCCACTCACTTGGGGTTTTGATCTGCCTAAGTTTAAAGCCAGTGTATGCATAATATGATTTATTTTATGTATGTTCTAGAAAAATATTAATTTATACATGCTTTCACACCTTGAAACAATTATGATCTCAAGCGTATTTGGGTTATAAAGAAAATTAGTAAGAGGGAAAATGTCATTTTAGGTCTCAAATACTGCTATACATTTCTGTCTTCCTTTGAAATTGTGGCATGTGTGCATTTGAATGTGTCATCTACTCTTTCCTTCTATCTAATGTGTGATTTTGATCACACATTTACAGGAAACACAAGTAATTGCTGCTTCCCTTCCTCATACTTTGTACTGCTTTCATCAAATTGTATTTTTATACACTTCTATGTGAATCATATCTTTACATTTTCCTCCTGCTAGTCCCTTAGGGCTTTATTCCAGATCAGATATAAAATCAGAGGAATGTGTTTTCTGAATCAAATAATGTTGCAGCTCACATAGGGGAAAGGTTCATCTGGAGAACTGATTTCAAATGTCAGGATGATAGAAATCAAATAGAGTAAATGCTATGGCATTATAGTTTTTGCCCAACTCTCATGAGCAAGTGGTGAGATTTTTATATTGTCAAACTGGAACTTTTGCTTTGATTTGATCTTTAATCAAGAACCTCTAGTAACATCTATTTAAACTTTGTTTTTCTGACATATATGAATCATGTTGAAGATATGGCCAGAAACTCAAAAAGAAAGTTTTGTTCCAAACAGAACTTTGATTTCACTCCATGCCCTTTCTGAAGTTCTTAATGCATAAAGTGCATAAATGCAATGAACAGTGTAAAAGTCAACTTCTGTGGTGAAAGTCTTACTTTGATTTTCCCTCAGAGTTAAGGATCTCTGATTAACATTCTTTTTGCTCAGACATGAATTAAGACTTAGTAAATTATGTTAATTCCTCAGAGAGAGAGATAGTAAATAAGAGAGAACAGCAAATAATATTTTTTATTTCTGTAAAGTGCAGAGTTCTTGAGGTACCTACTACATTTATAAATCAATACAGATTCCATCAAAATTAATAATGACAGCACTAAAAAACTAATCACATTAAATATGTGTGGATAGGTTCTTTAATATTTGCTTGATTTTGCTTTACCAGAGGCATAGTAAGAAAAATGTTTTTTAAGTGGAATTTTTTTTAATATATATATAATCCTAGAATTCTTAATTTTTAAATAGGGTTTTTACTGGAGTTGCAGAGATGGAAGGCTCTTGCTTTCAGTAAGCTATTAACTTTTCTTTCTTTTTATGAACTTTTGGTAGTTGGAATAAACTGTAGAAAATGTCTTCTTACTTGATGTAAAAAACCCAGTGAGGACTTGTAAATATCAAACTGGGATGTATATTCTGGAGTACATACTGAACACTTCAGCAGATGTGCAGTTTTGCACCAGATTCTTTTCTCCACTCTTGGAGTGGGAACTTTTGCTGTTTCACTACCCATCTCATTTCTGTTGTCCAGCAGCATCTGGCAGCCTTCCTCCTAGCCACCAGAATTTCACAGAATCTCTGCTTCTGACAGACTCACTCGTCTTTTACTTTGCTGTCTTCCCTCCTGGTCTATTGGCCCTGCAGACTTCTCTTGGTACCACCACTGTTCTTCAGGGTCTTTCTTAATTTTTCAGACTGAGTAAGGAACCACCCAGCAACCTGGCAGCTGTGGTGGCACAAACAGTGGGCTTGCTGTCTAGGGAGATTACTTAGAGGTGCATTCCAATGGCTGAATTTTTGTAGTTGAAGACAAACCATTTTGTAAAGGTGAAACTGGGGGCAAATATGGCACAGACGCAGTACTACAAAACTCTTTTCATGTGGTGTAGTGATATAGTGTCAGAGCAACATCAAAAGCACACTGCCTTATTTGTTAACACAATAACCTGCAGTGATAGAGAGAATGTGAAAGGTTTACTATCGAAAAAATATATAGACTTTTCAGCAGGAACAAGTAGGAGAGTGCTCAGGAATGACTGTTTCAATTGCTTGTATTTCTTTTGATTCATTTTCAGGATCTTGGGGACCCCTTAAAGATGTCTTTCATTCCCTTGAGAGGAATGTAAAACATTATTACCAGGAACAGTATATTTTATCAGTTTTAGAGCTGTAGATACAGAAAGTGAAAAAAAGCCCAAGGTCCTATTCAGAGGTGGAAAACCAGAAGAGTGGAGAACTATGCTCTTAAACTTGAAATGTCTTTAATGGCTTTTAAAGTTAAAAAAAAGATATTGTGCAAATCTTAAGTTGTGTTTCCTTTTGATGTATTACAGTTTGACTAATTTTTCATTCAGACTCTTTAATTTCTTTCACACTGAAATTTAATTTTTTTTTTTTTTATCTATAGCTATGGTTAAAAATGCAATAATCAGTTTGTATTAAGCAAATTATGAGGACTTGTTACATGATGAAATCTTCAGTGAAAACCTGTAGAATTTAAATTTATATATAAATATGTACTTATGTATATAATAAAACCCAAGAAAATCTTTGAAAAAAAATCAAAATAATCTTTTTTTAAAAATCATTCAAATGGTCCTTTATGGAAACTTATTCCTGCTGAGCTCAAGTTCTTTTCCTTTGTGATAAAGTAATACTTTTTATATGTTGTCATGAGGCAGAACAAGTAAAAGGAAAAATAATTCATGTGAAAAAAAATATTATTTGTAGAATGATATTAATTCTAACCGATTTTTTAAAAATTGTATCTTTGTGCAAAGACTATTCCATCGTATGATACTTTTATCACAATTTTTACATTTCAGTGTTCAGGGCAGTTGATGCACCTTGCAACATTGCTCTCTAAACCAATCAATTGTGCTGTGTACAGGTACTGTTGAAACCAATGTAAACTCACTTAATTTTATCACCATGAAAACAAGGCTCTCTTGTATTGATAAGCTATTATACATTTTCAAAAAAGAGAAAATTGCTGCCTGGATAGATTTTTTAACATTCTTTCTACATTTTTGCTTGAAATATTGTTCTCAGGCCTGTGGCTTCAGTCATTTTCTCTTTAAAAAAATGAGAAGTAGATTTTGAAAGCAGATATGTACAACTCTGAACACATACTAATTCTTGAGATGAATCTCAAGGCATATATTTGAGTCAGAAAAATTAATTTTGCAACATTTAAACCTGAGGACATATTGTTTTGCCATAAATTGCAAGGAATTGAAGCCTGATAACTGAGTGCAAAAAACCTCATGACAATATTCTTAAATCCCTACACCCCGAAAAACTAAAACCAGAATGCATAAAGTTTTCAAAATATTTGACTATTTCTTCTAGTTCAATTTTCATACAATCAAATTTTTTGGGGGGGCCCCCATTTTACCATATCTTTAAATGGTATCTTCTAAAGTCTCGCAACTCTTGATTTCAGATGAAAAGCAGCATAGGAAAGATAACAGAAGGCATCAACGTATGTTTAGGATATGTGAAATTCGCATGCATTGTACAATCAACTAGATTAAAAGAATATCACTGGGGTCAGTAAGTCAGATGCTTGATATTTAAAAGATGAGAGATTCATAGCCACGCAAACCATCCAAATTTTTACCCCTTTGGCAATACATTGAGAATAAAGAAAACATTTCTATGTATTACAGATATTCATCACAGCTTTGGAAGCTCCGGGATGTCCACAGGATAAAGAAACATTGACAGTATTGCTGCAGCTGTATCAATGTCTTGGCAATATTCTTACCCTTGAATGACTTGCATTGAGATTTTGTGGCAACATTTTGGTGGCAGAGGGGGCGGGGGGCTACAGGGGTGGCTTGTCTGAGAAGCTGCCAGAAGCTTCCCCATGTTCTACTGAGCCAACACCAGCTGGGTGCAAGATAGACCTGCTGCTGAGCAAGGCCAAGCCCAACAGAGTAAATTTGCGTGAGGAAGAAGTTCCAGATATCACACAGAAAAGATAGAGTTGAAAAGAAATACCAAAAGACAGTGTACAGTGACACCTGGACTGGGTGAGGTCAAACAATGACCCATGAGATGACTTGTGGTGTTCATCTGCTCTCACCAGCCAAGAATCTGGCTACACTCTGTTAGCACAAGTGAAGGGAGGGGAAGCAAGGAGGCTCAGGGAGTTTATGCTATGACTGCTGACTACCCAATCAATGTAGGTTGAAATGTAGGTTTTTCTTAGACAGAGACTATGCATTGAAATTTCCTTCTGCTAGAGGGTAAACACAGGATTAATTTGGGCTAGGGCTATAATTTGATTAAAGAAGATAATTCAGAAATTGTTCAGATTGTTTCAAAAAGAAATTAATTTCACATGTGTTTGATGGCGAGGGTTTAGTTGCCTGGGAATGGCGATGCAGACTAGAAAAACAAGGTGTGTTTTTAACTATGTTATGGAGAAAAGACAACATTGAGAAAGCTGATAAGGACAGGCAGAAGAACAAAATCATGGAGAAAGAGTCACAGAGAGAAATTAAGCATGAGAATGAGTTGAATATCTGGCTGATGGTATAACAGTCAGGGTGCCTGTTCGTATCAGGCTTTTTTCCTCTTACATCTTTGTCAAAACTAAAGTGAACAAGGTCCTACTTTAGTTGCTCTATTAGATGTTATAGTTGAAATGGCAGAGAGATCCCTGATTTCACACTAACCTTGACCTTTCCTTCAGAGTTCTAACCTCGAAAAACCTACTCTTCTTGGTGAGGATCTATAAATAGAAATTAAGAAAATATTCACCAAAAACTATCCTTGCCAACAGAATTAATCTGAATTTTGGCATACTTGCATTGTGGAGTTGAATTCATAACCCCAGCGAGATGTTTGCAGTCCCTGAGCAATATATAGGATAGTAAGATGCCAAGGATTTGGATTTATAACAGCCAGCATTGAATGGGATTGAACATCTAAACCAGCAAGTGGTGAATACTAAAATGTTTCTGCAATCCACTTTTCTCCTGAGTTTTATGCTCTTCCCTGTGAGGCTGAAATTCACAGCCTAAAATCTTCACATAATTTAAGATGCTGAGCCATCCTACTAGGTAACTAACATACTCTGAAATATAATGGTGGTAGTAGTAGTAGTGTCCAATGGTTGTAAACCATTTATAATTTTTTTTGGTTTGAACACTCACTTGTGAAATGTATCTGCAGAGGGAGATCAAACCCTCACTTCCAAGAAAAATGTCCTTGCTATTAAACGGAAGTAAGTCTTGTAGCAGTCCTTGGGCCTGAGCCTAGAATCTATGATTCTTATGTCCAGTGTCTCTTCTGTGGGCTTCTGAGAGAATGCTTCCAGTATGAACTGGGAAAAAAATCCTAAAATTTTTTATATCCTTTTTGTGCAGAGTCTAGAATGAGTAAGAATGGTAGAGGATGTCCTCACATCTCATCATTTCAAGTTTGATGTTTAGGTCAGATTCCTGGGTACTTGAGAAACAGGTTTGGGACTTCTTCTTCTGTCCCTCACCGTTTTCAATTGTCTATGTACCTTTAAGATTTTCTAGAAAGTTTGAAGGGAATTTTGTCAAACTGCTTTTGCTTTAAACTTTTATTAATATATTGTTCAAGTGAAAGGCCATGTAAAGATTCAGAGTAATTACTTCCTCCCTCTGCAAAATAAAACCGTCTGAGCTGATGTGCTTGAGGTGTTCACTGAGATTTTCTTAAAATCCTCTGTGCCCTACAGGAACATGATAAGCTGTATTAAACATGAAATTTTAGGATGAAATGACCAAGGGGGCTCTCATATATAAAACTCCAGATAAGCCAGGAACTTATGGAGATCACACAATTGATCATTTAGAAAAAACTAAACCATGGATTTTTTTTAAGGTTTTTATCGTAAAATCATGTAATGAGTTGTGTTGGAAGGGATCTTAAAGATCTTCTAGTTCCAACGCTGCTACCATGACTAGGGGCAATTTCCATTAAATCTGTCTGTTCAGGGCCCCATCCAACCTGTCCTTGAATACTTCCAGGGATGGGATATCCTCAGCTTCCCTGGGCAACACCTCAACACCCTCTGAGTTGCAGAGTTTTTTCTAATCCAAATCTTTCCTCTTTGGCTTTAAAACCATTCACTCCTTGCCCTATCACTATCTGCCCATGTAAACAGTCACTCGCCATCTTTCTTTCTTTAATTACTAAAGGATGCAATGAAGTCTCCCGAGAGCCTTCTCTTCTCCAAGCTGAACAATCCCAGATCTCTCAACAGCCTTCACTGGAAAAGTGTTGCAGTCCTTGGAAGATCTTTGTGGCCTCCTCTGGACCTGCTTCAACAGGTCCATGTCTTTCCTGTGCTGGTGACTCCAGACTTGAATACAGCATTCCAGGTGGTGTCTCATGAGGGCTGAGTAGAGAAGGGGAATCATCTCCCTCAACCTGCTGGTCACACTTCTTTTGATGTGACCCAGATGCTGTTGGGCTTCTGAGCTGTGAACAGACACTGCCTACTCATTTCAAGTTTTTAGTCCACCAGCATCGCCAAGTCCTTCTCTGGAAGTTTGTTTTCATTGGGTTCTTCTCCCAGTTGGTACTCATGTCTGGGATTGCCCTGACACACTTGCATTACCTTGCACTTGAATTTGTTCTCATGTTGTTTTCATGAACTCACTTCTGAAGTTTCATCCATGTTCCCCTGGGTGACATCTCATCCTTCAGGTGTTTGGTTTGCCCTGCTCAACCTGGTGCCATCTGCACATTTGCTGAGTGTGACACTGTCTGGATCATTGATGAAGACACTGAAGAGCACTGGTCTCATGAGAGAGCCCTGAGGGACACCACTCGTACCAGTCTCCACGTGGGCATAGAGCAATTGACCACAACTCTCTGGCAGAGTCCATCCAGCCAACTCCTTACCTACTGAACCGTCCACCCTTCAAACAAATATCTCCTCAATATAGAGATAAGGATGTCATTAGGGACCATGCTGAAGACCTCACAGAAGTCTAGGTAGATGACACCAGTCAGTCATCATGTCATGACTCCACTTATCCCCCTAATATATTGTAGTTGCTTAAAATAGAAGATTTAGCTTCCTTTTTCAGCCCTTTTGAAGAGTAAAAAGAGTTAAATATAAAAGCATCTAACTCTGAGGAGCTTAAGATCATCTGGTATCACCTATTTTAGCACCTAAGTATTAAGGAGGCATTCCTGGTATATGTGTACCCTGGAAAATTGTATTAACATATAGCTTAATAATTTGTTTCTTGATTCTCAGATATGTTTGTAAGTGCTTGACCTTCCAGAAAACACCTTAACAAAGTAAATTGGGAAAAGCTGTACTGTAACAGTGTATTCTAATATAATGATTCACCTTTGGTCTCTACAGGGTGTCTATGGCACCAGTTCAACATAATATTTAAATGTATGCAAATTACAAGCATGGTTCACTGCTTGGAGGCATCTCTGGAAGCCTTTCCAAAGGACCTTTAGATCAGGGCACTCTAAAAGGCCCTACTGTTTTGCTGATTAAACCTTGAAGATACTGTTTTGAAAATATTCTCCTGAAGGAAATTGAAATAATCTTCAGTATAATTAGAACTTTGTCTGCATGTATTTAACTCCCCCCCTCCTTCCTGTGGATATTCTTCACTGGTTATTTGTTGTCAGGCTATTACATATTCACAGTGTGCATCAGCCTGACCACAGAAAGGTTCTTTTACCATAAAAATTGGGCATTCTTCTCCCTAAATATCATTAAAGCTATATATACTCCTGTTTCATATTTATAGAAGAGTCTGTTTGTACCTCAGTGGTAGCATCTTCCCACTGCAGAAGCCTTTTTCCATCTGAATTTCCTGGGAAGTTACAGTATTGCCTCAGCTGTTGGGTGATTCCCTGCAGACTATTTTGACACTCCCATGTTTCCTCTTTTCCTAAGGCAGATAAATGAAATCAGAATGAGAATTGCATGCACTGTCCTAGCAAAGCACTGTGAATTCCAGGTGTATGTGGGGCAGAAAGGGAATGTGTGTCCAAATTGGTACCATGGCAGAGTTGCTCATCATGCTGCTATGATTAATTTGCTGGGAGAACATGAACCAGACAGTTTTTGCATCATGAAGAGGAAAACAATTAACCATTTTCAGTATTGGGCTATGTGGTGGGCTGCACTAGTGAACTCTTTTTTCTCCAGATATGCAGATAATGCATAGTTTTTCTCAGTAGTTTACAATGAACCCGTTATTGTGCTTTAAATATTCTTCAGACCTGTTTTGCATATGACTATCTTTCCCACATCTTTCTAAGGCATGGGAAGTACTAATTTTAAAAAATTTTTTTTTTTTTTTTTTTTTTAAAAGCATAGCACAGCTATATCAGCTGTGGATGCTGGTTTGATTTCAAATCCAGAAACCACAGTAAAAGTTGTTTTCCTTACATCAGATGTGGTGATTAATATGTGGTAGTCTTGGGCTCCAGGTTTTACAGCTCTGTTAATTGATCATGAGCCAGAGCCTGGGGCTGTATAATTAAGTTAGCTGGGAAATTAATGCAGGAAATGGCTTCTAGATTTGATTGGTTTAAAAATCTATGAATACACTTATTTAATCCTTTTGAATTAAACTTGATGCCAAAAAAATTATGTTAACTACGTCTGCAATTTCATAACTTCAGGGCAGTATTCTTTTTCTGCCTTTAAAATTAGTGATGTTTGCAGAAAATAGAGTCATCTTAGACAATCCAGTAAAAGGTCTCTTTGCCCCTGTTTAGAGAAACTGGATTTCCTGTGTCTTTGGTGTGACACCAAGAGACACAGACAGCAGATTAACTGGGAACTAGGGAGTGAATATCCTTACTTACAGCTTAACAGTGAGTTGCTGTGCCTGTGCAAAAGCCCTCTGAGGTAAATCAAGCTTAATGTGTGTGCAACTTAAGCCTGTACATTGTAGAATGGGAACAGTGATTCTGTTCTGTTCTTCTGAATCTGATGTATTGTGCCTAAAGTATGAGAAATCAGATATTTTCTTTCTCCCTTCTATTTTGAGATTGAATGAGGTCTCCAAAGAAGATTAGAAATGCTATAACAAAAACATCCTTGAAAAGAGGGTAAGAAGTGACTAAATGCTCTTTGAGTTCATGCACTGCCTTCCCATAACTCAGGAAAATAAACAGTCAGCAATTATACTGAGGTCAACATAATTAAAGTCAGTGCAGTCAGTCAGGGTACTGAACATGAGAAATCAAGTTTAGACTTACTGAATAGGTGAAGATACCAAGTGTTTTGAGAAAAGTTGCTTTGTTTTAGTTTAAATCTGTAGTTAATATGCACTACTTTAAGTCACACACTATATCCATCTCATTCTGTCTCATGTTTTTCATGTGATAACTGTTGCTTAGCAAGCTGTACATTTTCATAGAATTATTTTAGGGCTACTTTTTCTCACAGAAGGGAGGGAAAGTGGGAAGTGACATTAAAAAGCCAAAGGAGAAAAAAACTGTGATGAACAAATAAAAATGGAATAAGAAATAGTTTTCTCAGGACTTTGTTGCACTTTAATTGTATTTAGACTTGTCAAATCAAGACTCCTTTAATGATTTGGTATGTGAGGCATCACATATTTTCTTAGGGAAATAAGTAAGGTGAAATAAAAAGTCCAGTACCAAGTGCATCAGGCTTCAGTAATAAATAAGTGCAGACTGAACATAATTGGGGTGAAAGGTTATGGTTGTACAGTTAAAGTTGTTATCCTAAGGTGACGTCCTAACACTACTAGCAATGCCAAGAGGTAAATCTCTATTCCAGCTTTTAGAAACAAGCTTATGTAAATGGAGGGAAAGTCTTTTACTGCTTTATTTACTTTATTTGGGAGCTACAGAAATGCTAGACCAGAACTGTGTGTCTCACCTTCCTCACAGTTCTTGTTAACATATGATGGAGCAAAGGGAGATGTCAATGTACACATATCTGCATATCATCCTAAAGCAGCAGCACATGATCAAATTAATAAAAGTCAATGCTGTTGCTCTGGGAATGTAACAGTTTTAATGTTAGCATTGAACATGAACTAAAAACTTCCACATTCTGAAATTATTTTTAATTAATTGTAAGAGCATGGTAAAAGAAACTTTTAAATCAGGATAAACTGAAAAGAGACCTCTTGTAATATTTTTCTATGGTCTTGCTTCTATCTCCGTGAGTTATCAATGCAAACCTTATAAATTATAGAAGTTCAACCCAAAAAATCAGTGTTTATTACAAGAAAGCGTTCCAAATGTTGAACTCCAGTAAAATTATGCATGCTTTAAATAAATCTAAGACTTCTGCCAGATATGCTTTTTCTTTAGTCAATGGATTTAATGAAATAATCTTTAGAAATGGAAGAATCTAGTCAACACTTCAGACATGGCAGGTAGAGTTACAAAGATGAATAATACTTAGGAAGGAGTTACGAAGTTTTTAGAACAAAATATCTGCAGGGTTTATTTTACTCCTAGTCATCTATTTTCGTCCTTTGCAAGTTCTTCTTCTGACAATATACTCATTACTTTTTTTATTACTTCTTTTGATATTCTCATTACTTCCTTTCTGGGAGAAAGTTGAGGTTTCCTTCTTTGCCACCACAAACATTGGTAATAAAGGGCTTAACAAGGGTATATAATAAGGACTTGATTTTCTTCCATTGGTGTTGACTGAAAAAATTGTAACTGGAGCAGTTTCTTTTTCTTCCTCTGTGACATGTTGTCATTTATATCTTTATGAAAAGCACAACCACTGTCATTATGCTTAGTTCACATTTACCGTTTTCTCT
Source organism: Lanius collurio (assembly GCA_020086605.1). Lineage (NCBI taxonomy): Eukaryota > Metazoa > Chordata > Aves > Passeriformes > Laniidae > Lanius > Lanius collurio. The sequence continues at coordinate 13,551,120 of JACBWW010000001.1, read as the reverse complement.
GTTTGCCAGTTCAGTGTAATGTACTGTTTGTGGGACTCTGTGTCAGCACCTTTATGGAGGTGTATGATTTTAAGAAAATTAGCACCATGAACACACTAGGACCTAGGTATTATCCCATCCTGTTATTCAGCCATAACTTCAATCCAGTTTTGTATGAAATATTACAATATTTGCACCAAAAAATTCTATTTTTCATCATGGGGTTGTGCCAGTAATGTCAACACTGGGGGCTTTGGATCAGCTTTTATTGTGTCCCACACAATTGCACATTATGTTGTCTATAGAATAATTTCAGGACTGCCTTTCTTCACAGGGGGAGATAAAATTGTATATAAAATTCTGATGGGCAAATAAATGTGAAATACAAACTGGGATGCTGATATTTATTAGGAGAATCATACATTTAGATTTTCCTGAACATGCCTTGTTTGCCTGTGTCAAACTTGTTTCTGAGCAGAGATTGAAAGATATAGATATTTCTGTGAGGAATGCAGGCTGTATCTAACACCTCTGTTGCATCTGAGCCCACAGGAGTTCATTGCACACACAGGAACTGTCATGCAAATCCAACAATCCTCACTGCACTGGGCAATAAATTTCTGTGAAAAAATTCCTGGGAAAAATATTTTTATTTTATATATATATATGTATATTTTACTTTTTTTTTAAGGAAGAAGGTAGCAACACTGAACATCACTTTGAGCAAGACTCTGGTGTACAGTAGTTTACTGACATTATTTTGGTCAAAAATATGAAACAAGTACTGGAACTTAAATCCTATTCATAGATAGGACTGTAGTAAGTTTTCATCTTATTCGTTGAGTTAAATATTCAAAAAAACATATATCCACACAAATCTATGTATTTCCTAGTAAATTTTCTGTGAATCCCATGTCTCAGCACAGAGCAATAAAATGCAGGATGCTGAGGCTTTTTGCCCTTTTCATCAAATCACACCCTCAGCAAGACAGATGTGCAGTTCTAAACCTCTGAGGTTACAGCTAGTGACTCTTCCAGACACTTGGAGGCATTACTTCAGATCTGATGTCAGTGGCTGTAATATTGTTCCATATCACATGAAGAAATGACTGCAGAGAGATGAAAGCCAACACAGCAGTTTCCAGCTCCTCATCTGTACCTGACACACAGTGCAGAATCCAGACCTGTGGTTTGTCAATAGTTTTGAAGGGGGATGTAGAGTGGTGACAAATGAAATTAAGGTTCCTCACTAATTAAAGACAGAAGTGAAATTTGTCTAGGAAAATTGATGCATGCTCCCTGTCTTCCACAGACATGTCTGAATTTGAAGCCACTTGGTGGTGTGTGCACTGCCAGTAACGTTAATGAGGGTGAGCATCATGAAGTATAGTGTTGTATGGTTGGTAAAGTACGGGGAAATAACACAGTGCTTGCATTGAATAAAGGCAGTTAAAACAGTTGTAACAGTTATTTCGAGTAACTGATTGAAAGCCCTTAATTGCAGTGCAGAACAAAAAACTCCAAGACATTACCTTAGGCACGGTGAAAAATTGACCTTCTTCTGTTTATCCTAATGTGTTCATCACAACAGTTCTGATGAGTCCTCTTCTACAACTTTTGTACCTTGAGGAGTTAACAGAAGTATTAATAACATGGATATCAAAGACTCATGCTAGTGCCTCAGGTCCTGCTTGCTGTTCCTTTCAGGAGTGTTAGTGACAGCACCACTTTAAAGCCCAGAGCCTTGGTGATAAAGCTCCCGTTCAGCTTGATGCATGAGAATTGTACTTTCTGCATTACTGCAGACAATGGAATCATTAAGTCACTATCAATCATGCAGCTCTCAGCACAGCCTGCTCTGTAACAAGAAGCCATGGGGCATAAGTTATAAATAGCAGACATAAGTCAACCCCCCTGACCAGTTGTAATTGTGTAAGAAGGATTGCAAACTGAGTTTGGTCATCTGCCCAGGCTTCCTGAAGCACACCACTATGCATGTGGAAACTCAGCCACAAATGTCCTGTTTTATTAGAAAGCTCTGAGGGATGGAATTGAAACTGGGTACCTTCTTCTCCTTTTCCAAATAATCATTTTAGAAGTCTTGAGTATCTCTCAGGTTGAGGTAGCTTTTTCTGCTGTAACAAGATAGATTATTTTGTAGCCTGGTACTCTCTGTTGTTCCATTGTCTGTGCTGAGGGAGTGCCATAGAGAGCAAGTGTGTTTGAGTAGGAAAGAATATATCAAGAACTAAGGTGACAGGACAGAAAACAAATTTACATTGTTGTGGATATCAAGACAATTACACCTTGATAGGCCCTCAGACATAAGTGTTTTAATTATTAGGGTTTTTTATTTCTACATTTGCAGATTGGTTCCATGAGAGTTAAATGGGTGGATTCATAGAGTACTCTTCTCACTTTACTGATTCTCTTCCATGGAAAGCAAATGAAAGCTACTTTAACTGCCTTTCTTAGAGGGAATGAGATCCCAAACAAGATGCAATCTTTTTTTTATAGTTCTCTTTGTTACCTGGCATGAAGGGCTAGTATAAGCTTTTAAAAGTAGGCAGTTCTGACATAAAAGTGGGGTGGTCAAGGTCTGTGATTCTTCAATGACTTCCACTGACAGCTTTATCAAAATTAAATTGCCCACTCTTCTATTCTGTAGTAGAAATCCTAAGAGAAAGTAGTCGTGAAATAGCTCACTGTTTTGAGTTGAAATGTACTCCATCCCTTATGCAAAGGGATTTGCTGTAGCAAAGAAGAGTAATTTACACCTTCTTGTGACAGCTTTTGTGATTTTGACCTGGAAAGTGAAAAAGAATCCAGGCATACTTATTGAAGATTGCTATAAATAGATTTAAATGCAGAGGCTTATCTTAAGGTTAACAATAGGTTGTCTTTACAGTGCTAACAAACTAGACCACACAGCTTTGTTTTGATTTTTACCTGAAGTATAGACCTGTGTGGTCTAGATGGATGATATCAATTGCATTTGAAAGCCTGATAAAATGGAATGCAGATAATTTATCTAGCTAATAACAACCTCTCCATAAAAGACACAGTCATTAGTAAACCTTGGCATATATATATCATTCTTATTCTCGTGAATGTATTGTAAATGCCTTTTTTAAATGCATGCATCTTCCTTACTTTCAGGATCTTTTTCCCAGTGGTTGAGAGCAGTGGATTATGGTGATTTTTCTGCAATTTACAGTGAGACAAACAGTAACTGAAGCATGCTCTGCAGAGAGGGATGCATTAATCAGTGTTGCATACTCACACACTCACACACAATTCTACGTGCTGCTTCTGTCAATGGCTGAAAAATTCACTGGTTGTGAAAGTATTATATTATATAAAATAAATGAAAACTGTTGTTTAAAACTCAGGTGCCTTAAGAACAGTGCCTTCAAACAGATAAAACCACCCCAGAATTCCAGGTAATCATGCAGTGCCCCTGCTGTGGTAAGACCAAGCTACTCTATGTGAATAGTTTAACATGTAAGATGCCACACTATATGACTCTTGAAACTGCTGTTCCCTAGAACCTATATTTCAAAAACCTATGTGAAGAATAGGCAATACATGATTATCACTGAGCATGGTTTCCTCATGCTACAGAAAATTATTTGAAACTGGTTGGAAAGGAAATTTGAAGCATGAGTGTAGTGAGGGAAGTCATAGGGACATTAATATGACCATGTTTAGTAAGAAACATTCTCTTAAAGCTCCTGGCTGGCAACATGCACATGGATATATGCATATTTATTGCTGAATAAGAGACACAAGGAAAACTTTTTCAGCATTTTTCAAAGAAATATAAAATTAGAATGAAGTTAAAATTTGCTAGAGAGGAAATAGTTGATTTTCATATTTTAATAATGTTTATTTCTCTTAAATGACAGCTTGTGACACATTCTGATTTATAAATGTGTAATTTTGATGTTAAAAGGTGGAGTTTCTCAATCTGACACTCCAGAACCTTCTTTCCACACCTGTGATTGATTTATTTTGGCCCAAACTTGAGTGGTAAGGGAAAGAAATTGTTCTAATTTTTGTAAGATTTAGAAATTTAATTTTCTTTTTAGGCATGTTAGAAAATCATTTTGGAATGCAAGAAACATGAATTTCAGGAATGAAAGTTAGAAACTTTATTTATTGAAGAGGGAATTTATTGTGTTTGAGAATCTCATTTGCAGCTGACATTGCTTATCACTTCTGGTGCATCAGGCTGAAACTCTGTGTGTGAAGAAAAATAATGTAATGGCTTCAGAAAATTAAATTTTGGAAGGAAATTGGTTCCAATTCATACTTGCATTTAGTATTGGGAATGTGAGCCTGAGTGTAGGTCAGAGGTACAGAGCTTAAAAATACCCTTGCACAAAGATGCAAAAACTCATCATTGCTGTATATGAATATTTAGTACATGTATCACTTGAAGCTGCTAAAACCAGGTCTCAGGGCAGTGAATTCACTTCTGTTGTACATTGATTCTCTCATGATAAACTGAGAATTACCACAGAACCATAACTCATGGGTGCTTGTTGAGATGATGTGATTTGAGCATTGGCAGGAATCTAAGTAGTCCCCTTTTCTCGACGGCATGCATTCCACCTGCCTTGCAGAGCACAGATACAGCTTGCATTTTTAGAAAGACAGCAAGCATTATTTTGCTTATATTGGAAATAGATTGTTGGTGTTTCCAGCAGAGCAGGCATCAAATTTTGTACAATGTTTTGTGTGGTCAGAAAAGGAAAATGACTAAATACTTTTCTATTTTTCAGCTTTTGGACTGCCTCGGAGAAATCACTGTGACTTTTGTAACTGATGACATCCTCTCCTTTTGCTTACAGTGGTTTCACCCATCTCCTGTTATTTTCTTCTCCCCTGATTTCCTCTTCTGGGGTCAAACTACTTCTCTTAAGGCCTTTCCATTGCCAAGGGGAGCTGTTGAAAATGGGAGAATTGTACTCCTTGTCTCCAGTCTACTACTCCATAGTACAGATCAGAGTTTCTCTTGCTAACTGTAATTTTCATCCTGAGATTTATGCCCAGGCTGAGCTCAAGACTAGGCAAGTTGTGTTTGTGGTTTTTATAACCGCAAGCAGCTGGAGAAGACCCATTAGAAAACAAAGGACTCCTTATATCTGAGCTTGTCCAGTATCTGCACAGGCAACCACAACAGCTTGCATCAGTTTTTCACATGCAGACTTCAGGGACTCTGAGGGAAACCATAGGATATGCAGGCACACTGGGTGTGCTGTGCCCATGACTGCTTTCTGAAACTGGTGCAGACAGCTCTCTTCTGCTTGTGGATGCACTATGGCCGGGACTTTTAACTGCATGGCCACAGACTGACAGTTTTGCAAGGACAGGAGTGGTTGTACAAGCAGCAAATTATATAAGAAGGGATTAAATATAAGTCCTCTCCTTGGTAAGACACTTGCCTAACCCTCAGGAGAGCTTTTATTTCCCTTTTGAATTCCAGTAATATTTTAAGGAATATTTTATTCCTGGTATTTTAAAATGTCAGATTGTTTTACTCTGGAGCTGTACAGTTTTATAATGTAGTTATTACAGCTCTTTCTTTAGTGCTGTGTACACTAGGCTCTGCAACACCAAACAGAAATACAGAGCCTTTGTTTTCAAATGATGTTACATGCTGTATTCCCTCTCTTTAACTTTTTCACCAAAGGGTCCAACACAAATTAAGACTGAAATCAAATGTTTTGTAAAAAAAACCCACCAGACAAACTAGCAACAATAAAAAGTCAGCCAACACATAGTTTTCTTCTAAGTATTTTACTAGTGTGATTAGTATATGGACAAGCCTCAAGTGCCCAAACTTCCTGGCTACCACAGACTCAGTTTCTTATATGAACATGGGTTATTTCTTTAGCTTTAGCAAGAGATTTTACTAGATTGGTAGCAGCAATCAAAAAGATTCAGTTGGGAGAGATGCTAAGGTAATGTTCTTTTCTTCCAAGTAGTAAGAAGAATTAACCTTTTAAAACTGTTCTGATGTGGGAATAAGAATGAATATTGTTATTAGCCTAGGCAGGAAATCTAAGGGGACAAAAAAGGAGTTTTAAGACAAAAATGTTTGCATGTATTGATAAAGTTAAGACCTGTTTTTGCAAGAGGGAAAGTTAAAGAAACTCTGCTTTCTGAATCAGCATCCCTCAAACTCTGCTTCATGAGAAGCAGCTATGCTGAGGTATCTTTGACAGAACATAAGCCTGTTCTTTGTTAAGTGTTCCATTATATAGGCCCTGATGGTTTTTAAAACTTGGAGTTTTCATACACTTAGCACTTAGAGAGAGAACAAAAGCCCAATGATTGATTTTATGCAATCTTTAGGGATTTTTTTAACACAAGGTGGACACACTGAAGATTTAAACTGATAATCACATTTTATTAGTATTCCTGAAGTCTTTCTTTAGGCTATGGAGATTCATGTGTACAAGGCAGTCTTTAGGTTATAAGACTGGAACTCAAGTAAAAATTGCATTTTCTATATATTAACTTAACCATTACTATTTTTGAGAAGGAATAATTTATACTTGAACTACTAAAAGAAAAAGAAATCTGATTTAGTTGAGTTAAAGGAACACAGGACATGTAGATGATTTGTCTGTGACTATAAAGACATAACAATATGTAGTAATATGTAATAAACTTCTAGAAGAAGATAAAACTATTGCTGTATCAACCACAAACAGAAAGGAAATACCAGGCATTTTAAACTCTTCAAGTATTTGATAAAATAATAAAATACATTAAGGAATATTATTGTATGATTTGGGTTCAAATATAAACAATTTTTTTTTTTCTCATAGGGAAATTTGCTTCTAACTCAATAGATATATAGTTTGTGTGCATTTGAAAGATATACATTGCACACAAATATATCATATATGTGCATATATAAGCATATATATACATAAGAAATAACTTCTGGAGGGCAATTATGCCACTTCTAGCCTTATTAAAATGCAAAAAAAATCTATTTATTTTGCAGAAAATATTAACTACTGGCATGTACATAATTCAAAATATTGGTGCCATAGATGCTGCTAAGAGACAATAATCTTGTCCTTGATCCTTGGGAACCCTAACACCCAATAAAACCCTAATAGAAATACGCCACCTACTAAAGTACGAATTCAAAGAAATGAAAAAAATGAACACATTCCATCTGCTTTAGAAGTATCAAATATGTTGACTAACAACTGATCTAAAGCTTATTGAAGTCAATGACAGTTAATTGTCATTTAATTAACTTTGATGAGTTGTTAATCAAGCCCCTAATTTACACTGGATCTGTGGACTCCTTTGTTTTTCAAGTTAGATTCATATATATTAACATCTGCTGAATCCTCCTGTAAATTTTCTCTTCTACCAAAATGTCTATAACTGACCTGGTTTCCAGGGAAGCCTTGGAAATGTAAAATTAGAATTAAAATTTTGCTTGGGAATTCTATGCTCATATTTGGGAGGCCATGAATGAATCAAAAAGTAAACAAACATCAAGTTAATCGACATATAATTAACTTTTATAGAAATGAGTGGGCTGCTGAGTAGCAATAGAACAAAAGACTGTGGAAACCAAAACAAAATAACATCAGTCTGTTAAATCTAATATCCTTTAAAGCTAGACTGTAATTTCCAGAGCTATCTAGAAAGATTTTCCTGATGAGACTGAAGTAAAACTGTCTGTGGACATATGTATATTTCAGTGACACTTTCTTTTCAGAAACAGAAATAAAATGAGACATGAAATACCATGAAAATGCTATTTTTTTTTTTATTGTTTCTAAAATGTGTATCAAAATCTACTTTGAGACATATCTTCTGTGTAGAAAGCGATACTTGATGAATCTTATTGCATCAGAACGAAAGCAAAGTTTGAAATAACTGAATGTGCCATGAAATGGAATTCTATTGTAGTCTAAATCTCTCAATTTCCATGTAAGTTAGAACTTCAAGTAAACTCAAAGATAGGAAGCACTCTCAGAAGCACTAACTTGTCTCTGGACATCTTTAAGTAGAAAAACATCTTTTGCTTGATAGTATACTGTGTCTTAGATGCGAAGTGGTCAAACATTTGCCAGGTGGCATATTTGAATGGCTTTCCTGGCTGCATCTATTTTAGAGTATGTAAGACTTTTTAATGCTGCCTTTATGCTGGAAAGCCACATTATCCTTTTCCTGTGGTGGAATAACTTTTATATAAATAACATTAGATACTACAGAAACCCTTGAGGTTAGTGCTTAAACTATAATTACTGTCTGGTCATTAGTAATTCTTTCATGAGGTATTGCAGAGCATATCATTTGAGCACAAAAAATAAAAAATTTAAAAAAAAAAGGAAAAAAAAACCACAAGGTACAACACTGCTCAGCAAATGCACTAGACTGATCGTCAATTCTGGGATATTTGATTGTCACCATATTGGCCCCAAAGGCCTGACTCATCAAGACTACTTCCCATTTCATTAATAGAGCAACATACATAAAATAGCAACATATATGATATGTCTAGAATTTTTTCCAGAGTTCACATTCCTAACTTCACTTGCCCAGATTTGTTATCAAAATCTTTCCATTACTAGAAGCTCACTAAACATTTTCTTTTTACACAAATATTATGACAGTTTATACTGTACATATGAAATAAAATGTTTTTCTGCATTGGCCTCCATGGCCATACATGTAATCTATTTGAAGCATGTGTTTTTCAGATAATTAGAGTATGTTAAAATTCATTAGAATAATCATTTAAATCAATATTACTAATAAGAGAATGAGGTCACCAGAAAAAAAAAAATTGAAGAAATTTTAACTTCTATGATTTTGAGGTTTTTTTTATTCTAAAACCTTTGTGGAGTTACAAGTGGTGAGTTCACTCAATTTCTTGTGCATAGGTCGTTGTAATCAATAGATGTCTTTCCACTGACGTATATGCACGTTGATTCAGTGTTATTCTGTGATGGAACCAAATCATACATATGAAAGCCAAACAAAGTAATGAGGTAAAAAATGCTGACTTTGTATTATCTTTGTATGCATCGTGTGTGGTGCTGAGATATAATTGAGATGAGATGCAGCTATTACTCTTCAGAAAACCTTGAAGTGGATTACACATCAGCAATATGATACATTTACATTTGCATTTGTATTGGCTTTATGTGGCAAGGTTTTGGGGGACATTTTGCAGGGATGACTGGGAGAAGACACCAGAAACTGCCCCCCTGTGTGATAAAGTCATTGCCAGCTGGCTTCAAGAGGGACTTGCTACTGCGTACATCAAGCCAAAGCTGAGCCAGGCAGAAACAGTGGGAGTGCCTCTGGGATAATATATTTAAGATGAGGTAAAATCCACTACACAGCAGCAGCTGGGAAAGGAGTGAGAATATGTAAAAGAAACAGCTCTACAGACAACAGGGTCACTGGAGAAGGAGGGGGAGGAGGCACTTCAGGTGCTGGAGATGAGATTCCCCTGCAGCCCATGGTGCAGACCATGGTGAGGCAGATGTGCCCCTGCACATAGAGGTCCATGTGGGAGCAGAGATCCACCTAGGCCCATGAAGCTCCATGCTGGAGCAGGTGGATGCCTGAAGGAGGCTGTGACCCCCTGGGAAGCCCACACTGCAGCAGGCTTCTGGTAGGACCTCTGTCCCTACGAAGGGAGGAGCCCATGCTGGAGCAGGTTTGCCTGGCAAGACTTGTGACCCGGCAGGGGACCCACACTGGTGCAGCCTGTGCCTGAAGGTCCCCGTGGAAAACATGAAGAACTGCAGCTTGTGGGAAGGGCTCACACTGGAGAAGTTCGTGGAGGACTGTCTCCTGTGGGAAGGCCTTCACGTTGAAGCAGGGCAAGAGTGTGAGGAGTCCTCTTGAGGAGGAAGAAGCAAAAGAGAGAGTCTGATGAACTGACAATGACCCTCACTCCCTGTTCCCCTGTGCCACTTGGGGCAAGGAGGTAAAAGAGTTGTCAGTGAATTTGAGCCCAGGAAGAAGGCAACAGAGGAGAGATGTTCTTTAGTTTTGTTCTTATTTCTTGCTATTATTCTTTGATATTCATTGATAGTAAATTTAATTTCACCAAGTGGAGCCTGTTTTACCCATGATGGCAATTGGTAAATAATCTACGTGTCCTTATCTTGACCTATGAATATTTTGTCATGTTTTCGCCCCCTCTGTCTTGTTGGTGGAGGGAAAAGTGATAGAGAAGTTTAGTGGGCACCTGACAGCCTTATAAGTTCAACTGACCACAGTATAAACCCTATCAGAACATTCAATGACTTGGATGTTTATCACTGGGTGAAAAAGTTGTATGTAAACTCAGTTATATACCCTATATACTGCTATATACCTTTTATTTTCTTTTCTGTTTGTTTTTTTTTTTCATGAACTCAATGGACAAATGCAAGACATCCAGATGTTCCAGTATGCATTTGTGAAAGTACTCTCTGAAGTTCAAATTGCATTTTGAAAGCCAGCATGACTGCATGGATGGTAGGCTCTGTAATTAAGTGGCCTTCCTTCTGAGAAGAATCTCCTTCTGAGCACCAGGGACTGAATGTGCCACTTAATGGAAGAGGAAATTCAGGAATGATCAATGGGTGGATAATCTTGTCATTTGAGTAGAAAAGGGAAACAGAAAAAGCTGCTAGAGAAAGACTGAGCCAGCACAAACATGTAACTAAAGACAGCCTGCTTATAGTTACGACTGGGATGACTAAATGAAGAAGAATCATAAAGTAGTAGAAATGGGATTTTTTTTTGGTTGGTTTGATTAGGGTTTTTTGGGGTTTTCTTTTTGTTTGTTTGTTTTCTTGTGTTTTGCTTCAAGAAGACTTCTCCATCCTTTTTGCGCTTTTTCACTATCCTAACCTTGACCTAATCTTTAGTAGGTGACCATGAAGGAATATTTTTTAACAGTGAGATTGATTTAATTAAATAATTTTTTTTAAAAAGCAACTTTTTTTTTTCCCCAATTCCATATTAGATTGCTGTTTTGTCTACATGGTCTTTCAAAGCTACTTGGAAATTAAACTTTTTACATGCCATCTGTTTAAGTGTTGTATCTTGTGGGAAGCTGTCCATGTTGCCTGTCATTTCATGTCTAGTCATGGTTATAAGGGACCAGGTTTTATGCTACTAATCACTCAATAAAAAAGAAAATTCAGAATATTTCTTCCTCTGGTAGTGAAACAGGGATACAGTTTCAGTTCATATAGCAAATTCCATCTTTTCTCCTTCAAACTAGTTTTCAAAAAAGCAGGGTTACTGTTCACATGGAATAGTGGAAGAATTTAATTATGTAAAAGTCTGGGGTATTTTTCTGTTTTAGGGTTAGATTTCTGGCTAATGTGATTCAAGACAGTTTTATTTAAGTTTTAAGCCATCTAATAGTAACAGACCATAAATCACTCCTGTGGTTTTCTCGTCTGACTCTTTCATTAAAAAGCATTTATGTGGTCAGAAGAAGAGACATGCAACACACATGGAGTAAATGGCGTAAATGCCACATTAGATACTGTCACTAGTCCTAAAAGTAGTTTTGGGAATTAAGAAAGAATACATAGTTTTTGATGTTATATTAGCCATTTCGTATTTCAATGTGAGCACAGCAAGAGTTTAAATTGTTTTTATTCCTAGAAAGACAATTTTAGGATACTATAAAATTATGCAATACATCCTCTGTGATGTTTCTGTCAGTTGTACTGTTGTATACATATCTGACTTATAAAACCTGTTAATGTCAAATGATGTTTTTTCTATTGCTATAGAAAAAGTATATTCTATTATCTTTTCTTGGAATCTGCACAACTTCTGTTAGTTTAGGTTATTTGCTAACACCATTAGGCACCCTCTCTTTGGGATAATGGATTTGTCACTTTCAGGTTTAAGAGGTTTAAGTCTTTTCTGTAGTGAGTCAACTTATCAAATGGAAAAGATGTAATGCACAGAGAGTTACATTACAAATGTTCCTAAGCTTGAACAGAGATAGCCTGGGCTCCTACAAAATGAAGGACAGTTTCTGCAGCTATTGGCCCTCATAGAGTGGCTTCCTCTGAGCCAAGGCAGCTTTTTTACCCTGTGGGCTCAGACATCCAAAAGCCACAATAAAGGTCAAATAGAGATTGGAAGGATGAAAAAGAGGAAAGTGTAAGTTTTTGTTTAAAATGTTCATTGTCTTGGAAATGCAGTTAAAATAAAAAAATATTGCAAACAATTATTAAAATTTATAGCTAAACAACTGAGTTCCTCAGGAAAGTTTAATAAGAAGTGGCTGCAGATGTTTAGTTAGCAGAGCTAACTGCTGTTACGTGCCTATATAACTTAGTTCCTTGAGGAGGGAGAGTGAGTTTTTAGTCTGCCACTGGTAAAGGCAGCCAGTTGTTTTTTCTCTCTCTCTGAAAGAACAAAGAAAGTGCTGGTTCTTCACTTTCCTTGACTAGTAGTTGCATAGGAAGAGGAAGAAGTTTATAGGAAGTTCAAGAGGAGATAGTACTTCCATTAATTGATTTAAAATAACTTAATCTGTGCAAGTAAAATGAAATGGTACTTCCTGGCAGGAATAAATGTAATGGAATCAATGTTTTTGTATAAACATGAATACAGATATAGGAGCACATGCACATACATGTATATCATAGAAAACAGAGATAACTACAATTCTTTCTGTCTTTTCTTGGAATTTCTTTGTGATGATAAGAAATTTGAGAATATTCAAAGTGGCCTCAGCAACATTAATTTTACCTCACTGACACTTCAAGGCAATGCGTAGTTTTTTCTTAAATAATCTCATATTATGCTTTCTCCCCTTCACAGGATGTCCTCATTTCAGAACTTTTATTGCCTTTTATCCTTCCCTTCTCATCAGAGAAAGTAACAGGCTTTTGAACAGTTTCAAAGGCTCCAGTGGATTTTATAAATCCTCAATTGAACACACAAATGTTTCTTGATATAGAACCAACCTGAAATGTAAAAAAAATGTCCATGGGTTTCCACTTCAGTGCTGGAAACCTTGATACAAATTCATTTGTGAGTTTGTGTTAGCCTCCTGTATCACATAAATCAAGGCAGAAAGCTTCAGCATTTGGATGTGAAATACTAAGATGCCATATTAATGACATGTACAAACTAAAGTTAGGGCTCAGCCTAATTTTAAAAATATAAATTACTGAAACAATTAGGATTTTGGTGGCCATTTTTGTTTGGAATTAAGTGCAGTGAGGAACCAGACAAGACTTTCTCATTTTCTCAAATACCTCTAACCCCTAGAGTGTCTTAGGCAGGTATCATGGATATTCAGAAAGAGCAAATGGAGTACATGGGACTGAAATACTGCCTGTTATCTGATTATCCTAACCTCAGATTTAACACAGCTTCCTGTGGCTGATGCCGCCTCAAAAGGTAAGGTGTAAAACAAAAGCAACCTGTCTGTTTCTAGTAACTCAATATCCTGCTAGCTGCATGTTTTCCTTTTACAAGCCTGGATTACTTTATATTAAATGAGAATTCTCATGACACTGTAGCATAATTGAGGCAATGTGCATAAAAAGGGGAAATTGCAAACATTTCTATTATCTTTTAAAATAATAGCACTTCAAAGAGCTGAATTAAAGTATGTACATAATATTAAGACAGAACTGATGATAGAAGGTCATAAGTTGTCATTGTATACTAAACATTTTAGTCAGTCCAAACAACCTCATTTTCAAATGTGGTGACAAATTCTAAATCTCCAGCTGTGAGATTAATACAGAAAAAGGACTTAGACATGGAAATAACTTCAAAATATACAATAAAAGAGTGTTTTTTTCAAGTCAGCTAAATATATTTTTTGTTGTCTAATTAATTTATTTATCTATAATCTATTGAGTAGGACTGCATCAAATTTTCCAACCAAACATCTTTTTGGCAGAAATTTAAATAAAAATTGTTTGGGTTTTCTAAAATTTATTTTACTAGCTGATTTTCATTTGTATTGTGAGCTGTGGAGCACAGCAGGATTATTATTGAGAAGTTATTATGTTGCTAGTCTTTAAGAATGACCCTGTTGTGGTTGACATTGTTGATATTCATGCAAAAAACTGTTTTGGTTGTGACCAGGTCCATATTTTGTCTCCAGTGGTGGCTGTGAACAGAAGAGATAGTGTGCACATACTTGATAGGGTTCTCCAGATCTGCTGGTTGTAGGAAGGACTGATGCCTTTTGATCAGCCTTGTTCCTTCAAGTCTCTTTTGGTGACACCTTGTTTTTGAGTAGTCTGTGACTGGTCAACCACAAACCAACCACATCAGTCATAGTTTTGAAACCTTCTTTTATGGCCTGCTTAAAACTGTTTGTTCTCCAGATGGAAGAACCCGAAGTTACCCAAGAGTTCCTGGTGGAGAAGGTTGGTGCTTGATAATCAAACTCAGCTGGTCACACAGAGAGACAGGTAAACAGTCATAGATGATACTAAGCCATAGAAAAACAGGTGGCAGATGCAAGGTGAAAAAAGGCTTCAAGATTAAAAAAAGAAAAGTTATTATTGATGCCAAGAAACCCATGATAATACACAGTTATTTGAAAGCAGGGAATTAAAAAGACAAATTATGATGAGAGGAGAGAGATGAAAGAGGGCAGATTATCACATCGCAGGGTTAGGCACAAAGGGAAACATGGTGAAAAAAGAGCCGGAGAAAAGAGGCAATCAGAAGACAAGTCTTTCAAGAAAACCAGTTTTGAATATTCAAATTATTCTCATTTGACCACACCCACAATTTGGGACCATTGCTTATTTGTTACTTCAGCTCTTTTCTTAAGATGACTTTGCTCTAAAGACCACCATCACATACACTATGGTATATCAAACCGTGAAGTAAAAGGCACTGTACGCTCTAAATTGAATGAGATTTTCAAATGAAAAAGAAAAATTTCAAGTTTTATGTTGGCACATATCGGAAGACAAATTCAGTCAGATTCTGCAATCTTTTGCTTTTATTCTTTTTGTTGTTATTCAGGCATAAGTTTGGGATTATTTTCCCTTCTGGGAAAGTTGGCAGGTGTGGAGGTACCTCTTCCCTGAAGTCCAGAAGGGAGGGACCCTGCAGGGTACAGGTCTGTCCCTGTCCCTGTCCCCATGTCACGAGTGCCCCATACCTGTTCCTGACTGGGTCGTTGGGGTGCCCGGGGCCGGGAAGAGATCAGGGTCCCATGACTGGGGTCTGCCTGGGTCTGCCATGTTGCTGGAGGAATAAATCATCCCTGAACATCTACAGAAATATCTCTTCATCTTTCCTTCCAACGTTCATCGCTGTCTTATACTTGCTGTAAGGATTCCCAATTACAACAGGCAGGTTAACGCAACCTTTTTTCAACTTCTTCTTTTGAAGAAATCTTGCAGCTTTTCTTCAAGATATCCGTATTCTAGACTAGCTTGATCGCTAAAATCTTATTTCATTCCGTATGAGGCCAGCTTGCTATGTTTGTAGTCACAGTATAAGGCAAGTGATATTGTAGGAGTTTCCCAAATTTCTAGTTAGTGGGAGTATTTTCCAAAATGAGAAAATCTAGGTAGCACAAGGAGACTGCGATCAGTATTAAAGAAATCATCTTTTGGACCTGAGAGTTTCAAAATTCTTTAGAATGTAGAGCATAACAAATGCTGCCACTATCTTAAAGCTAAATTGAGGGTCTAGAAATTTTTCATTATGAAGATTATAAAGATTTTGGTTTCAATATCCCAGAAGCAAACAGAATACAGATGGTTCAATACTGAACTGTCACTTAGAAGTGGGAAAAAACATGAATTCATTTAGAGAATATATATTTAATTTGTGTAATGGGGAGTACAAAACAGTAAGAGCCCAGTTGCCTTGCTGTCACCTGCCTCCAGGGTAGAATCAAACACTGCCAGTGAATAAATTGCCTGGGAAGACCCTTTTTATATATATATAGCTGGAGTTCAACATGAGGCTGTAAGTGCCCCAGGGGGCAGAGTCATTTGTTCATTAGTGACTTTTCACAATAAACAATTGTGGTCCTGTGACATGACAACAGTAACTTACAAAGGGTGATGAAGAAAAGCAAAGAATTCCTAAAATCCAGAACTCTTTAGAAGACTGCCATGAAAATCCTATAAATCCTGAGAAACACTAGTCAAGAGTATGGCAACAGGAGTAAATAACGTGGTAAAAGCCTATTATGTTATTCAGTTGCAGCCTAGCTGATTTACTTTGTAAAGAACTTCTTTAAATTGCTTTTAATTTAAAACAGAGTCTGGTATCAATGCTCACATCACACTATGTGCTTCAGGCAGAGATTTAACTTTTATGTTGTTGCTTTGTTCTCCTTTTTTTCCTCTTAATGCAAAGCCTCCAGATGATCTGAAGGATGGATTCCAACGGGTACTGTGTTGCTAATTTATGAAATATGTGCCTTTTAGAGATTATTTTGTTGAAATTAGTGTAAGCACTGGTGATGCAAGATAAGAAGAAAGAGCATTACACTGCTTATGCATTTCTTCTGAAGTTTGAAAATCCTATTTTGAGACCAACTTTAACATGATTTAAGACTTCCAGCAGTGTTCCTGGAAGCATAAATAAGCTTGAAGTTGTGAAAGTGGGTGTATTTCAGCTTCCTACTTCTTTTTGTGAGTGTGGAATGCAAAAGTGGAACTCAGATTTGACTGAATTTAAATCTCTGGTGCTTGGCATTTGCTGACTGTGTGGCAATAACATGACCACACCTTAAAATAAAGTACTAAGGGGGAGGAAAGAAGAATCTTTGAAAGTGTAGTGCTGTGGGGTTGAGTTTACCTCGTTAATAACAATTAAATAACCAACAAATAGTTATCCTGAATTTTTCTGTTAAAATAAATATTTGTCTTATTTTTGTTACTTTTTCAGTAAAAGAGTGAAGCATCAGCTAAACATTTTCTAAATCCTTTTGTGTTTATGTAACACCAGTTATGAATTCTGAATAGCTTAGTCTGCCTGGTATCAACCCCTGGGTATCTCTGAACATAACTTTATGGACAAGTTACATTCTAGAAGTAGTAAGCAAAGGGTAAGTAGGTTGAATCTCAGTTTTACAACCAATCTTGCTACTTGAACTGGACAAGTATTCTTGTTTGACTGACTTTCTGCCTCAGTTCCCTTCCTGTGTCTCTCAATTTATTACATTCTTTAGATTGCAAGCTTTGCAGATTGGGACTGAATGTGTGTATGCAATGTCTAGTACAGGGCTGTGATTTAAGCTGGGTTCAGTACTACCACTAAAAATAAATCACTCCAGATTGGCTTTCTTGGCATTCAGTGGAAAGGCTGGTGTTTCTGCTGTTGTTGACTGAGAATGGTAAATAAAGGGACATAAATCTATGGAAAAATACTTTTCCACTGTGCAAAAGCACAGAAATGTTTTGCATTGTATTTAGGATGTGTATTTCTAGAATAATGCTAAAAAAAAAAAGGTAACATGATATTTTGTTTAGTTTAGACAGCACATAAATGAGAGATGCTAACTTAGGCTGGACAGAATACTTCACATCTTCAAAGTGCTATGCCAACTATAACTAATTAAACCTCACAGTAGGCAAAATGTTTTCTTGGAAGCAAACCAGAAGTATTTAGATAAGAAGAAAAAAAAAAAAAAATCACAGGTCGAATAGTTCTAACAAATACCTCATTTTTTTCTTCCAGTTTGGCTGTTTGACAAAAACATTTCTTCTATAATGGAGAAAAAAAATTATGTCTTTTTAACACTTTCTGAATAGAAATTTTTGATTGCGGTGTAAAATAAACCCTACAAGAACACTTTTACATACATTAAGGTACTAAAAATCAGAGAGGTAATAGTGGGAATCTTAACAGAGGTCTAAAGGTTTGTTAAGCAAATGGCAGCTAAGTCCATATCATGTTAACTTGGTCAGTACAAACCAGGAAAACAAGTTCACATACACTTTGTGAGAATTTAAGCAGCAGCAAAATGAAAGATCACACTTTCATTAAGAAAACAGGTAACTTTATCCATAGATGAGGGAAAAGTAATTTCAGATTTAGATTTTAAAAGAGCAAGAATAGGACCAGAGGCAATTTCCCATTTAACAGACAGAGTTAGCTTAGGCTTGAATATTTTTAAGATTATTTAAGCTACTGTTTTAGTCAATTATCTTAATGGCAAGAAAGAACTTGTGCTGGATAGTACCATGTTTTCAAGCTTGTTTATTTTCTTTTCCTCATGTGACTGTTCAAGGAAGTATAGGATCTTGCACAGTTTTTGCTAGAGTGACCATAGTCTCTGAAGCAAATTTAGTCAAGGTCTAACAAATCAGAAAGGCTTCAGTCCTGAAAATTTAATTTGAACTTTTCAAAGTGTATTAGACATACTTCTCTTAAACTTAACTTCTTAACTTCTTGCCTAGAAAAATGTTATGCTATAGCCTATGTAGTCTTATGTTTGTACAGCTTTCAGTAGTCTCATTGTTTTTAAACTTTTAGGTATGAACTAATCATGCACCAAACTACCTTAGCAAAGAGGCCAAGATAGAGGAATGTGAAGAAAGAATGTTTCATAAGTGTGAATTGTTGTAGCTATCAATCTTATGAGAATGAACCCAATGAGAATGAACCCAATGTGAATATTCAGAACAAGATGAGATCTTTGAAAATATTGCTGTAATTGAAAGCTTTAAATATAGTGCAGTCACAAAAAAATACTACCTGCCCACTTGTTAAAATTCATTGAAGATGAAAATTTATGGTTAACATTGGAATTTAAAAATTATACTGTTGTATGAGCAATTATAGTTTTAAACAGAAACTTTTATTTAAATTTAAGTGTACCCAGTGTAACAGACCAACCTACTGTGATGTATTCACAGGCTTGAGACACTTCCTCACTTGACAGAATTAATTTATGGCTCACTTAAACTGAGCTGATCTGACCAGGAATGTATATTGACCCTTTCCTCTTATTTCATACTCTTACTATCTTTTCTAAATATTGAGGGCTTTTCTTTATGAAAATGAATACAGCACACATTGGCTGGTTGAAAGAGGTGTATTCTACCTGAACTAAGCATGAACATATATAAAATCTAGAGGCACTGCATTCTAGGTTTCCCCCAGTTTTGAGTGTACTTCAAGCATTCAGTTCCTTGCTAATAAATTTAAAATGCATATGGTGGATCTTGTAACACTTAGAGGTTCCTATTTTTTATTCTAAAAATAAATTGAGTATCACTTTTTAAAGTGTAACTCATTTTCTAGTATTTTTTAATAGTTGTAAAAATGTAAAACTAGAAGGAAATCAAATTACTTTATACTATTCAGGTTATTCTGTAAAGTACAACCTGGCATAGATTTTATTATTTCACACTTTGAGGGTCCATTTGAAGAAATGGTTGTCTATTGATCTCTTGAGGGATTCTCCTCAACAATAGCTCCTCAAAAGGCATCCCCTAGGTCCAAACCCCTTATTTTCAAGCCCAAATGATTTTTTTAATGACAAATAATTCTTTACTAATGCTGTCCAACTGTTAGAATTTTTCCAGGGTTTGAAATGTCAGAGCTATACTAGAAAACTGGAGTAGTTCTCCCATTGTGAAATATAGACAGTGGCAATAGAGAATGCAAGAATCTTCTAAATATGCAATTTAAAAAATTAGTTTTTTAAAAAATATTCTTCAAAGGAACTTGCCCAGAATTTTTCCCTGGTGTGTTTTGTTACTGTTGCATGATGTACAATGACAATATCTCAGAAATCAATTTGGTACAAATATTGAAATATATTCTGAACAGTCTATATAAGAAATGAGATAACAGATAGTATGGACAGAAAAGCAAATATTTAAGATTAATCAGCATAACAAGTTAACAGTTTCTCTACAAGTCATGGAAAATAACTTTTCTCCATCCATGGAGATGGAGGGAAGAATTTTTTTCAATATGGTAATGTGATATTGTAGATAATTATAGGGACTTCTCAATCAAAAAGAGCAGAAACAGAAAAGTACTTGTTCAGACACTGAAAACAATCATATAATGGAAGTTAACATTTCTGGCTGTCAGCCACAAGACTTAAAGTTTTGACAATGGACACAAATATAGTGTGATGGGATATTTAGAAAAAATATTTATGTGGGTTTTGCTTTATTTTAAGGGATATTGGAAATTAATATAGAATGCTCACTTCTAGAACAGTTTTCTTGTAATGAGGAAATTTCAGATGTTCATGGTACACTTTTATTTACATAGAAAGTTCAACAGTGAAACACACTCTGTGGTATTTTTGGGGAGCATTTATGTGATGGGACAAGAAAAAGAAACAGGTTTGGAATGCAAGGGGGCTCGCAACAAAATACTGCAATTAGCAGCTCCAAAGCTTTGAATGCCAAAACCCAATTCCAAGAAATGAAATTCTAAGATTTCCTAACTTTTTCAGCTGTTGGTAAATTAAATAAATAAATGAAAGGGGTGTTGCCTTAGAAAAGAAAACTAATACAAAGTTTCTTACTCCTGAAATGCATTATGACATTATTTCCACTATCCTCACATTGATTTGTGTTTTAAAATTCAGACATTTTACATTTTGAAGTGTCTTGGGAATAAATTATTCCTGATGTAATTTGCCTCAGATTTGAGGTAAATCTTTTATGACTTAATAGTTGATATTTATCTTTTTTATTATATGCGAGGGGGAGGTGAAAATGATGCCAAAAATATTGCATTTCTCTTTCTTAGAGTTTAATTTTTGGAAATTTCTCTCATATTTAGAAACTTCTAAGTCCATCAAGCCATTATAGCTTCATCCTTTAGCACTGATATCTCAATTAGCTGGTTTGAATTCAGAATGCTTAGAAAAAACAGGAGGTGGGGAAACTACTAAACCACTAATTTGAATACATTAATTTACGTACCCTGAAATGCAAGGATCAGGCCATTACCATCATTTTACCTTGCTGTATCTTGGCTGGAACAAAAAAAACTATATTAGTGTAGCACAGTTTGACTGTTCCTACCTGCAAGCATACAAACTGTCTTCATGCCCCTTTTGGAACCTTCAGACTAATACTTTGTTTTATTGCATTGCAGGTCTAGTCAGTGCCACTGAATTTATGCACGTTTGTATATAGATATTCATCTTAGCTGAAGACAATACTTTGTAATGCAATTTACAATGGAATCAAATTCATAAGTACCAGGAAATTAATCAGAGCAGTGTACATGTTGAAGCCATTTCTTTCTGTATGTACCCATGAAGTGAGGATGAGGAAAGCACTTTAAAACCTCGACTATCTAGAGATGTGCTTGTTGACGTGAACAGCTTCAATAGCTCCTTCTTCTCCCTTGGGTCCCTCTTGAGGTCCCAGTCCAGTTCAAGTGTGCCAAATTAATGCAGTTTTATTTGATTTGGATATTTCCTCTATCAAAAGCCCCAACAAACCAAAAACAAAGCAATAACAACAACAACAAAACCCCTAGGGAATTATTATATACACTCCCAGCTGGCTATTTGCATTTTGATTCACGTGACACTTTTGTTCTGTTCAAGTAGTTTGCTCCACATATTAATGAAGAGCAATCTGTACCAAATCATAAAATATTACAAATCACTTTTCCACTGAGAAGAGCTAATAAGTCTTCCATCATTTTTATTACTAAATCTTTATTGGAAAAAATAAATTCTGTGCACTCAAGCATAATTTTACCTTATGTCTTAATGTTTGTTTGTTAACAAAATATAATTGTCCTTTCCATCACTTTTGCTGAGTGTGTGGGGAGAGCTTCTGCCTGCCATCTCCTGAAAACTGAAAACATTTTGTTATAATTTGAAAATTGCACAGGCAATTCACTTTTATTCACTTCTCACAATTTCAATTGTATTCTACTGGAAGTTACTGAAATGAAAATATGCTTGTCCATGAAGGGAAGAAAATCATGCATTTTTTGTTTTCTCTCACAAAAAATATCCAGCAACATGAGTTCAATTTCATTTACAAGGAGCAAAATACTTAAGAGAGTAGAAAATCCCTTTTAATGGATACAGGCTGAAGAAACGGGTCTCTGGGAACCCCATGAAGTTCAAAGAGAAGGACAAAATCTTCTGTACCTGGGGAAGAACAATTCTATAAAGAATTATATGTTGGGGATCAGCTGGAAAGCAGCATGGCCAAAAAGGAGCTGGGGGTCCTGGTGCATAACTAGTTGAACATGAACCAGGGATATGCCCCTGCGGCAAGGAAGGGCAATGGTAGCCCAGGCTGCATCAGACTGCAGGGGAGGTGATCCTGCCCCTTTATTCAGCACTGGTGAGCCCACACCTGTAGTAGTGTCCAATTCTGGGCTTCTCTGTGCAAGACAGACATGGGCATACAGGAGAGAGTTCAACAAGGGGACACAAGGGTGCTTAAGGAACTTAAGGGTACCACATATGTGAGGGAAGGATGACAAAGCTGGGACCATTCATCCTGGAGAAGAGAAGGCTCAGGAAGGATCTTATGAATCCATGTAAATACCCGAAAGGAGGTTGCAATGTGTGTGAATACCTGAAGGAAGGCTCTTTTTGGTGGTTACCAGTGACAGGAACAACAGGCACAAACTAAAACGCAGGAGGGACAGTCTGAACATCAGGAAACACATTTTTACTCAAAGGATGATGGAGCACAGGTTGCTGAAGCAGGCTGTGAATTCTTTATCGCTGAAGATATTCCAAATACAGCCCCAGGCAGCTGGCTTTGGGCCATCCTACTTGACCAGAGGAGTTGGAACAAAATGACTTTCATAGAACCCTTCCAAACTCAACCACTATGAAATTCTGCAATTCTGTACAACACAATCTACAATTTTTATGGCAGTTACATGGCTTAGGATCACAGTTCCCGTTAACTTACTGCAGAAATATGCTCCAGCTCTGAGAGATGCTCTGAAAAATCTCTCCCATTTGCATGTTAGATCAACTCTAACACTTGTATTTTATTTTACTTGGTTTCCAATGCACTTAAGATTCTACATTTTCAAACTTTTGCCAAGTCTTTTTTCATGTGTCCTCTACTATGTATTTGAAGCTGTTCATTTGAGGGGCTATTGTTTCATAAAACTATGTGTGGCTGTTTTTTTATGTCACAAACCTCATCATTACTGACATAAAAGCTTTACATAGATCTCAAACGATCAATGAACAAAAGTAAGTTTTTGCAAATGCTGTGGTCTCTAGAGGCAGATTAGGCTGCTATTGATTTAGTGGGAAGAGTCCAATAGTAATAATGGCAATGTAGAATCATTGACTTAGTATGCATTCCCCTAAAGATATTAGGTACAATTAGATTAAGGATAAAGGTTCAATTGACAGATATAACTCAATAATTCATGAGTTTTTAGAGATTTGGAAAGTGCCTTGAAACAAAAAGAAAACAAACTAAATGCTCTGTTTTGAATCATCCCATTTCATATATTCTTACAACATTTTTTTTTCTGATAACTTTTTATGCAGTGATTATGAAATACTGTTCCAGAAATATGTTTTGGTGAGATATGATGTGTTATGTGGGACTGACTTTTCATCTTGCTATACAATGATGACTCCTCTTATTGCTCTTTGCATCTTCCTGAGGAGTGGAAGTGCAGAGGGGGTCACATTGGTATCCATTGACAGGACATGTGGGATTGTTTCAAAGCTGTGCCCGTGAGGTTTAAACTGGATATTAGGAAGCATTTGTTTACAGCAAGGGTGGTCAAACACTACCACAGGCTTCCTAAAGTGGTTCCCAAAATGTGTCAGTGTTTAAGAGGCACTTGAACAATGCCCTTAGCAATATTTTTAACTGTTGGTCAGCCCACAAGTGGTCGGGCAGTTGGACAATCATGAGATTGTTGTAGTTTCTCTTGAACTGAAATATTCTATGCTACTACACTTCTGAAAAATTGTTTCATCTACTTTTGCTACACTTTTAGATAAGTGGTTCCTAAAATAGACAGTAAGACTGTTAAATAAAGTAAAATTTCAATTTTCTGGTAACAGAAGGGATAGGATATAGAGCTTAATACAATTTCTTTTGAGATTTATGCCATCTTATGAAAAAGTTCTTGGGGAATGATGCTTGCCATTCTCTGTAATAATATCTGTTCATTATTACATGATATAAAATATCATTCTAGAGTTGGCTATATTTCACATGTTCCAAAAATTGTCTCAGTGTATACACATGGGTTTTATGTGTCAAGGATTTTTAAGATTTTCCTAATACAAGGTAGGTTCTTTATATGTGTTTCACTACTTTTCAGGCAACAAATAAAAAAAGACACCTCAGAAAACAAAAGTGTTATTTTGGCTGAAACAGTCTTCTGAGATTTGCCACATTGCTTGATTTCCTAATTTGCTGTACTTTTTCTGCACAGGCTTCAGTAAGCCTGAGAGTGAGGTTATCTAATTTAAGACATATAAAACTAAAAAGCATTGTTTGAGCTCCTGAAAGTAATTTCATTCAAAGACAGAGTCAAGAAGATTACCTTTTTGATGTGCTTGTCTTTATTAACTATAGCAAGAACAAAGAAAATTAGCTAAGACTAGATATCTATGTTTTGAATAGCAAAAATTTAATGTAGGAAAGTGTTCTTTGGTTCCCTTGGTTGATACAGTTTACTCGTGGACACCAGAGACTTAGATGTGACCTAACAATACTATATTTCCCTTAACTGTCACTTTTATAGTACAACTTTACTGAGCTGATTTTGATGTTTACCACTGGGTGAGATGAACTGTACATATGAGGTAAGTGGTTAGATCTTTTTCTTTGCTATGAGGGAATTTAGAGGACAAGATATATACATCAGTCTAAATGAGAGACATCTTGCTGGAATTGATTTCTCAGTTTTCCTTTCTCTAAAAATCCTTTCTCTACGGAGAGCATCATCCTTTCTTATTATCTTTATTATTTTATATTAGCTTTTTAGAGACTGTGTTTTTCATAGGGAGTTGTCTTTTATTACGGTTTATTATGTTTTATTATCTTTCACCTAACAGGAATGATTTTGTGTAAACACACAAAGATGAATATAATAAACTGTTGGAGTCTTCTAGTTTCAGAGCTCCATCTTCAGAATTTAAGAATTGTTAATAATTAAAAAAAACCCAATTAAGTTACTAATATAGGAATTATTTTTGTTGTAGTAACAAGTTATTTCAAAGTTATTTCTGTATCTATCAAGGCCTTGTTTCCTAAGCTTTACAAGGGCGATCTTGAGTTCTGCAGAAAAGATTCCCAGATTGGGAAAACCACCCATAAACAAGTTCTGCAGTACTTCTCCATTTCCATTTTCCCTGTATGCTACATTGTACAAAGCAGTGTAAATGTGCAGACCCCACATGCCAATATAAACTCACACTGATCACTTTGCAGGCTTACAGCCAAGATTTGTATCATCAACAGTAAGTATCATGGAGAGGCTGTGTGCAGTCATACTTCAAATTAGATTAAGAAATTAATACTTAATATGTCATGATTTATAATAGTGTATTTTCTTGACAACAGTGTTAGGCTAATTGTTTCAATTAGGTTGGAATTCATTGCTTGTTACTGGGAATTCATATTGATTAAGAGATTAGATACCAGAAAGTATGCAGCAATTTTATTGCTTCCCAGCAGTAAAACAGATTGCCAATTTAAAGACTTTTCCAGTGCAACTCACTATTTACAACACCTTTACACAAAGTCCTCCATAATTCAGGGATTTTATTTGTCTGTGTTTGTGGTCCCCAACTTAACAATACATTTTGGAGGATTCTTAGAATTCATAGAATATTAAATTTGAAGACTGGAATTATAAAATCATATAATTAAGGGTTACTTAATGAAAACTGTATCAGTAATTTAAACTATGCTAAAGATTCATAGAAAATTTTCAATCTTTTAACCCAGTTACTAATTAATTTGAACTATCATATATAAATCCAGCATGAGTAAGACCTTACACACACAGTTTCTTAAAGTTCCAGTTAATACCTCTTCCTCAGAGTATCTGATTAAGGTTCTTTTAGTCTATCCTGCCTGTTGAAGTTATGCCTGCATTTCTCTATTCCTATTTCTGATAAAGTCTAAGGAGTAAAGAACATTTTCATTAGTATTTTCAGTCATTCTTACATCTCATAGTTTTGAGTGGAACAAGAATGGTGTCCATTTGTCTTGGACAGCACATAAACAGATTTTTCTTTTGTGCCCAGTCATCCCACTCAATAGTTAGAATAAATATATATATGAAGTATCTTTCAGTGCTTGTATTTTTGATTTTGGAGATTTTGATTTTTCAGTCAAGAAAACCAGCTTGGTTTAAGTTAATGTGTCTCGTGTTGAAGTGGAGGTTGATACTGCAAATATTTCTCTCGTCTGCCTGTGGGTTGCATTGCTGGAAAATGTTTGTTTTTGAAAATTTAATTTTCAAACCAAAGCCAAAACCTTCAGTGCAATAGAATGATGTAGGGTACCCCTTCCTTTAAGGAAAGTATGCAAGTTTCTGATACTAGGGGAAATGTCATCTTGCCACTTTTATAAAGTGCCAAGTCATATCTTGACCTATTTCCCTTGCTACCCATAGAATTCCCGATATTGTGGAGCAGCACAACCTGGGGATCTGCAATTCCTCTCTGGAGGAAAACATACATACTCTGGTGTTTGTTGAGTCCTCTGCCAATTTGGAAGCACCCATGTTCTGAGAGGAGACTGTCTTTAAAGGGAGAGTGAAACCCTTTACCCTCTTGAGAGAGGTGGAGCAGGGACATGACTCTACTATGAACTGTTGAATAATAGATTGGCTCCTGTGTGAGGACCATCTTTCACCTTTTCCACTGCAACAACATGAGGCTGTGGGACAAAACAGATCTCAGCTTGTTCCTTGCCCTAGGCCCTTTTAGAGTGTACTTGACCTTCCAGGTGGCTGATTGGTGCCATAGTCTTTCCTCCTTAGAGAAGCCATTCACTGGACACCACTGATACTGGGGAATTCCTTGTGAGAGATCCAGAAGCAGTAGAAGTGCAGCGACAGGTGTTGCATATGGATTGTGTCATATTCTGGGAAATTCTGTGAGTGGATTCTTAAGCTAAATGCAAAGTGTAAGGCTTGACAGACCTGAATAAACCATTTCCTTGTATCTTGTAATAAGAGGATGAGTAAGCAAACTTGTTCTTTCAGTGAAGAATTTTTTTTTTATTCAAGGTTGAGTAGAAGATCAGGAAATGTTTGTTTTTATGAGAATATTGTTAAACATATTATTTGTTCTGAAAAAATAAAATCAAATTAAAGTGAATACCATTATAAACAGCCAGTGAGGGAAAGTAGAAAATTCAGCCCAAATTATTTTGCTTTTTAGATGATATAATGCCTGCAATGGTTACAGCTATGCACTCTAAATGACTTGCATGGGATATTGATTCAAATTGTCTTAAACATAGCGGGCAAAAAACAATTACATTAAAGAAAATTAAATTTAAACACCATGACTCTGACTGCCAATGGGTGGAAGCTCTTACACAGAAAAGCAGATAGTACATCATCTTTAGGGTTTCCAAATTTGCCTAGTGCAAAATTGACATTTGTGGCAGCTCCTGCATGCAGTGGCACAGTTACTTCAGTTACTTGCAGTAGTTTGCTGGGTGTATCATAGTAAATCATGAGATTAAACTTTGTCCAAGGTTTCATATTTTTGCCAATGGGTAGCTGTTTACTTCATTATTCAAATGTATGGTAAATGTTAAAAGAGAATTAAAATAGAATACCACAACCTAAAGAGATGCTTTTCTTGCCTTTCCAGACTAGGCACTTACTTGTTACACACTCTTCACATTTGACAGCTGGGGTTTCTGCTAACTCTGAGGAAATAATTTAAAGTGTCTGGTTCTTTGGCTTTGGAATTTTTTATTTTTTTTTTTTAATAGGGGAATAAACATTTTGTCACTCTATTAAAGAATACTGAAAAATTTCACAGAAATGGCTTTCCACAGAAATGGCTTTCCACAGGCCCTTGTCTAAACAACTTTTGCCTCCTGTTTTCAAACATGTCTATTCATTAAGGTCAAACTGTGTGCTTGGATCACCAGAGGGAGACTTTCCTGTAATGCATGAGTTCCTCCATAAAGTTGCTGAAGCCATAGCTACCAGACTCCTGAGACCTTCCGGGAAAAAATATATATATAAGAGTTAAAGTGTTAGATAAACAAAACTGTTCAATGAAGAAAAGTCTTCACAGAGAAGTTGGCCTCTGACTCACCAGAAAGCCTGGAAATGTGTAAACTAACTCAGAACAAGCTACATGCAGTCTGCAAGATAAACCTGACCTTGCTCTATAGGTTGAGTCTACACAAACTGAATGCCTTGCAGCTCAGCGTCTCCCTTCACAGCAGTACCCCCCAGCTATACCTTCTCTGTTAAAAAAAAAAAAAGGAAACAGGCCAGAGTCAGACTGCATCAAGATTAAAGGTTTTAGAAATACCCCTAGGATGTTTATAAGTTCAGAGAGATCCTCAGTGAGTGGAGAGATTTATAAAGGGTGCCTTTATCCAAGCTGTGGTCCATCCTTGAAGGTTATATCCAGGTCAATCGGCAGCTCCAATGCATAGTGATTAAGAGGATACCAGATTTTTTAAAGAAAACACAGAAGATCCCAAAATTAAATTTTAATATGGATAGAGAAAAAGAAAATTTCTGTTATAATTGACTTCTGACTGTTTTGAAATGCTGAACTTAGCCTTTTTAGCTGACATATTTTTAGAATTAACTTAATTTTACTTCAACATTCTATTGTGCTTTGTTGCTGTACTTGTTTGGCAAACAAAAAGCTATTCACTCTTCAAAGTCACTGGATTGCTATCAAAGTGCAAGATGCCATGATCAAGAAAGTCCAGGAACAGTGAGAACTTTCCTCACAAAGGTGCAAGAGTTAGGTTGTCAGTTGGTGCCTTGATATTCTGGGCTTGGCAGAAAATTCACCTATGAAAACATTGACTACCATCTCTCTAGTAAGCAAAAGAAAATAAGAGAGGATCCAAAACTGGAAATACACTTTTGAACACTCTTAAAAGTAGTTAGTTTACAATCTTCAAAAGAGATATTCATAACTAACATGGAAAAGAGTGGGTTGGCCAGGGACTGGAGGGTGTTTCACCAAGTCAGCATAGATAAGAGTAAAATTTAACTCAAGAATTTCTGTTGTTTGATTGTTTGAATGCTCCCAAGCTTTGTCCTGGCCCAGGCTGACCAGCACAGTCCCAAACTAATGTTGGGCACAGGATATCACCTAACACAGGCAGGGATGATTTCTAACAGACAGTTTTACTGTTGGTATCTGAAGATTAGCACCTTTTTTCTTTGTTAATATTATCTTTCCCTCTTTAAATTGCCATCATACTTTAAAGGAGTATAGCAGTCAATAATGTTTTTAGAGGTAGTGTTTTTAGGAAGTGTCCCTGGAAATATGGACTTAGAGCTAGGAGTCTATATTAGCATCTAGAATATTTTTATGTATGAATATCAGCTCATGAATTAGATGTTTCAGTGTCCAATACAGACTTAACACCTGGATCTTTACAACTTATTTGTGAAATTTGGCTAATGGCTTCATTCATGTGAATAAAGACAAGAAACTATTTTTTAATTTGGCCTACTCTGTGGTAGTCTTAAAAGCACAGTAAAATTGGACATCCAGGGAAAGACACTAGCAGATATCTTTGCTAAATACTTTTGCAAACTAATTGAATAAACAGAACATATCACAAGCATGAATGACTTCTAACTGCATTCAACTTCTTCCTCATATTATTTATAAATAATTATCTTTGCCCAGAGAATTCAGAGGAGAAAACCAAATGGAAATATGAATACGATATTTTAAAACTCTTATGTTTCTCTGTACATTTATTTTTATTGCATCTACTGTAAGCCCTTATCACCAGGTTTACATATATTAAAGAAACAAATGGAGTTTTTCTGTGATCACTGTGCATGATCTATCTTAACTCAGTGTAAGTGTGAGTACAAACTTGTTGGAAAGCTAAAAAGTTACTCTAATTAATCCCTTAGAGAACAATTAGTAGAGCTGAGGATATAAAATTTAAACCTCCCAGGTGGATTTTTGTATAACAGTCTCATAGAGCACTAATAAAAGTACTATACTTCTCCTAAGAGCTAATGCACTTGTAAAACAACCAGAGCATAAAATATTTGTGTAATAATCAGGAGAATGAAGCAGAAGACTGTTTAAATAAATACCACTTGTCAAGGAGAATAGATTCTTAGAACGGTTCTCTCCCTTTTTCCTCTGTTAACATTTCTAGTTGTTATGCTTTATGGCTCTGTTTTACAAGGCATGATCATTTTTTATTGTTTGCTTGTCTGGTTTGGTTTTCAGAGACAGTGAATTAAATTTGCATTTGGACAGACTTGTGTGATGGATTTAAGTGAGGCTGCTAACATGTTCAAAGTTAATCTGAGTGGTTTCGAAACAGAGGTCAAAGAAGTACAACTGGCAACAAAAAAATTAGTTTTTAATTTTCAGATAACTTTCTATTCAAGTGGAAATTTCTAATAGAAAATACAAGGTAAAAAACCAAACCAACAACCACCAAAAATCCACACACCCACAACTATCAATGATGATTCCCCTTGTATTTGGGAAACATCAGAAAAAAACGTAACCAAGAAAAAATATTTAAAACTATTTAGCTATATTTGACCTGAAAATTTGCAAAGACAATAAAAAACATGCCTTGAATTTCTCTACTGAGAAGGGTTGCATAATACAGGGAGGAACACAGACACTAGACACACCAGGCAAAACAGTCCAAGTATTTGGCTACTTAGGTATACTTACCTGTTCAACTAAGAAAAAGATTTGTGCAACTTATGGCTGGTGAAGAAGATAAATGTAAGCATGGATGTTAGTTTGCCTCTTCTGAGTTTTTCTTGTCCCTCTGTTGAACCAGTGTAAGATTCCCTTCTCCCAGACTTATTCTGCCTGTTGGCTATCTCCTCCTGTGATGTCCTGCAGAATTCCAAAGTGCTTCTTTTGACAGTATCCACTGCCTCATGGGAGATTCCATCATTGCAGGAGAATGTAAAGGCTCATTTTTTTCCAGCCTTTCAGATAGAATGTAGTATAGCCCAACATAAGTGACCAAAAGGCTTTGGGAAAATAAATTCAGCAACCTCAAGGCTTTCTTTTAAAGCCTTCAAATAATTAATTGTTGAATGTTAATTACTGAACGGCTTCCAGCTCTGACAACACCTCTGAACACCTCTTTAGCACTCAGAAAGTCTCTTCTCTCAAACATCCAGAGCAAAGACATTTGAAGACATCAGATGAGAATGTTTTATATGAGGCTGAGAAGCACATTTGGAACTAAGTAAAGAAGGAAGAAGGCAATCTCTAACAGTACAGAAATTTATAAGTTTAAAAAGTTGCAGAATATATTATATATTTTTTGACTGTCACACAGACACAATCAGCAATGAGTTGGCAGAGGTGGATGTGTGTGTATTTTGACCCTCAAAACAATCAGTTGTGATATTTTGTTGATTCTTAATATCAAAGAATCAGTGGTTCTTGTATTTTCTGATATAATTAATTAAATTTTGCTGCTCCAAATTAGTTTTACAAAAGAAAAGCTGAGGCATTTTTACTTATTCATTTTTAATATTTTGAGTGAAAGACTGCTACCAAGTAAGAGAAGGAAATTTAAAGTAGAAATGTGATTCTTACCAAGTAAGTTAATATTAGAGAGAAAAGGTATACAATGAACTATGTCATGTGAACGTATGTCATAATATTAAATTTTAAATGCTTTTTCCCCCCCCTTATTTGTTTTTTTTTTTTTCATTTTGGGTTTGAAAAGTGGCTAAATTTTAACCATCGAAGATTCACTTAAGTGCATTGATAATTTTGTATCAAGAAGGCATATTTCACAAATAAACGGTGTTTCTTTCAAGTGAGATTGGAAAAATTATTAACACTTCCAAGTGCCTCAGGGATACTGTGTTTTCAAAAGGAAGCAGTTAAGACAGCATGTGCAAGAGGTTTGGATATTCAACCTCTTCCAGGAACCCTTAGTACTCAAACCTTTTCAAAAAGAAATCTAAAACTGTCAGGGCATCTCAGTGAGCTGTTATCAAGTTCTGGGACATTTTTTAGAACTACTTTTAAACAAATCATATGTTTTGGACTTTATCTTGTTTCTGAATATGCCTGCTAAGGTCCAAATGTTATAGGTCACAACTCTCCCTGCAGAAGTAGCAGGCAAAACAGAGGCTCTAATGAACTCCACCCTGGGTTTTTCCTGCAAATATAAAATTTGCTTGTGCTGTAGTAGTCTGCATCAGCAGTTTTTGCAGACAAGACAGTCTCAGCAATGACATAAAAACTGGTAATTATGGGCAACTGAGTCATATCCTTCCAATGTAGACTGGCCTTAAGCTTCCTCTGACTGAAGTTCATGCACTGAAACTTGAGGCGGCACAAAATGAGGTCATATAGTATGTGATCCCCATTCTCTTGTGCAGTAACTCTGCATAGACTGTGAAATGTTGCATAGGCATATTTGTAATGACTGTGCATGAAGAGTGTGAGTTTGACATTGCAGCAGTGATTATTGCATGGTACATGATTTCCAGAAGATGTGGTTAACTTGCAAAAAGTATATGTTAATTAAAATATCCTTCAATAGTCCTGGGTAGTCAAATCTTTGTACTTTTGCCTACTGATTTCCTCAAGGAGCAAACCAAACCAAAACATATCACCCATTTTTCCTGAAAAATGACTCTTATAGCAGCAGGGTGCTGGCTAATGCTCTGGTATTGATTCATGGATCTACTGCATTGCTCAGTAATTTTAAGATGCTTTGACAGATGTCATAGGTCAAGGATCTATTACCTGACAAAGATAGGTATAGTCTATGCATATAGATGTTTTTTTTTCTAATTTTCCTACTGTTCTCCTTCATAAATGCTACATTTTCTTTTAAAGTCTTATAGGTGCAAGGTGTTGCTGCCAAAAGAATTCCTCTTAGGTTTAACAAGAAGTAAGGGGTGAGTTTTTAATGCTGTGATTATCTAGTGAGCTGCTGCTGAGTTGTCTATCATCATAACTTTAGTTTGCACTCCCTGGCATGCTTTGGCAATGGCAGAAATAATGGCTAAATATAGGAACAAGCAGAGGCTGGGGTAATATTACAGCCAGAGCAGCAGTAGGAGCAGCAACACCAGGCTACTGAAAATTCCCAAGATTTGCTGAGAGATGGCAGAAGGGAGAAGAGCAGATAACTCTCCTTCCCTCTTCAGTCACTCTTTGATGAAATCTGTCCTAAGTAATAACAAAACAAGCCAATGAGCAGTAAGACTTACTCTTCTTTGTGGTTGTCTGTGTTTTTAACCGGGATGTCACCTCACAAAGTTTTGCCTTGTGACAATTATCATCCTTCCAGACCAAGCTTAGGCATGGATTTTGGTGAGAGCACACACCAAGATCTCTTCTCAACAGGCAGTGCAAAGGGTGCCGTGTCTTCCTGGGGAGGACATAGCTTAGCTGTGGAGATACAAGCTATGCTGTGACAGGACAGTAGAATATGTGTGTCCCATTTTATTTCTGGTGCAGAAGCAGCCTCAGAAGGTACCAAATGGCATAGGTATTGCTTGGGACTATTCCATGCCCTGCAAATTACTTCTCTCCATTAAACTCTGGCATAAGGCTTCATTCCATTTTTCTGGTTAAGGTAACATAAAGGGATGAAGATCTTTCAGAGGTGAGGAAAGGGAAGGAGAGGTAACAGCTACTTTTGTTCTTTGTTTTACCTCCTGCTTTGGACATCCATGGACATGCCCAGCCTGTGTAATGACTTTTCAGCTTTGTTTGTCAATGGAAGTAGCCTTAGCTGTGCAGAGCAAGAGGAGAAGCAGAGGACAGAGATCTGGCCATGCTCTGCTCTCACTTAAAGAGCAACCTCCTTTGTGTGGCAGTGCACTAGAATAAGGCTTCTGTCACAGCTGCCTTGCAGAGCTGAACGTTCAGGAGAGAAGACTATTAGCAATGTATGGTAGGAATGGGAGGTTTAATACAGTCAAAATTTCTACCCTAGCACAAAAAAAAAAAAAAAAAAAAAAGAAATTAATGTATAATCATAACAATATTGTTTCCTCAAATTCCATAATCAAGAATATGAAGATTTGGATATGTCTCTAGATTTTGTGCATCTTGGATACACTAAATTTCTCTGTGTGGTCGTATACCATCTTTTCCACAGGATCCCTCTCTCCTCTGCTCAATATAGCTGTACAAGTGAGCAAA
This sequence comes from Lanius collurio, assembly GCA_020086605.1. NCBI lineage: Eukaryota > Metazoa > Chordata > Aves > Passeriformes > Laniidae > Lanius > Lanius collurio. Next base: position 13,516,814 of record JACBWW010000001.1, on the reverse strand, counting down.
CGGGTTGCCTATGTGTGAAACAAGCCTGGTATTTCTTAACTTAGAAATTACTCAAGTTGCCAACATTCATCACAAATTATTTAACTTTACAGTAGCATTTTCTGTACACAGTCTTTATACATCTGTTAAATACAGTGATCTTGGTTTAGAAACAGCTTTTAAAGTGATAAAAATTAGATTTTCTTCACTTCTTTAAGTCTCACTTACTTCATTTCTACCCATGTGTTAAGGAGTCTCAGTCTAAATGGCATGCTGAGGAGATACAGAAAAATGGAAATTAAGTAACCAATCTCTTTTATGTTACACCTCCTTCCGGTTTCTAAGCATGTAAATTATAATGAGACTACCTTTCACATCAGTAAAGTGGCTGTAATTAGACATAAGTGACTGCAAGCAAGCCTGAGTCCCAGTTCCTTATACATTGCTTCTTAATTTGGCACAGCTTCAAATTTATCTGATCATCACATCTAAACTTCATATCATTACATCTAGACATTGCACAAGAACTACAAAAAAGGCTGAACCGTACATGAAGCTTTCAACTGTACTTGCCCTTAGCTGTAGAGAAACAACTCTTTCCCTTCCCCAAACAAGAGGTGCCAGAGGTACAAAAAAAAGCTAATTATGTGGCCTTGGTAATAGAGCCCAAATAACATTTAGTGACTATATTTTAACAGTAAGAAGAAATAAATTGTGAGGTATAGAAGCACAAGAAAGTAGTTTGTCCTACAAAAAAAAAAAAAAAAAGAAAAAAAGAAAGTCAAATATTCTTCTTTTCTGGTCAGTACCACTGATTTTGCAAAACTACTGATCTAAGATACCTGAAAGAAATAAATTCTAACTTACCAAGAAATATATTTTCAGCATAGACACTATAAGCATTTTCCTCCAAATAACATATTTCAGGGAAATTAAAATAGTATGAATTGGTGACCACTAGAAAGAACTATTTTACTAAAGTCTAGTTCACTTAATAGTTCTCCCTCTTGCTTAGATGACATAAAGAGCATTTTTAAATACTTTTTTATAGGCTGATTGTCTCACAAATTCCTGTTTGATATTTTCCTCTCAGTTGTAATAAAGTTTGCTGCTTTCTTTTGCTGTGCTGATGGATCTATTGTACCTTGTCCTGGAGACAGCCCCAGGGAATGATGTGGGTTACAAAAGGGCTTCCCAAAGTGTTTGTATTTTATTTGGGTCATTCACTTTTTCTGGTATATAATGTGTTCCTTAGAATAAGTACATTGGGATGGGAAGACGCCACAATGGAGTGAGGAAAGTAGTTAAACTACTTTTTTGCTAAGTAAAAAAAAAAATGCAGAGCAATGAAATTTTATTCTCCAGAACTGTACCCTCTCATCAAAGATTGGCAAACCCAGTACATTGCTGATGTCCATGTGATGCCTTATTCTTTTTAGTCAATTCTTTCTTCTGTAATTTTGGGTTTGTACAGAGAAGGTCTGATTTATCCCATTTAAAAAGTGGAGATGTACAGCTATGCATGTCTGGCAGACCAGATGACCTTACTTGCCTATGAAAATGTCAGTCTCAGGACTTCACAGTTTTAGATTTTTGAACTAAAACATTTGAAGTTTTATTTAGTGACCTAACTCATCCTTTTGTATTTCAATCCAAGTTCTTGGTTCAGTATTTGAAAATACAACAATGTACACACTGACTATGCATAATACTGAAACAGAAACTCAACTTTAAGCAGATACAGACATCTTTTCCAAACTGGAATACTCCTGACCTACTTCAGTCTGTTTTACATTTGTTCTTGAGTGTGCTACTGTCTCAAATGCAGAAAAAATATTTCTCCAACCAACTTTCTTGAAAGGGTAAATATGTAACTTGAAAAAAGCCCAAATACAGAATCTTCAAAGTTTTCCAAGACTTCTTTGTGTGTTGACATTTATTAAAATTTGAATCCTTTTGGATTAATAGTCAGTTTTTAAAACACAATTTATCCTAATCTTTAAAAAATGCTGAATTATCTCCCAGTAATAGTACTGTGGTCACATTTCTGTGTTGAAGCAATTGTTTGAATTTACTAAGACTATTTTTGCTAGATTTGGGCATTCATGTTCTCTTTCATGCCAAAATCCAATTTTTGTTGATTTAAAATGGGCATTTGGGTAGTTTACTGACTAAATTATAATTTGGACCAGTACTGCTCACCATTTTATGATCTCAAATCTCTCAATCTAGTTTTTTTTTTCTTTTGACTCTGATAAGAGGCTTTTTTTTTAGTTATTGATAACATGTGACTTGTTTTGCAACATGTATAGCAGCTTCCTTGAAATGTAATGTGAGGAACACAAGATGGTGGTGGACACCATGTGACAGGAAATTCAATTTTGAGCTGCCTTTTGTGTGCATGAGGGAGAGAAGAGGACCTCTGAATTTAGCAGTGCCAGAATCTCTAATAGCTGTCAGAAAAAAATGATACTAATTAAAATTAACTATGCTCCTTGCCAAGTGGTGAGGCATATGACTGCACATTAGTGAGGAAATGGATGATTGTGTACATTAAAGGCTTCCTTTTAATTTCCATCTCTGTAGGCTGGTTTCACATTGGAGTAGCTCTATTGTCTGGGTTGGAAAAACATGTGATTTTCACTGATGGAATCTTGCATGGGTGAATACCACAAATAACACCTGAATAGTCCAGTCCTCTGGTAACATAAATGGGAACCTACTCTGTGACAGTAAAGCTGCACTACTGTACAACTGCACTTAGAGTTATGACATCTATTTACCTGTGAAACCCTTACAATTGTCTTGCCTGAAAAGCAGGGCATTTTCTCTACTGCTTTCCTTTTTCATCTGCTACAACCCAGGGACATCTCTGGACACAACAGCTCTGGAAACAGATCTAAGCAGCGCAGGTTTTAAGAGAAACAAATAGTTTTTCTTTTCATATATATTTGCAAATACATATCCTAAGAAGAGAGAGGGGGGAAGGGAGAGAGATTATGTCTTCCAGATGACAGCTTTCTGGATGGAATCTAAAGTCTGAAGTACAAGAAAATTTTCATTAACATTCATATTGCATGTCATTTTGATTCACACTCCCTAAGCAAGTTAATTTGGGCTGCAGCCAACCTTCTTACAGTGTGATGACAACACAACAAGCTTCACCGCCTCTTTTCATTGCTAATGATTCCTTGAGTGACAGTCACGATCTCTGAGCTCGGCATGACTCTTCACCCTGCAGTGACCTGCAGTGTCAGAGCTGCCTCTGCCCTTGGCCCCTGCTGGGCTCTCTGCAGCAAGGACATTCTACCACGTCAGGATGACAGCAAAAAGGGGGAAGGTCTCTGCTCAGGACTGCACTCAGAGAATCTTATACTTTCTGTGCGTGTTGCTGTGGTGTAAAAGCCACAGCGGGTCATTTGATCCACTCCCAGTGTCTCCACCCTTTCACACTAAACAAAAAAGGGACAAAGCAAAAAATTCTTCACCTCATCACCAGCTTCTTTGTGAAAATTGTAACTGTGGCATGCTTCCCTCTCAAATGTTTTCAGTAACCTATAGTCTTCAATTTTATCAAAGGTTTTAGTCAGAATAGCCTTGATGGAGCCATGGAGGCTTCCCACTCACCAAATACTGGAAAATTTTGATGGTTACTTCAGGGTTTGCTAGCATGAGAAATATTTTACCCACTTGCTCTTGTGTATAGGTGCTATAATGTCTGATCTATTTCGATCCTTTTCCTCTATGGTAGCAGTTTATTCTGGGGCCTATTGAGCTGTCTATATGTAAAGGATAGTTATTCTAATAGTCCTTGAACTCATGTTTATAAAACACAGGTAATGCTTTGGAAATCTTAAATATAGAATTGTTTATTTACCTGTTGAGAAAACCTGGACATCCTCTTATCAGGGCTTGGGAAATCTAAATTTATGTGTAGAACTTAAACTCTGCAAAACTATCCCTTGAGGAACTGTGTCTTACTGGAGAACTGCTGCAGTACCCTTAAAGTCAAGGGAAGTGTATGGGCTGTTAATGATCTTTGGATTGATTATATATATAAAATGCTCTCCCACCCCCTGATTCCAATTCCATTAATTTCAGTGGAATAATAATGTAAATATGAAAAAAACCGTCTCTAGATTTGCAAACATTCATTGCTATGAGGGATAGATGCTTGGTTGAACATTTTTCAACTATGTTGAAAGTTCTGGTGACATGAACAGAGACTTGACTAGAGCTCCAGCAAAGCAGCAATGAAATAGGGAAAATGTTCACACTCGTAGCATCTGTAAAAATGAAAAACACTTGCTTAAGTGTCTTCTCCTGAAGTTCTCATTGTTTGTGCTCCTTTTCTCCTTTTGAGGCCCAAATATGTTTTGTTTGCAAGCAAACCAAATGGTACTAGGACTTATTCTCTGGAACTACTAATAATTGCTTTATTACTATAGTCCATCTTATTTTACCCTCCACAATACAAGTAATCTGCATATCTCTGCTAACATGGGTCTTGGGCCATGCTTAACTCACCATATGTGCCGAAGAACTCTCTGAGAGGGTGCAAGTAGTCCAAAAAACTGTGAGGTGAAGGTCTGTCAAGGTAAGGGTACACAAAAATTGAATTTCAGTACTCTTGGAGATCTCAGCACAATGGGATTTGCTTATGTATATGTGTGTGTATACACACATGCAGAGATGTATCATTATGAAGGTGAAAGAAATAAGGAGAATAAGAAAGGAGCTTAGTCAAGGTGAAGACAAAGTGAATGTCTTGGTTGAGTGGGAGTCTGAGGGATCTCTTCTACTTGTTAGGGAGAATCAGCGCTCCTGTGCCTGTGGAACATCCCAAGCTTCTGATGTGCTGTCACTAATAGACAACTAGACCATTTTTCTCTCTGGCTGCTGCTACTATGAATTTTCTTAATGGCACAACTGGTTTCACAAGCTATAGGCATATTTAGAAGCAGTGCCTGTTTGCTTAGAAAAGCAAGGGATTAACTATTATGTAGAACACCCACATGAACTACCTGGGAGGTCCACTGAGAGCCAAGGATTTCTACTTAAGTATAAAAATACCTTGAGCACTGACTTGGTAAATATGGGCAAATGAAAGAGCAGTGGAGACTCATTAGATCATATTTTTGCCATGTGGACCACAATCAAGTTTTAAAATCTTTGCTTTTCCAAGTTAGAGTGTGCTGCCATCCTTCTACTGCCTTTGCTTCTTTTATATCTGGAATTAACAGCAGGATGTTTTGGCTTCATATCTGGCATAAAAAGTAAAGGTGGAGCAGCTCCAGTGTCAACATCCAGAGGCAGATTCAGCATTGAGAACTGCTACAATTTATAGTCCTTTCTAGCACAAAGGAAGATTTGTGGAACAGCTGATTATACATTATATTTCAGTCATAAAATACTAACCATAAAAATACTGTTAATAGTGAATGAAAGATATTGTTTTGCATGTAATAAGAATTGTGTTTTTATTTGCAGTTGAGGAAGGAAGGCCAGAAAGGAGTAGGTTGGACATTTCCACTGCTCCTAGGCAAGGTCATGATTCTTCCACATATAATATCTGCTAGGTAGAAGTGATTATTCTTACTACATCTGGCCATGCTCCAGCCTTTGCTGTGCAGTTTTCTTATTTAGAATTGAAGTTTAATTTTGCAGCTTCTTTAATTTCCTTTTTTGATGCAAATATGCATAAGCCATTTCTCTGTGCACAAGAAGTTTAGCATAATAAAAGCAATAGGGTGAATCTCTAGTTACTGAACAGACCACGGATTTCATCCATTTCATATCTGGATTTGAAGTGTGGATTACTTAAAAATGCATTTATTAAGTCTGACCTACTTTTTAATCTTCAATATTTCACTGTGGTTTCTTTACAATATGGGGAGCTCAAGGATCTGCATGTTCCTGCCTGTTCATACTCAAATTGCTATAATCAGTATAGGGAAATAACATTCATTTGCAGTAGGCAATATCTCTAAATAGACTGTCCACAGGGTTAGGAACTGGCAATTCCTCAATTCAAGTTTTATCAGTAGTGCTGTCTTAAGAGGGCTGATCATCTTTTCTGAATCTTTCTGTTTCCAAGCACTGGGTTTCATGTGCTTATGTTTACAATTGTGCTAAGAAAAACTTTGGGTGATGCTTGTCATGCCCAACCTCTTCTCAAACCAAAAATGTGCAGAAACTGATTTACTATTATCTCAAAATAGTAGGAGCTTTCATAAGTCTTACAAAAATAATTACAGTATGAATGAGACAAGTACTAAAATTATTGAGAGAGGAAATTAATATTGGCAGTCCTTTGCCATCTTATTAAAAATCAAACAGAAGTAATAACCAAAATTTATAAAGTGTGACTAGAAAAGGAAAACAGTAACCAAGATTAAAGAAAAGACAGCGATAAGTATTTAAGGCGATGAAACAGCAAATAAAAGAAAGAAGTGAGAGACAAGATTTCTAGTTGCTACTAAATGTGATGCAAAAGCAAAGTTAAGCAAAATAGTATGCTGACCTGAGATGTGTCAGACATTTAAGAAATAGGAAGATAGCACCTCTTAAACAAAATACAGGCCTGTAAATTTTTAAGCACTATGAATTATATCACTTTTGTCTAAAGACTGAAAGACTCGTAGTGGATTTATGAATCCCACAACGACAGTATCTGATGGGATGTTATTTCTCCTCTGATGGAAAATTATGATAGAATGATTGTCTTTACTAGTAATGAACAGATGGAGAGAACATTTTTGGAAATTAATTCGAGGTTTTGAAAGAATATGGCCAAGGTGCCTTTATATGTGAGATCTGAGGTTTATCAGTGTAGACACTTAAGAGGCACAAATTTCAAATTTACACACACAAAACTAAATTTGTTGAAACCATTTCTTAAAGTCTTAGACAATCCCAGATTACAGTATCTACATGCTTAGTATAAGCATATATGTGTTTGACATATAATCCCATTACTATTTTTTAAACCAGCACTAATTTTATACAATGGGAAAAAGACTCTTTGTTCCTGAGCTTCACTACAGCTCATCTTTATGTGTCTTACATATACTCCCTGGTGCTTCTATGTATCTGATTTCTGGCAAAAACAAATGCTCAGAAGCTTCCTAAGAAGATGTGCCTAATATTAGAGCAAATTGGTTTTGAAAGAAACCTGAATTCAGGCAATTCAATTCACCCTTAAGGTCAATAAGGCAGGTGGAGTTAGATCTGAGGAACATATTGAACCTCAGCTCTCTTGCTAGAATTTATTACTGCAGGAAAGGTCAGCTGTGGGGCAGTGGTGCCCTTTTATGCAATGGCATTAGTGTCACATAAACAACTGTCCCTTTTGCAAAAAAAAAAAAACCCAAACACTGATATTGAGCTTCAAGAGTGTTGACCAAGTATCCTTAAAGAGAGTGAATCCATAACATTGACATTAACATGTAGCTACAACATAGATGAATATTTTCAGACACCTACCACGTATATGTAAAGAATACCTATGGTTATTCCAAAAAAAAAAAAGAAAATTGAGTACCAGTGGTGCTGTATAAGAGATCTAAAGACATTCTTCTTTCAACAATGCTGTTTTATGGCCCATAAGTTTTTGAAGTATCATAGCCCAAAAAAGTTGTTAACTTGGTACACATAAAATGGCATGCAAAAAAGTATTGAGAAGTCTTTGTTCATTCACCTGTTTTTGTTTTGTTCTACCTGTTTCCAACTATTATTAGCTCGCTGGCCTGCCTGGATTTTAGATGATGACAGCTGAGAACAGTTTTTCCTTAGCCTTGCATTGCAGGGCTGTCAATATTATTCACCATATAAGAGCACTGCCAGCCTTATTTCCACGACTCTGTTAGGGAGCATTCAATGGCTTGTGGATCAGCAACAGTGATATCAACCGCTAACCACATCTCCTTTTCTGGCTGTTGCTTCTGGTTTCTCACTGATCAAAGAGTATTGGAATCTCTGCTTGACAGGAGCAAAACAAGAAATGAAGTTAAAGCTTTGTGCTGCCTCAGAAGTAAAATGATGCTTCCTTTTGATATAGTGCTATCTCTAGCTCTCATAAGTATACTTGTTTCCACAGAAGAAGATCTGCAGTGAAAAAAATACAAGGTTTAACTATCATGGTGAGCTATAAAGCCCAATATAGGACATATGCCGAGCAAGAAAGAGGTTGCATTGTAGCACATATATTTAAATAGACTGAGAGTTCATTCTCGTGAAACTGCTGTGCGTTGGGGCTGCACGATAACAACATATGCAACCATCAAAGCACTTCTCAGCTTGCTCATTCTGACACAGGGTATGTGGCAAAGATGCAATCTGGTCCATAGTAAAAGTCAATGTATTTGCTAGGATGCAGACATAGCAGTTTGGTTATGACTGCATGCTTCATTGTTCACAGAAGAAACGTGTCAAGTGTGATTGCATTCTTCATGCCTACTGTGAGGTTTTCAATACTTGAAATATGTTTATTTCTTTTTTATGGTCTTATAATAGAATAGAGTGTTTTTATATTTCAGTACAGAATGAAAAAGTTTTGTTCTTTGTATCATTATGTTGTAGCTACTAGGGAATTTTGAACCAGACAGCTGTGTGTTTATTGCAGTGGGGGAACAGAAAATTCTAGGCATGTACAGACCATGAAGCTGCAGTTGAGTTGTAATTAGCAACCAAACTTCTTCATTCTGATAACTAAAAATCTATTTCACAATGATCCTGATGAGGTGGTATGGTTCCTGGAAAAATGACTTTGTTGATGTCTCATATATTTTCTAAGCCAACAAAATAGTACTTTGTGTTAAACCCTTTTTTAGAACTGTTCCTGAACCAGTAATTTTACAGTTTGCTTTCTACACTTATGACCGAGATAAATCAAAGTCATGTGTCGCATATACACAAGTGGAAAAGATGAGTTTGACCAGGATGTACCAGAGAATACACCAGGGAATATATACTAATGGAAGTGAAGAGATTGCCTGAACATGAAAGCAATGTACCACTAAGGGCAGAATTAGGAACCTGATTTCATGCACTTACTTTGCTGTGGTTTTAAGAATTCATTCAGTGTTTATGTCAGGACCTTGAGATTGATTAATAGTTTATTTTCTTTCTCTCATGCCAATAATTTCATACTAATAGTAATTTTGATACCTTGACAGACCCTTTTCTGGAGGTGCAGCCCCATGAGAGTTTATAAGCCTGGGTCTCTGTATGATTGTCAGGCACATGTATTATTTTGTATAAATCAGGAAGTGAATAGTTTTTTTATTTTACTAACTTTAGTAATTTTTTTTTATTTTACTATTTTACTAATTTTATAGATTCTGTCACAAAATGATATAGGATATATCACCTCAATTTTTGCATATTTAATCCATTTATCCATTCTCTTCAAGAATACTCTTCTGCACATAGCTCTATATTTGTGTTATCTTTTCTTCATAAAAACACCTCTATTTTGCACATGAACCTTTATGGATATTTTTCAAGGGTTTTTAATATATCTTGAGTAGTTCTCATTACTTGAGAGTTAGAAACTTTGATTCTTGCTGTCTTTATGTCTGATTGACTATCACGGTACAACAGCAACAGCCTGGCTATGAGAAGAGGCAGTTGTTTCTTACATGAAATGTGACTAGAAAAGATTATATCAGTGAAAAGGCATAAATTCGAAAGTTGAATTGGAAATCTTCCACAAATAGAATAATATGGACTACATTAAAGGGATAAGCAACCAGAACAGGTGCTCTCTTTGTGTCTCTTAAGAGGCCAGCAAGAATAGGAAGACAGTTTATGTGACAGGGCAATTCATCCAGTGTCCAAACAGAAAGAAACAAACATACTCACATTCCTAATTTTTTTTTTTCCCTTGAATTCATCACTCTTGCACCACTTCTTGATTTTTGTTAGAAGCCTCTCTGGGAAATTGCATTTTAAATTCTTTCTCAAACATAAAATTGGGATGGTTGAAGGTTCTGTTCAGAAAGATATGCCCTAGACTTCAAAAGTTAGGATCAGTGATTCTGTTGTTTTCATGTATAGGTGGTACAGAAAAACACTGACTTTATCCCAGGCAGGTCAGTGGACTGACAGTGGAGTCAAGAGGGTGTTGGGGAAAAAGCTCCCCTATTGCTTCTTGCTGGATCAGAGTAGCTGCAGAAATTCAATCCTCCTGAGACCTAGTATGTGGTCAGTACTGGGGAACAGAGAAGGATTTAGTAGATTTATAGCTCCTGTTTCTTGAAATGCTGCTGTCTTGGAGAGCATAAAGGATAAACATAACATAATCAATTCCTTCCCCTGCCACGTGCTGCAGGTCTTTAGTTCTTTGCTCAGGGCCATGTTAAAAGTCACAGTCTTACCCTCAGTAAATGTCAAAATAGATGGCTCTAATAGGAATATAGTCTTCCTTTATAAGAAACTATTCTCAAATTCAGGAGAATGTCCTGCAGGTTTGGGAAACTTCCTTTGTGGAGATTTTTCTGCTTTGTTGTGGCATGCTAAGGAATATCAGAGTGGGAGGTTCAGGATGTAGAACAGAAGTTTCCAAGCTTCGATTAGATTAAAACCCAATTTGTAGTAAATATGTCCAGAAAGGAAGGGGAAAGAAAAACAAACTAAACAAAACAATATAAACTATTTTTAAACATTAAAGTAAATAGCAAGAATAACTCCTCCAAACCTGTGTACAGTTTCAGCTTGCTCAGAATCTGTGTCTAATCACTGACTAATACTGCTAAGCACTGGAAACTTCATTTGCAGGAGCACAGCTGTGAAGGAGACAGGAAAAAAAAGGAGAGCTTAAAAGACAGTAGAGTTTGTGCTTGAAACTTTGCCTTCCAGTTTGTTTCATGGGTCACTTTACCTCTGTCTAGGATTCAGGTCTCAATATGTTAATGGTGATAGGAGCAAAAAAAACCTCCTTTGTTCTTGATGATGATTTCTTTGCAAGCAAGGTATTTCGTGTCTATACCAGTGAGGAAAAACATGCCAAGGAAGCGGAAAGCTAAGTGACAACTAAACAGGTTAATTTGAGTATGGGGTACCCAGAAGAGTGTTATGCTTTTTGCTCCTTGCTTGCTGATTATGCAGAGCTCTACAGCCAGGAAGACTGAAGTTGCTCTTCTCTTCTGCTAGGATGCACACCTTAGTTTTGAGGAGGTATATTAAAGGGCTGGATAAAAGGTGTATCTTTGATCAAGATGCACCTGAGATGCTAAAAATATTAACCAGATAGAGGGGTTAGATCCCTATGGTTTGCAGTACTAGTACACATGTTACTCAAAAGGCCTTGCATTTGTCATTCCCTCCCCAGGGAGCATCCCCAGTGAATGTGACCATCAGTCTATTCTTAGTTATGACCCGATACAAAAGAGGATAGTGAGGGAAATTCTTATTTTATATGCTTTTCTGAAATAGTCATAACCCTTAAATACAGCTCTAACATGAGTGTATGTGCTCACGTCTTCAAGGAAATTCCCTTACACTGAGTTGGTCCATAGTCTCAATCATTCAAATCCTTCCTCACCCCCTGAAAACCAACCATGAACAAAATGCCTTTGTAAAAGTACTTTCCCTATAGGTTGAATTTGTTTGGTAATTTATTGGTCTGAGAAAGAGTGAAGATAGAAATCAATATATACATTCCATCAGGTATCCAGATATTCTGTACTACTAATGAAATTTAGTTTAAAAACCCTCACCATGCTCATCAAAGGTACAGTATGCCCTGATCCTGTTTAGAGGGAGTGTATATGACACATTCTAAGCTAGAGACCACAAATTTTCAACCTAAACAATTTTATATGATTTTACAATGATTTTATACTTCTATGATTTTGAATCAAACTTATTATACCTGGATATGTGTAATTTGACGATAACTGATCCAGGATTTCTCAGGTGGTTAAAAACCTTCTTGTCAAACACATAGGAGATAATTTGATCATTTTATCCCAAATTAATAAATACAGAATAAATCAGAAAACTTTATATTTCTGATAGGACTTTAGAAACATTAATGTTTTGCATTTGGAATTTTACTACGTGAGGCATATTCTCTCTATCAATATAAATCTCTAATGCCTCCTTAACTATCAAATCTTGTGTCAAGTCAAATGCAAGTTCAGACCCACAAATTTACTACTAGTGGGAACTGAAAGAAAAAGGTGAAGGAAAGAAAGAAAAAGAGAGGAAGAAAGAATAAGAAATAAAACACAATAAACATAGTTCATTAGTTCATATCTATCTATCAAATAAATCAGTAAAATGTTACTATAACAAAATTGTCATGATCATTTATTTTGTTGTATATTAGGTCAGATGGATAATAATTATTTACAAAAAGATTCAAATATCTTTATGAGTTTTATAGGTTGTGCTGAATTTAAAGAAGAATTAATGTTCTAATATAGTTATTTAAAATACTCTATGGTCTGATAGACTTTCTATACTTCTGGTGCAAATCTCCAAATCTTGTTATAATCAGGGGAGCTTTCTGAAGTTATACAAAGTATGGATACAGTGTTTGCACAGAATGTATTTTTAGTAACGGCTTTTTAAAATGCAATAAAGGAAAAATAAACAAAATGAAAATTGAACAGATGAAAAATAGAAGCAGAACACTTTAAAACAGCCTTTGTTATATTTTTTGAATTTTTTGATGACTTTTAAAAGAATAATAGATTTGACCAGAGTAACTCCAAAACACCTGTTTATATGCTTACCAATTATTTAAAACCATGACATGTTTTTTTTAAATTGCTTCTACCTATAAATATGCAAAGGGGTGTTGGACACAGTGTTAGAGTCTGAAGGCGAGTAGAATGACATACAGAAAACACTAAAATAAGAGTTTGCTTCCAGGAAAAATATGTAATTTTTGATGTTTACTCAAATCTTTTATGTTCTCATACTAGTGAAAAAAGATAATTACCAGACTTTTTCTTATCTTAGACATACAACTAGGTTTTAAATGCTTGAAATTTAAACAGGAAAATTAAACATTTTACCTATTACAAAACATTTTACTCAGTAGCAAAGCCTGGTGGAAGTAGCCAGAAGTCTGAAACAAAGACCAAAAAAGGCAGAATGTAAAATAATTTTTTTTTCTGTCATCTTCCTGTGTATGGGATCAGTATTTTATCACTACAAGGTTCTGATTTGTGGTCCTAGTTCTCAACTAGAATTAAAATTCCAGCAGTGTTATCCTGTCAGCATTGAAGGCCAGCAGAATGCTGGGTTGTGTCTGCATGGGCACAGACAGCGTACTGAGGTAGGGCTTGCCCCTCCTTTACTTGCCACTTAGACTACGCCTAGGACCTGGTTTGGGCCCCCAGTTCAAGACCACTGAAAAACTGGAGTTCAAGAGAAGACACCAAGATATTTGGGATTCTGGAGCACTTATCCTGTGAGGAGAGTCTGAGAGTTTGACTTGTGCAGCCTGGAGCAGAGAGGGGCTCCAAGGGACCTAAGAGGAGCTCCCCAGTGGCAATGGGGAGGATATCAAGAAGGCATGAATTTAATGTAGCAGGAAAAGAAGAATTGGTCATCATAAATTGAAATAAGGGGAGGTTCTGATTTTAAGTACAGAAAAATGTTCACTATGAGGATGTTTAGACAAGGGAGCAAGCAACCCAGTAAGCTCCAGAATTTCTGCTCTCCACAACACGGCTAAACAAAGCTCTAGGTAGCATGGTCTTAATTTGATGCTGATTTTGCCTTGAGGAAACACTTGAACTAGATGACTTCCCAATGTCCTTTACAACATGAATTGTCCTCTGTCTGCTTCCAGGTTCTACTGCTTCTTTCAGGATTGCTCTAAAATAGGCTGCTGCATTTTGCATAATACTTCCCTAATACATTAAGTCCCCGTTGTAAGGAACATAATTCATGTTTCCCCCAATCCCTTGGGGTTGCTCTGTATTCTTGAGGGAATGGGACAGTTTTCCCCAAAATAACTATTAAATTAAAGTTGGTGACTCAGTGCAGGCTTTCACATTGATTTCCATATGAAATCATGGTTATTTTTGACTTCTTATTGTGTTATTTTAATATTGCTATTTAATCTCACCTTCTTGTGTTCAATTTCTATGTTATTGAAGCAAAAAAGTCTAAGACCAGATATTATGGAATACCCTGAGTGAATTGTGATTTTGCAAGAGGCCATCAGCCCACTAGCACAGCCCTTTGTAACTTCAGCCAATTAGAAGGATTGTTTTGGTGACAGCAGCCAGGAGGTGGTGACACAGGTTTTACCAATGTGTTTTGCAGGGCTTCACTGAGAGCAGAGAAACAATGACACTTGGAAAGGCAGCAAAGCTCACATTTGGAAAATGCTACATCCATATGCCAGAAGAGTGGCAGCTTTATGCTAATGAGGATATGATTTTCACAGCCCAACTGGATTCCCCCAACTTCAGTTTTGGAAACAGTGGTATTCTTTTGTTGAAAGCTTTCAGTAGCCCTGCTTTTGAGGCTACATGGGAAATCTTTGAATACTCCATGTGCAAAATGCAGGAACCAAATCCCAGGATTTTACTATGGGAAAATTTAGACAATATTAGCAGTACTGTCTCCACCTTCAACTTAAAAGGTTAAAGAGATAATGTGCCAAAAGATGGCATTAATTACATGCAGTACTGTTTCAGAGTCTCATGCCAGTTAAATATCTTCATGAAAACTGTATGAGAATTCTCCACTGTGGGTTTTACAACTGAAAACTGACAATTTTCATTGTTAATGTTAATTACAATTTTTCTTTTCACTGACAATCTTAGTCTATACTGGATTAGGACTTGGTTATGATAGGTGTTTTACAGTCCTCAAATAATGCATTAGGTGAAAGAAAGTGAGAATAAGGGGGAGTGGAGCAGGAACAGATAACAATAGAATATGAACATTTCTTTTAGTGACTGACTCACCAGAGAGACATACAGTCTCAGTGGATGAATTTTAGCCCTAATTAGGACATTGTCAGTGGAATAGTTACTGTACTAATCAGGAACTGTGGCAGACAAGTGGTTTTTTAGACAGGTTATAAAAGATAGATAATGCATAATAAAGTCACCAGAGACCAGACAATGTATTGATGATGATCCCAGTGCTCTTTCCAATGCTGTCCTTTGCATTGAAATTTGGGGCCTATTCTTCTGATAAATGGGCTCCTTACTGTACAGCTATGACCTTTGAATGCCTTCGTTAACATACAACACACTTCCATTTGATGCCAGGATAGCATAAAGAGCCTTACAGGAAGATGAGGGTTATTATTTTTTGTCATCTGCAGAATAATCATGTAAATGTGCCAATGACTGTAATTGATGATTGATTTATGTACTGACCACTCAGGCTCAGTTTTACAAGCTGTTTTGTGCTGTATTTCATTTTAGGAAGAGTGCAGGAATCTCATAGTAACAGAAAAATAAAACAAGCCCAAACAACCAACCCCCCCAAAACAACCATTAAAACTGTTCCAATGCCCACAGCAATAGGATCTCTTATCACATGGTTTCCTTAGGCAGAATTGTTTAAGTCTGGGTGCACCAAGATTCTGTGGAGTAACAGACAGTATCTGTTTTCTA
Source organism: Lanius collurio (assembly GCA_020086605.1). Lineage (NCBI taxonomy): Eukaryota > Metazoa > Chordata > Aves > Passeriformes > Laniidae > Lanius > Lanius collurio. Next base: position 13,501,236 of record JACBWW010000001.1, on the reverse strand, counting down.
CTTAAGGCTGCCTGAGATTTTTCAAGTAGAACTTAGAGCTGAGCTCTCTAACGGCCCCATGTACTCAGAGCTTACTTAACAACCTGAGGGTAGGAAAGCTCTACAGAAAAACCTGGCCAGACTCTATCAGGAGTTGAGGACAACAGCAGGGTCTTGAGTACTGCATTCAGTTTTGGGCCACTCACTTCAAAAAGGATATTGAGTGTATCCAGAGAAGGACAATACGGCTCCTGACAGGACTAGAAAACATATCCTGTGAGGAACAGCTGAGGGAGCTGGGATTGTTTAGTCTCAAGAAGAAGAGGTTCAGGGGGGACCTCATCAGTCTCTACAACTCTCCGAAAGGAGGTTGCAGTGAGGTGGGGGTCAGTCTCTTCTAGCCTGCCTGCAGTGAGAGGACAAGAAATGACCTTAAACTGAGACAGGCAAGATTCAGATTAGATATTAAAAAAAAAAAAAATCAGTATTGGAGTGATCAGGCATAGGAATAGATTGCCCAGGGAGGTGGTAAAGTAACCATCCCAGGAGATATTAAAGAGGTGCCTGGATCTGGCACTAGGTGATATGCTTTAGTGCTTTCAGGGTTACAATGGTAGTGCTGGCTTGATGGTTGGACTTGATGATCTTAAAGGTCTCTTCCAACTTTGAAAATCCTATGATTCTAACATACTAATTGTAATTTCAGTGACTATAGTGTTGAGAAAACTCAACTAGCAATATGTGCCAAGGAAAGTGGGTTCATGCCCTTTTACATGCCAAGTACAAATATCCTACAGCCACTTGAAACAGAAACAGAAAAAATTATCTAGGTAAAAGAAATTACATAGGAAAGATTTTTAATCCTGATAGTATTGTCATGAATATTCCTCATCTTGCCCACAGTACATAGATGGGATGTGTATTTGTTAGGAAGGCAGAATTTAGGTCAGGAGTTTCTGGCCTTTAAGGTATGCAGTTTATGGAAATTAGACTCCCATATCCCATCTTGTGACTTACTACTCATCAGGTTAGGACATTTCAGGAGCTTACACATTTAGTTGATAATGGCAAAACAAATGGCAAACATAATTTTTGGTAGGGTCATTCATCATAACTGGGAATACAGTCACATGGAATATTGTCATCCTCTGAACAAGAATGAAGGAATGAATGAAGGTGGACTTTTTCAATCCATCAGAATCATTGATCTACTTTGCCTTGCTCTATTTCTGAAATTATGTCTGAAATTATTTATTAAATTATTTCCTGTTTTCTTTATTTTCCTTCTTTCCCCATTTTCTCAGCACTGCATTAAGAAAACTGCTGCTTGACCTTCTGTCTTGATGCTTGAGACCTGTGGGAAATCAGTAAATTGCCTAGCATGACAGCAGACCATCCACTAACATAGGGGAAACCCTAAGTGAAATAAATTCAGCTTCTGATACCTGACCTGCCTCACATCCATCAAAGATGATGTACAGAGAGTGTGGTCTTGTAGACAGATGCATCCAAGCTGGTGGAATCATTTTAGAAACAATTCTTCTGAGATAAATGACACCAAGAGCTGAATGAGAACCACATGTTGTATTATGGAAGACAGACAAGGAACGGGGAGTCACTTTTCCAGTCTGAGACTTACCCTACTAGCAGCTGGGAGCTGAGAAATATGAAGTGGAAGTCAGTAGACCTTTTTACTGAGACTGATATCATCAATGTGTTAGTGTGGATGTGTCCAGAACTCATAGTTCAAGTCCAGCATCCACACATGGAAAAGTGCACAGACAGGTTTTCAAACTGAGACGGATTCAGAAAAGCCTACAATGATTACTTGGAATCCAGAAAACTTGTCTTTATTGTGAAAGATTGAGGAAGTCCAGTGTATTAATTTATCCTCTTGTGAAATATCCTCTTGAAAAATAGCTTACTAAGGGTTCACAAATCTTTCCTCTTGCCATGTACATATTCTGCCCTGGAAATCCAAAGAGTTTATGTCTAAGAAGATGAAAGCTTTCTGATATAGCACATCTTTTCATAACAGGATAGTGATAGGGTCAAGTCTGACATCTGGTTATCTGACACTAGAAAAAATTCAAACTGAAATAACTCCAAGCTTGTCAACACTGGGAAAGCAATATTTTTCAATAAAGGTTGACTCAGTCAACTGCTTGTGTTCTAAGTTAAACAGAACTAATTCAGATTCTATAGGCCAAATCTTAGATGGTTAAAGAATGACACTTTAAAGTCAGTATTATAAGTATATAATTGATAAATAATTAATCAGCTAACTTTAATTTACTAGGTGAAAGTAAAACGTAGTAGAAGTAGTTAGCTGTCAGCCTGCCCCCGCCTACCACTCACACACAGGCTGTCCCATGAAGTCCCCTCATTAATGCCTTGTTCAGGTATTATTGATAAAAGTAGTCTATAGATGCAATGGAGCAAAAAATTAAATCCTGTGTTACCTCCAGAGTTAATGGTCTAACAGATCTTATCATGGAAGGTGACAGTCTCTGTGACTGTTATTTACATACAGCTCACTTCTGCCTGGTGAAAAATCTGACGTGGTAGTGAAGGTCTTCTAGTGGCTCAGTTGCTAAGAGATAGGAGGATTTGCTTTGATGCAGATAATAAACAGCTGTTTACACAGCATGTTTGCACATGTTTTAATAGGATTGCTTTGCTTATTTGGGTTTTTTCCCTACTGGTTGCACTGTGTTAACATCTGTCAAACAACAAATAGCTTAACATTAATACCTGAAATGTATTAATATTAATGAAGATGCTGTTTTTGTCACGGGAAGGACATGAAAGTAAATCTCATAAAAACTTTTGTATTTTAATAACTTTTCTCATTTGAGGAAGTTTATCTATTCCTCACATGATTTCTTCACCCTTATGTGTTTATGAGTGATTTTATTCCTTAACTCAAAATCAGACTAAGCATGACTAACACTTAAATGGTTTCATGATTTCTTGAGGTCACAGGTTATGACTGTGCTGTCACATCTGGCATAAATACAAGCCATGCAATTTCATTAAGTAGTTCATGGAATGGACATATTTATGTCTTTAGAGTGATCTAAAGCATATCTTTTGAGAAAGGTACAGGCAATCTGGTATGAAAGATCTTAAGTGAGGAAGAAAACACTGTACCCATAAGAAGTTCCTGTGCTTAATCACATTTCAAGTTTAAAAATCTGCATCTTAACTGTAGTGTGAATATAGGTTTGCTTTCAGACACCGAATACTTTTTAGTGCCTTGATCTGAGGATGACAAATTAGAGCACGTGGTATGTGGCAATACAGTTGGGGGTACATCACAGCACCTTTGTGCAGCTTTATTTAGCATTCTTTAGCAAGTTTTAGAATAGTAAGAACTCTCCTCCACAAATTTACTTGGAATCCTAGGGCAGCTATACGTACCCTGTGGACAGTGGGTTACTAAAATTCTTTCTGGATGTCTTATCTTTGCTTCACCATCACCATTATGATTTCTCCTTGATACTGTGGCTATCAGCCTCTGGCCAATATTTATTTGTTGTATGTCAAGTAGACCATGTGCACTTGATTTCATCAGCTTTTGCCCATTTAGAGCTTTACATGAGTAGTTTAACAATACTCCTGCTTCAATGACTTTAATATAAAAGCCTGGTTCTGTAGTTCTTTGCTTCTAATGGATACAATAACCAGCAGTTCAGGTGTGTGCAGCTCTAGAAAATAGTAGTAATTTCATATTGTACACAGTAAAAACATAAAATTGTCTTACTGCTCTGTAACATTTATAGTTTCCAGAGCTGACAGACCTAAAGTAAATGAAACCACAGCTCTTTCCAATTTTCATGTGAAAGCTTCACATTTTTATTCCCATAGCCTATTTACACTTTTTAGCACAACATAATCTGTTTTCAGCATACCATTTTTTTCCCATAAGCCTACTGAACTGCAATTCATGAATACTTACTGAAGTTGATGTTTTTAATTTTTTTAAAAATTAAAAAGAAATTTTGATGTTAATAAGAAGGGTTTCCTGAAAATAACCTGAAAAAAATACACATGTATATATATAAATGGATAAAAAATATAATTTTTTCTCAGTCCTTCCTCAGTCCCATCATTTCATTTTCTGATACAGATCACTGGAATTTTCAAAGGAATGTTGGAGATTATAATTAATACTGCTTTCCTCAGCAATCTCTTAATTGTATGCTTATTAACTCTGAAATAAGCATTTCTGTTCATTTTGGTCTAATTCATTTGATGCCTTTTCCTGGTCTTAAAATCAAGAGTCAAACATGGTTAGAAGGGAAAAAAGGATTTACCTTGGTATTTATTTTAAGGATCCTTAGGTGCATTGCATCCAGGTTGAATGCACCTCAATAAACACCACAATGTCCACCCAAAAAGATCTCGTATGACATTATAAATTTTACTAATTATCATATCTATCAAAAATTCTCCAATGAGAGGCTTGAATGAGCCACCCCTCCCTGAGGAACCTTTCCCTGGATGTTCTATCTCAGTTTACAGAATGTGTTCTGAAGAGGACCTTGGGGCCTGGGGCACACTCTTCCCTTACCTACAAAGCTTGTAAAATATTGAGTCTCCCAGCTGAACAAACAAGTCCAAGAATGTAGTCAAAAAGCACTAAGAATACAGAAGTTGTAAAAAGGCATAACAGGCATATAAAAGAAAAGGCAAAAAATCTTCATGGCATCATGTTCCTGGACATCTAGACTGTGATCCTTACCTGCTGGTTATTTCCAGCTACCAGACTTGGCATCTCAGCAGTCTCCAAAAATTAAAGGCATCTTTTATTCCAATACACTTATCGTAAGTATATGAAGTTGTGTTTCAGTTTTGGGTTTTTTTTTTTATATCCATGTTTCAGGGTGAGGAGTTCCATACATTGTTGTAGGTCATTTTACATATTACTATACAACAATTCATAAACATGGTAACAAAATTATTGTGAGGGAGTAGAGACTTGTCTATACTTGAAAGTTAGTTTAAGTTAATTTTTGGAGTAAGGTAAGGTGTGAATTTTAAGTGTGGTAACTATTTCTGTTGATGTGCTGAAAAGTGAGGGGATGATGGGGCTGGATATTTGGCCACGGTATTTCCATCAAAAGCTTTTATAATAACAATATGATAGGGTATAAAGGTCTTGTATAAAATGGCTGCTACTTGAATCAGTACCAAGACTGTTATTGTCTATTTTAATTTTAAAAATATCTTATTGCTAAAAGAAAGTGATATGAACATCATGTTGTTGCAAGATGGATATATGTTTAACTACATTTAGCTAATGCCCGTGTCCTGTAAAAAACAGTGTTCAGTTGGAATTATCTGTATCTTATAGGTATTATTATGAAATAAGCCATAAATCAGCATGGAAATGATGTATAAAGAAAAGCAAGAATCTATAATTTTTCTTTTTTTTTTTTTTTTTAATTTCATATCAAAAGAATTAGCAAAGGGGTGTGTTGAAGGACACAATATATTGTGATGGTGCAGATTTACTTTACCCTACTTCTCAAGGTGGGATGGAAGCTTATGGATTTAAAAACTTTATCTATCTAGGCTCATATAAAGGTCAGGCAATAAGGTAGGGACCTGCAGCAGACTTGCATCTAAAGCACTACTTTTAACAGCTTGATTGCTGGTGAGATTTTCAGTTTCCTTTAGCTGGTTTCTGGAAGCATAGCTCAGCATTTCACAGCTTTTGATCTTCACTCTCTCACTGCTTTGGATGTCTGGTAACTTTAAAGAACAAATTATAATTGCAAGAATCTTGAATAATCTGCTGTCTACTAACAGCAATGCAATTTGGGCTAATCAGGGGGATATAAATGGCTTTCAGGAAGACCTCACTGAGCACCATGTGGTGTTCAAAGTGGGGTTCTGATTCCAGCTTCAGTAGAGTTTGGCAGGAGGTGGGAGCATCTCAGAAGTGCCATGCAGCCTTGAATTTCCAGCTCTGGCAAGTCCATTACCAATTTCAAATCCAGATTCTTGCTTAGCTCACCTGGCATGGTGGGTCCTGCTGGGTAAGGGAGAATATCACCTGCAAGGAGAGAGGGTGTCTGCTGAGGTCCTGCATTCTGCTGAGTATGGGGGCTCCAGCATCCAAATGCAAAGTCTTTACTCTGTGAACAGAACATGGCTCTGGATTTCCAGTGAGCTCAAAGTAACTTGGGACGCAGTATTGAAAACCTGGACTGGTAGAGAGCTAAGACACTGCTGGCTGCAGATATATCCTGCATTTTTGGAGAACAGCACCCATGGAGCTAGCAGCTTCATAGTGCAGTGGCAATAACAGTATAAGTGACCTGATATGTTTTCCCTGAGTTTGTCTAGCTCCCTGCTTCAGGCATTTGCCTCAGGGATAATGCAATCTGTTTTTATGCAGGAGTAGTAGCCACCTAAATAAAAACCTACTCAAGAATCACAGCAAATGTTCAAAAATTATAGCAAAAACTACCAGACTGTCTTGCAGAGAGGTGCTTCCACATGTCTTGGTGTTAGACTTCGCTGCTTGTGAAAATTTTACAAAAAAATTAATTGGCACTAATTTCTGAGTCTCAGCTGTAGTCAGGCTGTGTGCTTGAAGCTGACACTTTCTTGCATCTAGAATTTTGAGGTGTCTTCATTAAAGGAATATTTGGCTGTTGCATGCATGAAGTGAGCTTTACTGGCTGTGTCTGTGCAATCTGCCCTGAGCAAAGAGGAATCCAGGGAGAAAACTCTTGCCTAGCTTCTGGAAGCTAAAGAACAATAAACTGGCATAATCTTCTCACTGACTTCAATGAAAAGGAAAGTTGAAAGCAGTAAGCAGAGCCTACCTGCTTGTCCTGTGACACCATTTAAAGTGCTTGAAGACTGCATCAATTTACTCTCTTTTACTGTGCGAGACTAGGCAGGGACTTGGCAGAGAATCTGCTTTCCTTTCGTTACGTTGGTGCTGAAATGAATGTTACAAGCTGGCATCTCTTCTATTTGGGACATAATATTGTAATAAGCAAACAAATGATGCATCTCTAAAATTATGTACAAAGAACTTACTCTGGTTAAATTTATTCACTGGATATTATGTGTTGAGTTTAATTGTGTTGCTCTTCTCTATGTCTAAATTGACTAAAATTACTTTTACTGATATTATATAATAAATTCCAAAATAATCACATTTTGCTACAGCATTTAGTGCCAAGTACTTTTCTGCACAGTGCAGCCTCTGTTTTTGCAAAAGGTATGTTTCTATCCACCTGGCAGCTCGTTCTCAATTCATGTGCATTTAGTTACAGCTGGCACAAAAAGTAGAGTTTTCCAAGGACACTCTGCAGACTTGTCCAGTGGAAATAATAACCTCTAAAAAATTTTTCGTGATCAAATTTTGTTTTCTCAGGCCTGTTTTGTCAGATCATGGCCTCAGGTAGAAGTGCTGGAGCTGCCAGTGTGACATGTCTAACTAGAATTACATAGAAGGTAACCAAACAGCTTTTAAGTAGCAGAATCCTTCTGTTGATTCCATTGCACGGTCAGCATTAATGACATTCAGTTATTCTCATAGAGGTATGCTGCCCATCCTCCAGATTTTGTTTTTAAACTTCTAAATTTTTAGTTGTTTTTTTTGGAATTTGCTGGTTTTGTTTTTTTTGTTTTGTTTTGTTGGTTTTTTTCTACCATTGCAGAAGTTTTAATCTGAGGGGTATATCCAGAGACTTTAAACTCTTGAGAGTGTGCCAGAAAATTAGGAACAATGTTAAAACAGTAGAGAATAGCAATCTATAAAATAGCCTATATAATGTAGTTTAAAAAAATGACAAGTGCTTTAAAAAATAAAAAAATACCTTATAGCCTCATAATATGTCCTTGTCACATTTAGTAAAGTTTTTCTTCAGGCGTGTAATTGCAGTAATTCTGTCAGGCTGCCAGAAGAGTGAAACTGTTGCTCAGGAAGGTAAAATGATTTGTACAGACCAGTCTGGGAGAGCAGTGGCATCAGGAGAAATAGATTAGAGGCCTTCTGAGCTCCAGGTAAGTGTCTGAGCAATGCAGTGACAGAGATTTTCCACCGTCCTTCCAGTGCTCACAGGAGCACTCAGGAGTTAAGATCCTGTGCAGTGCAAGCAACACATTACTGGAGTCCTCACTGGTTAGCTAAACATATTGACAAATATCTACCATGATGTGCCACAAGTATCTTTTTATAATATTCTGACTTAAAACAATTGATATTTTAAAGTTTGGGTTATTTGGACTTTTTTATATGTTAAAATGTATAATTTGAAATGGGGATTGTGTGCATATGCAGTCGGATAATATACCAACAGTCACTCAGAAAGTTTTCAAGTTGCACAAATTGGTTCAGCTGCTGTGTATAAGGCATTGTTTTGTTCATACTAGTATTTTGAGATTCTTAAGTGAACAGCTAAAACAGACACTGAACTCACAGTAACAATTTGCAGTCAAGTAGGGAGGGTAAGTTTGTGCATCTCACTTGCAAGACAGTCTAAGCTGTGAGAGGCTGCATTAACAAAGACAGATACAAGAAAGTTGTTAGTGTTCTATAAATTAGACAATAGAATCAAACCAAATTAATGGAATTAGAAAATAATCCCACTTCCATAGGTTTTTCTGCTCAGGCTACAGTATTATAGTAATCACGACAGAAGTAGTAATGGCAACCTTAAACAAGTGAAAAAAATCTGCAATGGAATGTACCTTTAAAAAGGGACCTATGTAAATTTTTAAAATCAGCCTGAAGTTTGAGGATGAACAAGGAAAAGTAAGATTTCCTGCAAATGCCTTGCAAGGCACTTCCTCCAAGAAGGGATTACTCGAAAAATCATATTATGCCATAGCTGTTTGCTTTGTGCTTCAGTATTAAGAACCTCAAAGTAATAAACCCCTAAATTAGCAAAAAATAACCATTCCAAGCAAATGGAAAGTAGAATATCTTTTCAACTGGGTGTTGGATTTTTTTTAAAAAATTGAAATAATGAATTACTATCTTGCATTGTTAAAACTTCTGTCAATGATTGCATATGAACACTTGATGTAACATTTTTACACCCAGTACCTCTTAGATATTGTTTTAATAACTATCTCTATCTCAGTTTTTCTACTTGGTTGCACAGATGTATACCAGCAGCAATGCAGCTGAAATTAACAAAGCTCCAATGCTGTAAAACCAGTCTAGAAGACAGAAGAATTAAGTTGTGGAGCCTCTTTCTCTTCCATTTCATGACAGAGTAAAACCACTGCAAAACTATTGGATTAACTGGCAATCTATGTCATTTACATGAATATTAATAGAGAGTAGACAATTTTTTTTTTTTATTTCCACTAGCGAGTAATAACTGTGGCCTTATGTCTTACCTTATAAAACATATGCTCTCCATAACTCCTGTCCATGCAAAACTGGCACACATAAATTGCAGATTAAAACTCCAGTAGAACTGAACCTCTATTGCATAGGTTACTAATACGGTCCCAAGGCTATGATTTGCAGTCAGATTCTTAAATTTAAGGACTAACCTGTACACAATGCATGCTTAAGTTCTTATGAAGTTATTTTAAAACTAGTCATCATGATCAGTAGATCCTTATGAATTACTCAGCCTAGCAGCCATCAGATATCTATTTCACAATGAGAAAAACTGCTTTTCTAGTCTGTGTTAGATCTGCACTGACAAATTTAGGAGTGTGTGTGCCAATATAACAGGATGGCTCACTGACATCAAAGTGAAATGATTCAGAGACATGACACAGCACTGCCTCCTGCTGTTCTAGCCAGCACCAATCCCTATGAAAAGGCCATTTGAAAAAGTAAAGCTTGGAGCTCATGTTCATTCTTTTCCTCCTCTTACAGAGAGTACTGATTTTTCTTATGGGTTTACCCTCACCTTTCCCAGTTGCCTTAAAAGGATGAAGTGGAGAATTCAGAGGGCACAAGAAAGGAGAAAGAGTCTTTGAAAAATCTTCTCAGAAATCAAGCCCCATACATTCTTTACTCTCTCATATAAAAGACAAAAACTGTCCCCATACCAGGAGTGCTGAGAAATTATTCTCTTTCATACAATAGTAAACATTGATGAAAGGGATGAAGGCACTCTAGATATATCACTATAAATCACTTTAGGATAAACAGTTAACAGGCATACCTTCTACATAATACTAATAATGCATAGTGTTATTAATAATATCGAAAATCCCTGCTTGGGATTCCAAGAAATATATGGAATTAAAATATTTTTATAGCTCATAAATTAAATTTTAATGCACAGGAAGTGTAAAGATTATAGTATGAGAAGGACTCAAAAAACCTGAATGTGTTTCTCCAAATTGCTTATCCCACAAACCTTCAGATTGAAGTGGTTAATTATTAGTCCATTTATTTTTAATATGATTAGTTATTCTTGGTTGGGCTTCCTCATCCATTATTTCATGTGCTGGTACTGAATATTTTTCTTTCAACAGCATTAACAAAAATTGCTGTATATGAAGTGACAGTGCTATCTTCTTTTTTTATTTTTTTTTCACAGTTCTAAGGAAAAAAAGCTTTGATTTGTGATTTACTGATGTAGTTATCTTTCAATATTTCAGGCTTCATATGTTCATTCCAATTTCTTTAACATTTTCTATGAATGCCATCAATGAGTTTTCAGTGGTCTTCTTCCAAATCATTTGCTATTTATCTATTTCATAAGGAAGTTTCTCAAGATTGCGATCTAAAATCACACTACCAATAGAAAAAAATTACTTTTACCTTTTCGATGTTTATAAAAGTTCTGCATTGCTAAATCTAAGTGTTCATTCTTATCTGAATGGGTGTTATCTAACTTAATCCATTAGATTCATCTGCTTTTCTTCAAGATGTAATTTAGCAAGCAGAGCAACACTCTGCTCTCCACTCAGACTGCAGAGTTCACCAAGGAAATTGTATAATAGCCAGTGCAATTGCTTTCTCTAACACCATTTCAAAGGATGAGAGACCATGCTGGAAACCTCAGATCATGTCTTATCCTGCTATCAAGGCATGCAGACCCCAGGCATAGAACAGCCTTATTGGCCATGGCTGTTTGAGAAAGCCTTATCTCAGTCTACGGTTTTAGAGGTCTACCTGTTTGATGCTTCACTCTTCCCTGATTGTGGTGATGAATGCTACATTGCACTCAAGAATGATGAATTTGTTTTAGATCTCTGAAGAATCAATGGTTATGGCTTCCACCTAAAGCTGATTCTACATGCCAGGGCTTTCTGCATAAATGTTAGGTATCACCTTGCTGACACTAAGATGAAATTTATCAGGAAAGTGGAAAAAAAGGACTTTTGCACTCTGTGAACATCTTTAAAGCAAATTGGTATTTTACATTGCACTGATAATGTTTATATTTCACATTTAGAGAATATCCTTCACAGGATCATCTCAGCAGGTACTTTAAAAAGAATTGCACATATCAATGCATAGACTCCCTTCAGTCCACCTTGTTTGGGTTTAATCCTGATTGTGTCAACCATTCAGTCCTAATCGATCTATATCATGGTATGTGTCTTCTGTGAAAGTACATGAAAAATCTTATTCATGTGTCTTTATGTCAGAATTAAGATACAAATTTCAGAAGAGGTAGAAATTTGTCCAAATACTGTACAGATGCTTCTCTCTGTTTTCATCATTGCCACGATCCCTGCATCTCTTTTGTCTGCCTTCAGATTAGTTTACTTTATAAAGAAAGTTGTTCTGTATATAGAAGGAACTGATTTTCTGTACCAATATAATATGATTTTAATTGTATTAGACTACAAAGTCTTAGACAAAAGCATGGCTGTACTGTTCAGACTTGAGATTAAAGTTCTCTTTCCTTTCTTATGATAAACCAAATGACATGGATATGTTGTGAATGTATTTGCCCGCAGCAATTTCCTATTTTAAATTCATAAATACAGTGTACTGTGTAAGAAAAAACCAAACCAAAACAAACCAAAACAAACCCCAACTTTTCCCTGTTCCATATAGTACATATATAATACACAGGGTCCTGTGGAGGTCACCTGAAGTGCATGACCCATTTTGAATTCCTTCAGTCTGCATGATTTTGTCAGGCTTAAGCTGATGATTCTGACAATATTTCTCAGCATCCTCTGCTGAACATTTAAAACTGGCTTCCTATGGCTTTTCATACTGATGCTAGCTTCCAACTTGATGAAGTGAAGTCATAATTAAACAAAAAACATCCCATAGATAATAATAAAATATTAGTCAGCCTATCATTTGAGCTGCCTGCAGGCATTTTAGATGCTTGTTTTTATTTGTGTTACGTGGCTTTTCTATAATACTAATAACTTTATTTTTCCTGTACATCTTTCTCTAATTCCTCTCAGATGATGTCAGTTTATGAGACTAGTTTAATTCCCTCAGATGTCTTTCCAGGACTCAGTGACCTCACTCTGCAGGACTGGACACTTGGAATGTGCAAGTGTGCAGTAAACTTCCTGCCTCTTTGTATCAGCTCTCCCGAGGTCCTTTCTGCAAGTCCAAATTTGTGAGGGAAGAAACTGCAATGATGCCAGAAAGCTGCTCTGAAGTCCTTGATGATTCTCAGAAGCTATTTTGCTTGTGGGGCCAGCCACTCAATTATGGCTGAAATTAGTTCAGTGATTAATTTTGGTTTGCAAGCATAAAAATAGAAAATGTTTTGAAATTGAGGGCTGTACTCAAACTGTAATTTGAATACACTGAAGAATGGTTTCAACTGTGGGGTCTAGGGGCTGTTCCATTTTTACATAAACGCTGAGACTGCAGACTTGTGTCAAGACCTCCCTGCTGAAAACTTCAAAGGCATTCCTTCCAGGCAGAGAGTTTATTCTAGAAGAATGGAAGTTCCTCCTTGAAGTTCAAAGGGTCATTGCTAGAAAACTCATTATCTGTAGGGACTTTTGACTTAGGTAAAAATCTAAAAAATAGTAAAAATATTTCCAATGCTCACAAGGTTACAGGATGTGGGCATTAGTCAAGAAAGTGAATAAAGGGTAGAAAATTTTTTAGGGGAGGGAGAAGTAGTGGGATGAGGTATGTGAATGTGCTTACAATATAAAGAGATTTTTCTAGTAGGGCAAACATTTTTTATTCAAAGCATCTAAACTTGATCTCAAAGTCAAACAAAGGCTGGTGTCAAAATTGCTTTCAAAGAGCTATCAAGGAATGAGGGAAGATTCCTTGTTGCTGGGGAAAAATCCAAAAGTGGAGGAAAGTCAGCCAAGTATATATTAGCTAAACTTTCTTTTTCCTGTACTTTGTTCAGGGACAGATAAGATATCAGGAGTTAAGATGCCTCAAGATATGGCAAGACCGGAAGAATGGAGATGAGGTTAAAAGCTTTCTATATATACAGACTGCTCAGTACCAGCACTATTCCTTCCTTTTCAGAAAATAGTAATTTTCTCCTCAGTAGCACTGCCTGCTTCAATATCTACAGTCAATTGCTTGCTCTTTGCATTCAATGTGCTCTTCTACTCAGAAGCACATATGCCAAAAGACTAATTAAAGTTATAGCGTGATTAACTCTGTGTGTTGGGTACCACCACATACAGTTCCAGAACCTAAAATAGTGAGAGCAGAACTTTCTTGTGTGAAAAAGAAAACTTTCTCAGTGGTTGATGTCACCTGACAGAAGGCACAGAATGGCTCCCACCAACCCAGCAACCTGACCTTTTTTCTTGTGCATATTATATCACTAACACACTTCAGAAAACTAATGAGTATATAAAAAAAAAAAAAAAATCCTCAAAAATGTATCCCACCCATCTATTTCTCACGGACAAGGATAAGAAAGCAAACATTTGGCAGGCATCAATCAGAGTCCCTGTCACTTAGCTGAAGTGAAATCTGTGAGAACCTCTGGAGGTCAGGACCTATATACACTGAATGCTCAGGCCATATCTGCTCTCACAGAGCTACCTATCAGTGCTAAATCTAGGGCACAGGTTATACTGACAGGCAGTCAGAATATTTAACCAGTTTTTATGCACCCTAGAGAAGAACAATTTATGTCTATATTTAGCAAGTTAAGCATTTCCAGGTACTCTTGTCAGTACTACAAAATTTCTAGAGTGACTGCTGACACACTTTTGGCTTGAGTTTTCCCAGGCAATCTTCCCAGAATTTTGTTTGCAAAATTTAAGTGTTAACACAGGGAAGAAACTATTCTCCAAAATCAGACCAGATATTCTGAAGAGCCAGCAGAGAGTTTGGTCCCCTTTAGTCTTGGGAAGACAGAACAGGTGCTGACACTGTGTCAGTTAACCAGTAGAATGAGATGTATTGTCTAAGCATGCTGAGCCCCTGAGCCACTACTGAATCAGAAGGAAAAATATTGGCCATTGTATTTCTTGCCACCTCTCATGTGGAAATGTGTCTTTTTTGCACACTTACATTCTTTATGATTACAAAATGGTTGAAATGGTATTTTTTTCCAAAATATTTTGATTGTTTTTTCAACGTAAGTTACTAAATTTAATAATTAGCAAAAGATTAAGAGAGCTTATTGGCTTATTTATGTCTGTGTATGTGTATAGTTAACAATAAATAAAGAAACAATTAAAATTGTCTCTTCCAGACCTTTGTTGAAAAATGAAAGCTAAAAGGTCATATTTCAAAACAATGAATATTAGGATTTTTTTTCTGACTGCTGTACCAGTAGCAAGTAACTGGAGTTAAGTAACTAAATGGGAATGTATCACCTGGTTCACAGATTTATGTTAGACTATCATTCTGATAGTATCATAATTTATTAAAAAAGAAAATAGATTGAGTTCTGATTGAAGTTAATTTAAATATAATTATTATCATCCATGTGAGACTAAAATGGCTGCTCACCATTTATATTTTGAGTTGAGATGGAATCACTTTTCTTCCATTCAAGTTTTTCACATTCACTCCATATGAATGTAATTAACTCATGGGGATCCTTCAACACCTATATTTTGGTCCCTCAACTACAGCTGTAAGTTTGATGTGATTTTAATAATATTTGTGCTATGTAATAGCTCGTAATAGGCTCCAGAACTATTTTACTCTCTAAAATGTACTTCTCCAAAGGATTCAACAGCAAAGTGTATGTTTCAGCTACATGGAAAATAACTGAGCATGAAGCTTTTAAAGTTAATGCTATAACACTAAAATATTGGAGTATCTCACTTTATGACATGAAAAGTCTTTATAGTATTTTAATACTGCAATTATTTTTAGTTAAATGATAATGGCTGATGGTTGTCATAGTTTCCTGATTGAATGTTATAGAATGTTATCCAATTTTTATGACTTTTTAAACTTTATATTTTTCTTTCACCTACTAAAGAGTAAAAGGAAGTATGACTTAAAATCAACAAGTTAAAATAACTCTGCTATAACTCCAACTGAGATACTTTGGATTCTTAAACATTTCCCAAGAGACTTGAAAAGTCACTTGGAAAATGTAAGTGGAAGTGTCCTGAGTATGATATAGATATATATGTGTGTATATATATTTATTTATAACCCATGTTTTTTATTTTGAAGTTTGAAAAAGAAGATATTAAGGGTTGCATTGTATTGTCATAATCAAACTGATTTTTTTCATGTTCTCCTTAGTTTGTATTTTATACACCAAAACTTAATTCTCAAATCATTCTTCAAATTTATTGTCAATTGAATCTAGACATAGATATGAATTTAATTTTTGTATGTGGCATCTCAAGATTAATCTTGTTATGTCCTCACAGATGACCATGCTTGGATTTAGTGTCATGGTATTGGCATTCAGACCTCCACCCACACGCTCTCTCACTCCCCCTCCTCAACAGGATGTTGGGGGTAGAAAAAAAGGTGAAAAAGTTCATGGTTAGAGATAAATACAGAGAAATCATGTACCAGTTATTACTGCAGGCAAAGCAGAATGAATGTGGGGACAATTAAATTTATTGCCAACAAAAAAAGATTTGTACAATGAGAAACAAAGAAAAACTAAAGCAACTCTTCCATCCCACTTTTTTCCCCTCTAAGGCTCAACTTCTCTCCATTGCCAAGTCCCCTAACTCTCCTACCCGCCGAGGGGCAGGGGGAGGGGGAATGAGGACTGTGGTAAGACCATCATATCTCTGCTCTACAGCTCCTTCTCCCTCTCACTTTCCTCTGACTCTGTGGGTCCTTCCACAGGCTGCAGGGAAACACCTCCTTCACCATGGTGTCTCCATGGGCTGCAGGGTGATCTCTGCTCCAGCACATAGACCATCTTCTCAAATTCCTTCTCCCATCTTAGTGTTCCCAGAATTGTTTCTTCCATTTCCCCCCACCGCTCCATGATGTCATCTGGTGATTTTGCCATTTCTTAAATATTTTCCCCAATGCCACACTCACCTTGTGTGGGCAGCTCAGCAGTGCCCTGTGGTGGGTGGCTGGATCAGGCTGGATCCAGCTGGATCCGGCTGGAACCGGCTTCCCCTCACGGAGCCGCGGCTGCTGCCTGAGCCTGGGTATCTGCAACCCGTAAAAACGTCCTTTGATTTCAGCTACAGCACTTTAACTATTCATGAGGTTTTGTTTCTTAAAAATATCTAAGCATGGTGGAATTTTATTTTACATTGTTCTGAAAGAATTAAATATCTGTTTTTTATTTATTTGCGCTTCTTAGCTCTCTCCTTATTTCTTCTTCTTTCTTAAAAGCTGATAAAGCCTCAGAAAAAGAGAGACATTATTTTTTTCTTTAATTCAACCTGAATGTTCTGAATGATCAGAGGATCCAGAAATGAATGGATCATACCACAAAATGGTGTAGTCTCTTAGAACCAGAAGTGTAATGCAGTCTATGATTCTATGACATTTTAAAATAACTGTAAATATCAGTGGATCAGCCATGATTTTTCTAAAGCTTTCCACCCTGAGAACTCCTGGATGATTTTGAAATCCCTAGGCACAACCAACATCAAAATAGCTGAAAATTTTATTGTAAAGGGTATGATTATGAAGACATGTTTATAGGACATCCTCTGGTTAAGTCTCAAAGAACTAGAGAAGTAATTCCATGCAACTACATGGCTGAAAATTGCAATCACATGACACATTTTTATCTTTGATCAGTAATTAAAGGGTTTTGTTTCTTTTCATTCATCACTAGTTTCCTTCTCAATTTCCTGCAGTCATTCAGGTTAATCAATGATTTAATCATGTTATCGTTCCATCAGTTTAGTCTCAAATCCTTTTGTGAGATTTTTGCAGTTTAATAGAGCTAATTTTCAAGTTAGAAAGATCTGAAGAGATCAAGATTAAGATCTATCAAGACCCCACATAATTATCCCCTATTGATTTGCAGTCTTGAATGTAAAATCTCAGACTTTCATTTGAGATCTTTCTGTCTGTTTTCATGGGTGCCTTCTCATTCTTTCTGAGGATCTTGTTTAGGAAGATCATTTTTCCCTTGCTTTGTTTCTCATTTCCCATGACAATCTTCAGCATAGTAAGAGCGGGATCAAATATCTAATGACATTCAGAAATTACAGATCAAGCCTTCAGTTTTACCATTTGCTCTGAATGCTCAAAATTTCCATCTTCATCTGCTCCATTAAAGAGCCCTGATAATCTCCTGTCCAAATTAAACAAGATGTAGGACTTTCAATTCACACTTACTTTTACCACCCTTCCTATTAACACTCTTCCTCAACAATATATGATAAAGGTAATGAGAAGTAGTTACACTGATGCAATTATTTTAAATAGAATGAAGTAATTTTGAAATTATTTATTTGAGGCTCAGCATTTTGGCAGTAGGAGGTTTTATTGAGTAAATGGCTGCTCAGTTGTTGCTTACCTTAGGATCAGATCTTGCATTTCCTAGGGCTGCAGAAAGCCACATTTTGTTTGACAATCATTTTGATATTTTATTGTACCTTTTTAATCTTTTTCATGTCTTACTTGTGGGACGGGATTAATAGTTGCATCTAATAAGCAAGATGTATTTGTGTCATAGATTTAAGCAGGGATAATGAGGTTTTCTTGTTTTCTTTCTCTGTTTGCTTCCTTTTTATCCCTAATATTTATTTTTTTCAAATGGTTAGTGTGCTGGTTTCCTAGAATTATTTTCAATATGATTATAATCTCATTTTTGAATGGGAATAGTAAGACGAGAGCTCATCACTCTATATGTATGTCAAAGCTTGTTTCACTCCTTCTACATTTCTTTGCATTTATCACCATCCAGTCTTGGCTGTCAGATTATTGCCCAGTCACTCAATACTATAAGAAATTCCCACATATTTCCACATATGACCTTTAGTTTTATCACCCTGAATAACACATAAATAAACTTTGTCACTTCAGTATTTGCTCCTTTTCTACCTAACTGTGATCAAAACCAAATCCAGGCATAGATTCTACTGGGATCTAAGTGGAAATTCTACTGAAAATACCTGCCATTGATTCCTACCTTTTGCCTTATCCTTCAACCAGGAATTAATTTAATTAAACTTTTGAAAAGATTGTTAACAAAATAATCTTTCAAGATTTTAGAGTTTGCTGTTTTGCATTGGATTATTTTTCCAAGAACTCTTAACACACCTGGAACAAGTGTTCTCCATTACAATATCCAAGCTATTTCTCCCTCATCATATCATAGTTATGTAGCATCTGCTAATTCAGCTCATTCTTATTGTTTCAACCAATTTACTTGATATAGAAGTTTTACTTCATTGATTTCTTTCTTCCTAGACATTACTTTACAATTTGGCATCACATTTATTACCTTCCAATCCCCACATTCTAATGCTGTTTTAAGTGTTAATGTGCTCTGCAGAACCTAGTATTTTGATGTTTTTTTTCAAGTTTTTGGGTGACTCTTTATTTGTTCTATTCTTCTTTTTTACTATTTTTCTGTTGTTGTTCCTTTTGATGTTCTTCTGGCTAATTTTCTTTATGAAATTATTGCAGCCTGGGAATCCTTCCCCTATATCGAGGAATTAATTTAGATTTTCTAGCATGAGCCTGTATTTTCATTTGATTTAGTTTCAAATTACCATATGTCTTGGTGTGCAATATATTTCAATTAAGTACAGATCACAGACTGCTTATGTGTTAAACTGAACCTTCAAAAGATAAAATAAATTGCATAGATGTACACAAACATTTAGCAGAGCTGGTAAAAAGTAATAAATACTTATGACAGGAAATTTCCTTCAAATCTAAAATCTGAAATGAGAACTCCAGAACATATGATTAAAGAAAATATACACCAATCAAGTCTAACTTATATATAAATTTTAGTTTTGGGGAAAAAATAATCTAAGCTTTTCAGGATGGTTCTTTAGGGATGACAATTTCCTCTTTAAAGACTTCAAGCAATTACACCAACTTTTGAGACACTTCTTAACAAAATATTACCACAGGTCTTTTACAGAACTATAGGTTTTTCAGGCTGTAGCATCTTTATCTGAGCTTTGCTCTGTCTCCCGTAGGCCAAAAGCTCATAAATCTTTATTTTACCTGCCTGCTGAGAAAGCCAAGAGGGACTGATTCAGTTTATGTGGCCCGATTCATCCTCTCCTTATTCCCTTTCCATAAATACGCCCAAAAGTATTGTTTACTCTAATTTCTTCTCAAGTTCTCCCCTATAATCCTGCAGATTTGCTCTTGGTAGAGGAGGAAATTGAAAGAGACAAGAGGTTGACTTGTAGGGTTTTTTTTTACAAAAAAAAAAAAATAGAGGGAAGTTGTGCATGAAAGACTGAGTAAGAGAGGAGGAAAGCAATGGATAATACCAGGAAATTTGAACCATGTGAATAGTGGCAGATAGCTGGTGTCTACAGGTGGTTTTTATGCAAAATTTGAGTACTCTAGACAGCACATGAGTGCCAGGGGAAAAAAAAAAAAGGGAGGTGGGGGAGGAGAGAGAAAGAGGGATCACTTAAAAGTAATTAAGAAAAATCTCTTTTTGGTTTCAGTGAAAAAGCCCAATCCTTTGCAGCATGCATTATAGCGTCTTCTCCATTTCACTTTTTTCTGTTAACTTTTAAAACTGTGGGTTTTTTTGGTTCCTCAATTCAAACACATGGAGAGAGTGACTGCTAAAGACATTGTGAAAGTTTTAGCTGGCAATTAGAAGACAAATACGGGCAGTTTGAAACAATACTTATTGGTTGTCACTGTTTTTCTGTTATTTTCTCTTGAGCATAACTTGATTTCCTGTCTTTTTCTTCCTTAACATACACAAGAATCCCTCTCTTTTTCTTAAACATTTTTGCACAAGTGTTCTATGTTTCACACAAATTGTTATTCAAAGCCATAGTTTGTTTCTTCTCATGCAGTTAATGGACAAAGATTTCATCATTAACAGGTGCATACAGCTGTGCAATATTAATCCTCTTTCAATTCACAGCAAGAAGGCAAAATTCACTGACTTTTACAGTTGCTAGTTCAGAGGTCTTTAAGACTGGTCTCACAAATACTTTACCCTGCATCTTGCTGTCAGAAGAGATTACCTTAGGTTTTCATACAAATTACACAGTTGAGCAAGCTGAGAGTACATAAATAGTCTGATTTTTGTATATCAATTAAAACCTGTTAGCTGGATTCAAATATGTTTGAAAAAAAAAATTAAATTTAAAGATGCATTAATGTAATAGATTTGTGCAGAACTAGTTGCATATATAATATTAGAAAGCCTCAGACTGTTTTTTCTTTCTTTCTAGGTTTTGCTTTGATGATGCCGAAGAACACTTGAAAACAATTGATGAATGCAAATTTGTGCATCTTTTTCACCATTTCCCTTGGGAGCCAACTGTCAACACTGATAAATAAATAATACACCAGATTTTTCATGTTGTGCAGTATATCTCATTTCTGTGTATTTTTATAATTGTATATATAAATGTAATTTTTCAAGTACTAATTTCAGTTGTTGGGTTTTAAAAGTCCTGTGAAGACAGCTACTGATGTTTTTGTAGGAAAAGCATCCCATGTTCCTGTCTGTATTCTAAGAAATATACCCTGTGTATGCAGATCTTGTCTTTTTTGCTTCAGAAAGATTTTATTCCATATGCATATTTTTTTTTCCATAGAAATTATTTTTAGAAAATAAAAATGCCTTGAAGGTTTTGTATACACTGTAGAACATAATGGAATTTTGTCACACCTATTAGCTAAACTTGGGACCTCACAAATTCGGAGAAACCGACTAATTAAGAATATATATTCTGTTTTAAAAAGAAACATGTACTATATACTTTTACAGTAATCTTTTCTGGTTTTGGTGCCTCTTGAATTTATTTCTCATAAATGAAATCATAAAAACCATTTGAGAATATTGGTGATGAAAGCTCTTTGAAACAGTGACACTTGTCATGTTCTCATCTGCCTCCTGTCAAATGCTGTTGAAAAAAAATCTAAATTATTTCCTATGCTCAGTTTTCTGGAATATGCATTTTTTCCAAAGAGCAAAGTCATATCCTAACTTTCTGTTTTTAATGCTAAGAACAAAAAGGTCAGCTTGAAGTCAGTATCTATAATCATATTTTACACTCTACTTTAGCAACTGTAACTGAAATGGTTAGAAATATTTGGTTTTGGTTTAACATGGAGGTAAAGGAGAACAAGAAGTACTTGGAATTTTCTATTTAAACTAGCCTAAGCGTGGTGTGTGATAGATATCAATGCAGGAAATGGCCTTGCTATTTCCATAGATGCAGATTGATTATACCTAAGAAAATATATACACAAGCCTTCTGGAACTTCTAAGGCTAGGCTGTGCTTAAGGTGACTTCCCAATGGGAAGATCTATTGCCTTATAAAAATATTTAACAGATGTGCTGCCCACCTCTGCTCCCTTACAAAGTTATTGAGTTTAAAATCCTTCACTTTGCTAATCAGTTGTAGCTCCGCTGAGTTTAGTAGAAATCGTCTCCACCTCAAGGCTAACAGCTGAGAGGCAGAAATGTGTCTTACTCTGTTAGCTGCATTTCCCACAGGATGAAGGTGTTTCAGCTATGGGTCGTACATAGGAAGATTCTTTGGTTTCACTGTTGAGGAAGGCTTTCAGCACTAGGAGAGCTGAGGACCATCCCAAGAAGGCTGCCCTCAAAAAGAGCGTTCCAGGATGCAGGGGAGACAATAATCGGAGTATTTGGAGGATGGCTGGTGGTGATCAATTCATCCTGCCTGATATTGGACATTTACATGAGATGTTAAAGAAAACAGTCCCTTAATAGTCAATGTATCAAAGTTCTTATTCAGTACTTATATGGTGGGTGGGATTAGGAGTCCCTCCTGATATATTTCCTAATGGTCTCTTTCACAGAAGACACCTTTATGTAGGTAACCATTCTGTGTGAGAGAAGTGCATGAAGGTTAAATTGCTGATGACAGAATAGAAACATGTAATCATTAACATTGGAAAAGACCTCCAAGATCATCAAGTTCAACCTTTGACTGAACACCTCCATGTCAATTAAACCACAACACAACTGTCACATCCAGTAATTTCTTGAACACTTCCAGGGATGGTGACTCCACAGGTTGATGATTTATTTTATTTTGGGTTGGGTCCTTTTTTCTTCTCCAGGATTCTTTTTCCAATTCTTCTGCCTGTCTGCCCCCTTAAGTCTCTTTTCTCTCTGTCTGAGATGAATGTAAATCAGACAGGACCTTGCCAGGGTATTGTGTATCACAACTCACACAATGAGGCGATTCTTGTTATCCAGCAAGGCTGTCCGAGAAGAGGGCTAGTCATGGCTTACAGCTTCTCAGCCTTCCCAGAGGCAGTGTCAGACAATGGGCCTTGCAGGGCACAGAGCCAACTTTTCTGTCAGCAGGGCTGTATTCATGACTAGGAGCAAGATGCAGAGATGAATCACCAGTGTGTCCTGGCAGCCAAGAGGGCAAACTGCACCCTGGGATGCATCAAACACAGCATCACCAGCCTGTCAAAAGAGGTGATTGTCCATCTGTGTTCAGCATTGGTGCTGCCTCACAGGGAGTGCTGTCTGCAGGTCTGGGCTTCACGTAATGCCGTAGTCCACTTGGTGGCTTAGGGGAAGGTACTTATATGTACTCTGGACAAGGCATGAGAAAAGCAAGCAAATTCTCAAGACCTTCAATAATGACTTTTACCTGCAAACTTTAGAATATTCCAATGGAATAATGTACTTGGAAAACTTTAAATTAGAATTCTTTAAAATGTCTAGACAAAATAAGGTGCTTCACAAACCTTAACTTGGCAAACTTTGGAACCTATTTTGAGGAGAAGGTAGAAGAAAGAAAATAGAAAGAAAAAGAAAAAAGAGAGTAAAGGATAGATAGTTACCACCCTGGGATTCAGCACCTTTTAAATCCAGGGTAGTGGAGCACACCGTGTGGTGCATGTGGCACCATCCTTTTATCTGTTCCAGTCCACTGGAGCCCTCCCCCAGGCAAGTTTATGCTAATTTCAGCACTAAATTCTTGCACCTGTATTTCACACAGAGGCAGAATATTCCTAGTGGTCCCATGTACTCAAGCCACCCATTACAGTGCTGAGCAGGAGCTAACTTCAAATGTGCCTACGCCATGTAGTGCACTCTGAAAGGGCTCAAGGGGTTGGGGGGAGCAATGCACACATCCACCTACACCCTGTTCTGCCACCACCTCCCACATGGTTGTTTTCAGCCAGCCAACTATTCTTCTTGTCTCCTACCCCACCATTAAAGAAGAATGTGAAGGTCCTAGAATGCATCCAGAAGAGGACCACAAAGCTGGTGAAAAGGCTGGAAGACATGTCCTGTGAGGAGTGGCAGAGGATAGTGGATTGTGCAGCTTAGAGAACAGAAGACTGAAGGGCAAGTTCATTGCTCTTCCTGAGGAGGGCAAGTGGAGAGGGAGGCACTGAGCTGTTCTCCCTGGTATCCAGTGACAGGACAAGTGGGATTGGTTCAAAGCTGCCCCAGCGGATATTCAGGCTTGCCATTATGAAGCATTTCTTTCATGCAATGGTGGGCAAACAGTGGAACAGGCTTCCTAGAGAGGTGATTGGTGCCCTAAACCTGTCAGTGTTTGAGAGGCATTTATACAATGCCTTTTACAATATGATTTAACTAATGGTTACCATGAATTAGGCAAGCAGTTGGACCAGATGATCATTTTGGGTACCTTCCAACAGAAATATTCTATTCTATTCTATTCTATTCTATTCTATTCTATTCTATTCTATTCTATTCTATTCTATTCTATTCTGCTAAAACCACATGCAGACTTTAGTGAGTTCAGCCTTGACTGAAGACTTCTGGAAAAATGCAACACTGTACCTCAACTCTGAGTGGTTTGTTACCAAAGTCAAACCTACAGGGCCAATTAGATATACATGTTTCATCTGTTTCCTGTTTGATGGGAAACTTTTTTTTATCCAGCAGAGTCTGAATGCTGAATAGACCTGTGTAAACAGCAGGAGTGAAATGTAGGAGTCTGCCCTTTTTTCTGGGCAATACCTACTTTGGCCGCAAATATCTTCCTGACCTTTTGATACAAACTCATTCAACCCTCAAAAATGAATGAAAATATTCCCTAAGTTCTCTGTCTCTTTATTGTCTCTTTCTGGTGGAAGCCAACAGGTATTACACCAGTGGCTGAAGGAAACATGCTTTTCTCTAGATTTTTAAAAAGAATTAATATCTCTACATAAAGATGTGGAAAACTGGGTGTATGCTGAAGCCTGCTGTTTCTTTTGGCATTCAGCGAGCACCCAGATTCATGTTTTCTTTATTGTCATCTGGTACACATGCTTGGGGACTTCTGAGTCCATGCATACCAATGAGTTCATCTTGTTTTCAGACACTGCAGAGTGAACAACACAAAAAAACCCTCATTACAATGCTAGATGTCTAAACATCAGGAATTTAAGCAGGAGGAGACACTTTGGAGGACATCAAATCCAGCCTCCTGCTCAAAGTGGGGCTATCTTCACTGTTAGGCTGGATTGCTCAAGTAGTTTTCCAACTAGGTATTGAAAATCTCCAAGAACAGAGATTCTGAAACTTCTCTTGTTATGCAGTGCTAACCACTGTCAGACA
This sequence comes from Lanius collurio, assembly GCA_020086605.1. Classification (NCBI taxonomy): domain Eukaryota; kingdom Metazoa; phylum Chordata; class Aves; order Passeriformes; family Laniidae; genus Lanius; species Lanius collurio. Next base: position 13,476,198 of record JACBWW010000001.1, on the reverse strand, counting down.
CTTTTTTTTCTTACAATTAATTGGAATTTCCACTGTTGTGACTTGTAACTCTTACCCCTTTTTTAACTTCTGAGATGTTCCAAGCCCTCTACAGATGTCGCTTGAGCACATCTTGGAATGGAATAGGCTCTGCTATTTGGATAAAGATGTGAGTTAAATGACTTGCTCAAGGCCAGTCATCAACTAAAAGTCAGAACCCAAGGTCAAGTTGTGTAATTGTCCAGTAGACAAATTGACATTTCTCATTCTGTTATAAAAGAAAGAAATGAAAACAATAAAAGCCCCACAACGTGAGTGGCTTTTGTTTTTCTTGAGACATCTGTGATTACTTATGGTAAGAGTTGCTCAAAGTGCATTTGTCAAACCAAAAAAATGTTTGAAATTCCAGCTTTTTTTTTTTTTTTTTACTATGGAATAGTTTCCAAACTATTTCCATAAGCTGAAAATGTATTTGGTATTTGTAAGTATTTGCAAAGTCTTTTAGAGTTTTCAGATTTAACAAATTAGCCAGACTGCAATTTGTTTCTGAACTGTTCACCTCAGCTTTTCACTTCTGTGAATGTCTGATTGTTTTCTCCTTTTTGAAGGCTGTCAAACTTTGCAGACAGTTAGAAGACTGGCAATCTGACTATAGTGAATAGGAAGGCAGTGACATTCATTGCAAATTCCTCAAAGTGTCAAGATTTACAAACATATTCATGAATACTCAGCTGTTATCTGAACATCTGCTAACTGTGTATAGATTTGTTCCATAAACTCACTAAACAGGAATCAATCTAGTTCTCATGGTCAGTATCATTACTGTCACCAGTAGAATATTTACCTGAGGTGTTGGCAGATCTCAGACTTCTTCTAAATACAGCTGAGCCCAAGTTCCAGCTAGGGTGAGAAAATGCTCAAAATTTTCTCCAGGAAGATGAGGCAAATATTAATAAATAACTTGCTCAAAAATGTCCAGGAAGCATCTACCAAATCTAGAAACTTAATTCTACTGATTCTAGTATGGAGCTTTGCAAGAAACTTCAGATGCAATTTGTGTTCTCATTAATTTTTAACAGCTTTCTCCCCAATGGTAAGCCAGTTCTATTTACAGAAATAGACACAATGTACACATTTCCTATGGATTGTACCTAGCTTGCTGAATTTATCAGACAATATGTTAGACTCAATAGTACAAGGCAGCAGTTTTCAGTCATTTACCTTTCAGAAATAACATTGGGTTTTGTGTTGCCGTTGTTGTTGGGTTGTGCTGTGTTTTTTTGTTTGTTTTTACTAGGGAATGCGAAGGAAGCATTATAGCTGCACTTGCTGGGATAAAAGGACAGAAATCTATGGTCAAACATTAATGCTGCCAGGCAGGGCACTTAAAGGCAAACAAAGGCACTTTTCAGTCTGTGGGATTGGAATCCAGTGTCATGTCTCAGAAGCCCCTCAGGGTGGGGCAGACATACTGCTGCAGAACCGAACTTGCTGAACACCATATACAAACGAGTTTTTCACAGAAAACAAAATAATAGACTATTTTAAAAGATAATAGAAAATCCTACCTCTACATAGTAATGTTTCAAATTGCTGCAGTGTCCCAAGCTCAGCTGCATTTTGAAATATTTTTTAGAATATTGCAATTGCTAGAGAAAGTAAAATAAAACCCAAGACTGCTTATATTTCTGTTGATTTCCTTCTGATAAATACCTCAGTGTAATGGTTCTGTCCTGTATTTGTGTACCTTGTACAGTGTAAAGGCCAAGAGACATTTATTTAAGAGACAACCTCCTGTTCCTTTAGGTGGAATAGCCAGGATGCCTTCAGGTCCTGCTACTGTCACATCTGTTGCCTAGAAGTTTAATTTTTACTATATCTGCATTAGCTCAAATTCTGTGGTGAATTTCAATTATGGGTAACTGTGATGAATTTCAATTGTGGGTAATCTAATTAATATTTTTTTAACTTCTTCAGCAGACATGAACACATACAATGAACGGAAGTCCAACTGGTTTACTTCTTTTCATATTAGAGAGTTAAGTTCAAAACCAAACCCGCAGCCCAAACGGATTCAAGATAAAAACCCTATATTATGGTTTATAGAATATAAACAAGAATTTAATTTCATATTCATATAAATAACGTTAACAAGTAATATAGTTTTGTGGTGGAATACTATTTTTCCAGCAGCTCACATTTCTTTGACATTCTGCAAAGTCTGTCTCACAGAGGGATAGTTGCTGTCTAGGTCAGAAGTATTTCCAGGCAGTAGCAGAACCCTGATTCCTCTGTTCCTACAAAAGCAAGCCTAAGCTAAAGGGTGTTCTAAATCAGAGATATCAGTTATAGGTCACTTAACAGCTTCTGTTGTCAAGATGAAAGAGGTCTGAGTCAGAGGCATGCATACACAAGCACAAGTGTCATGTCACCATAAACTCTTTATGTGCTATGCCTGGAATGAAGAACAAATGTATCCATACTGCAACCTTTTTTTCTTGAGAAAATCACAAAGGGACCAGATATATTGTTAAGTGAGAAAATATTACAACTGCTAGGTAGCTTTGACTTTACACTTTGCATTTCTTTAATTTTAATGTAATCCTATTATGATAATCCTTCTCTTTTGAAGGCTTTTCTCAAATATTTGTAAATTTATTTCTCTGCTCAGCAGCCTGTAAGCCAACCCAAATGTACTTAAGAATTGTAAACATTCCTGTATGGAGACATGAGAAATGAGACACACCAAGATGCCCTAGGTAAGGCTGCTAACAGAGTACTGATGAATGGGGACCCACATAGGGAAGGTCATCTAATGCACAACACCTGCACATTTGTGCTTATCATCTGAAACTGAAATGCCTGTGCTATTTCCCCTCTTCTATACCCTGTCTAAAGCTCTCTGTTGCTCTGTTATTAAAGGCAAATACCCTCTTCTAGGGACTTTGAGCAGGTTTTGTTTTGCAAAATATTACTTGGTATTCTGTGCTGTGTGTTTTCTCACTGATGAGAGGCTGTCTTCAGCAAAGATGAAGCTTTGGAGGGGATACCATGGAAGAAAAATTTTCCTGCAGACTATACTTACTATCTGGTTAAAAAAGGAGAAATGGAATATATTACTAGCCAGGGAAAAGCAAAGCATCTCAGCTTCTTGTCTCTATCAAACTATCACAGAAGTGAGAAAGCTTGAAAAGAATAAGAAAAAGGAACAAAATCTAGCAGGAGACATTGTTTGGAGGAACAATGAGGGAGCTGGATGGCATAGAGAATCTGGCTGTTAGTCAGAGGTAAGGCATATTGGCACCTGCAGCAGATCATCTAGTGGAAAAGAAAACCTATCACTCTACTTTACAGCTTGAGGAAATGTAGCAGGCCCCATCAGGCTTTGGCTCAGGTGGTCTGGAGCCCTGGTTTTGATCAGCCTCCTTGTCACTTGTGAGGAAGTATGCTGTTGTCAATTTGTAATCCTGTGCTGTTTTTTGTAGCTTTTGCTTGGGTCTGTTTTGTAGTTGAGTAACAAGCCATGGGGTCATCACCTTGTTTCTGTATATTTGTATGTGTTCTATACAGGATATGACAGTTTTTCAAGTGCTGCAAAACTGTGCAAAATGATTAACCTACAAACAGTAGTAAATTTGTTTGTAAGGACGGGTAAAACTAAGAAAAGAGATAGAATCTAACTTTAGAATAATTTCACTGGTTGTGATAGGTATAATGTTCCCATCCCTTAGCCTTGGGCTCTATTACAACCATTGCTGATGTTTCATAGTATGCCACAGTTGAATAAGGCCTAGGGAAATACAGGGTGCACATAACAGAAATCAGAAATATTTTCTTTTTATTACTTACAAAAAATTGTTGTTCCAAATAAAATCTTTATTAATGAATTCTCTATGGCAAAGTCACCATCCCCAGATAACTGATTCCCACATCTGAATTTCAGTTGCAGCTAAGCAGTGAAAGTAACATAAGCCTCCTCATGTTATTTTGAAAGCTGTATTCCATGGCACCATCCATTCCTTTATGGTTTGGTTACTGGAGAAATGGTAATTTTTATTTAATTATTTTCATCTCTTGGATACACATTCAACTATCCACCCAGGATATTTTTCTCTTGTTCAAGTTCTCTCATCCAAGCAATTAAAATAGCTAGTCACTTTTACCAGTATCCACAACTTGCCCTGACCTTTTTTCTCTCAGCTTGATGCAAATAGACTAGTTTTTTGTTTTTTTTTTTTTTTTTTAATAGTGTTATATGAGCTTAAAACGGATGCAATGTCTGGAGTCATGTTCACTGTTGCACTGATACCTCCATAGGAGAAAATTATAATTTTCTTTTTGGGCTCTACTGCATGTTTATTTAGATATGCTTTTCACAGTTTAAATTGCTGTTTCAATCAGCTGAAAGTAGTGATGAATATAAATTGATTGCCTAACACTGAGCTGGGCTTATTTTGGAAAATGTTCCAACCAAAAATAATTGCCTACCTTTACTTGTAATACTTTATATCATGCTGCCTTTAAGTATACACCTATGCCAGGTTTAATAAGAAGTGCATGTTCTGCATGCAAAAATCAGAAAAGGAGCTAATGGGTAATGGAGAAGCATCCTCAGGAAAAAAACAAGTAAAAACTGGAGCAGAGAAAGAAGGTGAGCAAATAATAATAATAAAAAAAAATCCTGCGAGTTTGGACACACAAGCACACTTTTATGTGTCAGCAGATTTATGGTAACTGTCCATGTGTGTGACCTAAGCCCCAGCAAATGCAAATAGTGTCTCAGTAAAAGAAGACTTAGCCAGCTTGAATTAGCTTGAAGCTTGATATCATAAACATGGATGGTCAGCAAAGCTTAGCTGATGTAGAGGATTTTTTCCCCTCCTTTTACTTTTTTACTTTTGTTGGGGTTTTGCCTCAGCTGCAAAGGTAATTGACACTGAGATAATTTAAGAGTTTACCCTCTGCTGTTGCATGGACAGTTTAACTGCTGCTGATCAGCTCCAGCAATACTGAAGTTTGTAAGCTGGTGTGCTCTAGGTGATATCAGCACTGGTTTACTTCAGGTTGCTCCTGCTCATGAGCTGAGTGTCACTGTGGGAGCTGTGTGAGGAGATGGCTAAGCTTATCTAATGTCTTTTTCCTGGTAAAGGGGTTGTTTTTCTTGCTCCCAGCTATGTACTCCTCCCACTTCATGCTGCTCTGGTACTGCCTGGTCATTTGACAAGCCAATTCAGGTCACTGGGCTGGCAGAAAACAAACCAAGCAGAAAGAATGGAATATTTTTGCTGTTAGCTTAATGAACAAAATTGAATCAGCAAAGAATCTGCTGAGTAGATCTAGTGCAGCTGTAGAAAAGAGCAGGATCATGCAATTAAGGAGAAAGGCAGAGGAGAGAAGGCAAGTCTTTTTATTTGAGAAATCAGCTCGGGCTTTCTTGTTGAACTGCATGGTGAGTTGCCAAGAAGCCTGACAAAAGAAAGGGAAAAAACTTTTTTGCTGTCAGTTATGGATATTAAAAGTGGGAAACTCAAAAACTGAGGCTTAGCAGATGCTTGTCTCCCGAAACTTGATTAGGAGCAATGCACAGTCTATGTTTGGTTTAACAGACCTGCAGCAAAGCACCAGTTCAAGTCCTCACCACTGGACTTTGTGGCCTGGTGGTAAATGAGGTAATTTGCTCCAACTAACAAACAAAAACCATATGGCTTAGTAAGTGATTGCTTTTCCAAAAATAATAGAAACTTTATAGATACATTTTAGGAGTTTTTTTTTTTACTCTGTTTAACTACTACAGTTGTCTGTTTCTTGAAGAGACAACTACAAGGCTGAACAAATTACTTTTACTGTCTTAATCTTCATTCACTTCATTCACTTTATCACAATTTCCTGAGAAGAAAGATCTGATTAATTCTGAGCTATTTCTCCACTGGCTGTTCCTGCTAGGAACATAGTAATTCCTCTTGTGCTGGCCACACCATGTAGTTGTGTCTCCTTCCATTCTTTACTCCTAGACACATTAGCAAACTCCAAACCAGAGCTGCAAACGCTGCAGCTCTAGTTTTGCTATTTTGGCCCTCAGAAATCTGCAGACAGCACTGAAACTAAGCATTTTTTCATCTCAAATTATGTTCATAAGTAGTTTCTTCTCCTGCCTCTCTGATTATAGGAGTCCTGTAAAGAGATGCTTCTCAGATCTTGCAAGACCCCTTGGCACAACTCCCTCACCCTTTTTTCTACTTTCCTCTCAGTGACAACTTTTGCACTTTAATCTTCATCTCTGATTACACTAACCCTTTACCTCAGTCACACTGAGGAGATGGTTGACCACAGTGTCTCTGCGTTACTGAAACTACAAAGTTTACAGTATGACTCTTTGACAGAAATGCCTCTCACACAATAGCACGGCCTATCTAAAGCAAGTTTGCTTCAGGCCTGGTGACCAATACCTTCTATTTGTCTCTTCTTCACTCAACCAGATGTCAACAGAGCATTTACCTTTGTTTAACCTTCCCTCCCCTCTGCTCTTCCTGAAGGGGTTTGCTTTTGCTATCAGACTTTCCTCCTGAAAACACTTTGACAATAGAAGTCTTACATTACCTTGGAATTCTACTACAAATGGGATATTTGAATAACTCTTGTTTCCAGTTTTGTGTGTTTTAATAACTGGATTGTTATTCTCTGTTTTACACCATGAGAAGAAAACAGTGCAGACATAAGTGATGAGAAAACTTGTTGCAAGGAGCAGATTCTTCTGATAGGCCAGTTTTGAGTAGAGTTAGTGAGCTTCAATTTCTGTTCTTCCATGCAGGATTAAAATCTGCCTGAAAATGGTATTTTAGTGCCCTGCACAGAAGAAGTTGGAGTTTCAAGTAACAGCAAATGTAAAATAAAAATCACCCAGCTTTTTGAATCTGACAGACACTCTGCAAACTGGACAAACTTGGATAAAAATAATCTAAAAGCTTGTAAACCTATTCAGTGGTATTCTCAGATGGCAAAACTTTGCCTATATTTTACATATGCCTCTCCCTTCCAATTTTTCATTAGGCGATGTCTTTTTTTTTACTAGCCTGAGTGAAAATTAATTCTGTTAAGGTGAAAGAAAATGTGTGGCACTTTTGGCCCTATTAACTGATATTCACATGTTTAGATGATGTTCTAAAAGATAAGACCTATTAAAACTTTAAACATTTAACTTTTGAGATAATGAGATTATTGACTTAAAAAAAACCCCTTTGGAGCTCAGAATTGAGCTGGCTATATATATGCAAGATTCAGAAGTGACTGGATTAAAGAGAAATACGTTTTGTCATGGTATAAAGCATTAACTAAAGCCAAAACAATCAGCACTATGTCCAGAAGAGCTTCCTGTTATGGTGTTCTATGATTGTACCTTTGAAATTAATATCTCAGACTCTTTAGTTATAAATTTACCTGGATTAGGAGATATTCAATTGCTATTTCCCTGCTTGAACTTCTAAGGACAAGCAGTTAATTTCCAATAATTTATGATCTTTGAGTGTTGCTTAACTCAGGACTTCACAGGTTCTGTCAAAAATGTTCTGAGCTATCTCCTAAGGTGCTATAAGTTGACATAATTTAACAGGGGGAAAAAAATATATATGGCCAATACTGATTAATTACCTTCTTTTTTAACACACAGGTGATTATTGCCAAATATGTTTGATTAAGGGAATAAATTTGATGTTAATTGATTTCACATTTCACCTGAACATCCTTATCCAAGGCAATAACCAATATAAACCAATCCAGGACTAGATCCAAAAGTGCTCACTGACTAATGACTGAAATCTCATCAGCTCTAATGAACTTGGAAATAGGCCCGTGAAAATTATTAGCTGATTTTTAAAATCATTACCATTTTGCTAACCAGGTACTTTTTACCCATTATCTCATGTATTTTTCCATCAAAGATATCAGATTATTATAATTCTGCAGCACATTATGATACTATTAGAAAAAATGTCTACATTTTTCATCACTGGTTTCACTCTTTAGCTTAATACAGTCAGAGGGTTGAGGCCAATGAAATGTCTCACAAATGCCTCTCATCTTTTTTTTACTTCGGTATTAGTTATGTATTTCTGGATCTCCTTCATTGTTTCTCTTGATAGTGGTGGTGCATGCATCTCTTTTGTCTGTTCCACCTCTTTGTACTACTACTACTACTACTACTACTACTACTGTGAATCTGAACTGGAAGGCTAACTCCTACTCCTGGCAAATGCTGACCTCAGGGCTAAGCATATGAATTTGCAGCACTGAGTGTTAGAATGAGTGTGAGACCAACCTTCACACTTCAGAAACTTGCCAGTTGGCAGGTTATACTGCCTGTCTGTTTCTCATTCTGTTGTGCCCTCTCCAGTCTGCCACCCTACATCCCACAGTCTTTTTTGTCAACAATTTGTCAACCTAATAGTTTGTACCTGAGAAATTGCCTTCTGACCCATCAACAAGTATTGAAATCCACAGAATGGTTGTTCCAGTGAGATAAAAGTTTCCAGTATGCTTGGCCAATGAAGTATAATTGGAAATATTTGTTGTAAGTTAGCAGACACTATGAAAAAAGAGTATATGGGCATGGATTTTCTCCATGTAGTTCCATGCTTTTGCTATGAGTTATTTTATAAAGCTCATGAAAATAAATTGAATATAAGTGATTTGGTATCAAACAACAACAACAACAAATTACTAGAATATTTTAGGTTCTTCCAGCTCTGTATCTTAATAATTTTAAGCAATAACCTCAGAAAGCTAAATCTTGGGACACTGAACCTCCATTTCTTTCTACCTGCTTTTCTGCAGTGTACTTCTGGAATCATGAACAGAAAAGATACTGTAGAGGCCTCTAAGTATTGCCATGAAGTGAACAGCTGGATAGTTTTGCTTGGTTTTTTGCAGAGTTCAAGACCATATATGTATTAAACTCTGTTGGAGCTTGGAGAGTGAATCAGTTCACTTTGAATCAGAAGGTGAATCAGAAGATAATTTCTAACTATTAAGCTGATTCACTCTTAAGATTCTTTCGTCTGTACCTTCAACAGCTCTGATGGAGTCTTTTGAGGTTGGGGTGATGGAATGCTGGAGTGTACTGTCAAGAGAGATTGCAGAGTTTCTATCCTTGGAGATATTCTAAACTGGACATGGTCCTAGGCAGCTTTCTCTGGCAGTTTGTACTCTGAGCAGTGGGGATGGGACTAGATGATCTCCATAGCTGCTGTCCAACCAAGTAGTACAGTGATGCTGTGAATCTAATCTGCTTTGCCATTTTCCTGTTTTCCACCAAGGAATGCTGAATTGAGAGTTTTAGTGCAACTAGTTTCATATGCAAAAAGCAGACCTGGGAAAGAATTTTTTATTATTTTCCCTAGGGTGAAAAATAATGGCACCGCTGGAAATCCAGAGCAGCATCCGGAAGCAGTTCAGCTCAGCACTTCTGCCTGCATGGATGAGGAGAGTTCTTGGTGAATCACCAGGGTATTCAGAGATTTCTGTAATAGTTTTTCATCCTTACTCACAGCACAAGGGTTCATTTTCCACCACATTAAGATTTTTTTTAATTTTTTCAGATTCCTTTTCATATTTTTGGTGATTCTTTGATTTTTATTTTTCTCCAGTGCATACTCTGTAAGTAACCAGAAGGACAGCTCTGCCTGTTCTGGTCTGAGGAGCAGCTTATACTGTTTCTCTGACAGATAGGATTCCTGAAGGTTTTAACAGGCAGATTAAGTTTCTGTGCTTTTTTAGCTTTTGTGACAATAACTGAAGAACTGCAGCTGAGGGCTCTTACAGAAAGATGGTTTCTGGTTTACCAAAACTGCATCTGCAAATACTAAAGCCAGAGAAAGAGGTAAGAGTTATCATGGTCTTCAATAAGAATTTTTGTTCAGGATTTCCAGTTTTAGGCAGAACTTTCTGAAGCCTTGAAGATGTGTGCACAGCTACGAGAATATTTCAGTACAAAATAGCTTGCACCAAGTCAGCGTCTCCCTCCCTGATCAACTTCCCTTCTAGAAAAAAGCTTGGGAAAAATCTCAGTTGTTGCATTCAAAGCAGGTGACACCAGTTCCAGCCAGCTCCAGAAAATACTAACAGTTCTTTTGTAAAAAGAGTCCATGATCGGAACCTTTCTCATTCTGAAATTCTCTTAACAAAAGAAATTGAATGACAAAGAAAGGTAATTTTTTGTCCTTGATAACAATACTTTGCAGCTGTGGCCCTTGTAACAGTGAAGTGTGCTGCGTGCAATTGGTGTACAGCTTTACTTGGGGAAGTTGGCTGAGAATACTTAAGCATTTTGCATGAGCAGATGGAATATGTGGCCATTTTTAAAACAGGAACAAATGTATGAATTTAATTACAAAGTGATTTGACAAGTACTTGTTCACTCATTGCATAATTTTCTAAAGAAACTTGGAACAATTAATTGTTTCAGAGATGATGTTAAGTAGATTTAATAAATGTCTTTTTGTTATCATAAAAATCAGAAATCTTATTAAAAACTTCATGTAAAGGGTTTAGTGTTTTGGTTTTGTTCTGCTATTATATGCTGATCACTTTGGAAGCCCTCAGATATGCACATATATTTAAAAACAAAAAGGGCAAAAAACCCAAAGATGAATTATTGTACATTTTACTTACTACAGATATTTTACCTTTAAAGGGCTCACTGGTGAACAGACAACCATGATTGCCTTGATTGAAATTGCTTCATCTGTGAGATATATATGTCAAAGTTGCAATGTGAAATACTTGTAGTTAAAATCAGATTTTTTGAAGCTATTCATGTAGGTACATAAACAAAATGGCTGTACTATTAAACTCATCATCCATTAACATCTTTTAACAGCTCTTAGGGATGCCTGAAACTGCTCAATTCTACAGTGAGCACTAAGAAATCAGAGGACCTGTTCGAGCATTTCCTCTCAGTGAACTTGGTAGTTCTGGATATGTTTTTGTGTTTGATTTTATAAACAAAACCTCAAAATGTACTCTGCAGTGTACTTGTTACATTTTGAAAGTGAAAAGGAACTCTTGTTTATACCTTGCAGATAGCAAGACAATGCCTCTATTATTTGTCACTAAGACACTATGAGAGCTTGGAATTTATTTCCATATATGTATTAATTAATTTTAGGATTCCTTACCTTCTTATTCTTTCTAAAATAGCCTTTACAAAAATGGTGGAAAAATAGTTTAAAATACTATTTTAACTATATCTGCTCCATTATACTCACATTTGTTTTAATCCATTTTCTCTAGCAGTGTATAATTGGGTGAAAATTTTATCTCCATAACTTTGTTCTTATTCTATCAATTTTTTTTTATTGTCTTTAGCAATGCAGAAGCAATTTCAGTCTCACTTCATGTGTGTTCAGTAATCCCACATGTGAAATGAGACTTCCCTTTAACCATGTATCAAAGATAAAAATGTATTTTCCCAAAGTCATATTTGGGCCATGTATAAAAATATTCCTGAACTGACTTTTTTCCAAATCTATTTATTGGCAGATTATCTCAGTCTTGATCGAGGTAACAGCAAGAGCTTTTTAAACCTTCACAAGGAAAGCTGAGATGATGCAGACTTCAGTTACAGGGAATGAGGAAAGGAAAGGAAAGGAAAGGAAAGGAAAGGAAAGGAAAGGGAAAAAGAAAGAGTATGCTAGGCTTATCTTGGAGTATAAAATATGGTAATGGACCTTTACATTCAAACCTGGAAATAATTTCATGTTAAATAAGGCACATCTGGTAATATAGCAAATTCTTCAGCACAGTTTTTTCAGCTCTTCATTTCCTTTGTTCTTGGCACTTTTAGTGAGGAGTTGAAAGCGTTGGGACCCTGAGAGCACCAAGTGGCCTTCACAGCCCTAACCAGCCCCAAATGGGACACATGCACACACACAAATAGTGTGAAGTCCCCTTAGAGGATGGACAGACTACTGCAAGCACACCAATGTGCCATGCTGAGCATACAGGCAGATTTGGGGCCAGGGCTCACTTGTTCCCACTGGCTCACAGTGTGGGCAGAATAAATGTGTTCTGGATTGCATTTTACAGTGCAAAATATTCTAATCTGATTTTTTTAATGAAAGAAATTTAGCAAAGAAACTATCTTCTAAATGTCCCATAAGCAAAGGCTGACTTTTCCATGACAATGACTTTCTTTTTTAGAAAAATCGAAGTTTTATCAAAAAAATTTTCAAATGAGGTAAGAAACAACCATTTACTTTCCATTTCTGTGGCTGAATACCTAATGAAACCTAATGAGTTTTGGAAAAAGTATTTCATTTAATTATGTAGATTCTGTGATAGTTGTTTGGGGTTTTTTTAACAAATAATAAGAAAAAATACTTTTTTTTCCTTAAGAAAACTGTTTTTCACAGACAAGAATGCCAAAAGAGCTTTGTACTTGACAGCCTGGATATAGAATTCACCCATGTGGGTGGTCATAAGCAACACCATCAAAGGGCTATTATTTTGGAAAACATAGTCTTGACCCTCACAGGTATGTAGTTTGACATATTGTATAACACAGGGTATGTATTTTCCCCATATTAATATCTGTATGAACAAAGACGATCCACCTTGAAAAGAAAGAATGTGTATTTGATTAAAAGTAAGATTTAAACCAACCATCCCAGTAATGGAGCACTTCTGGAAATCAACACTGAATATTTTTAATTCTTATTTAAACTCAGTGCAAAGCAGAATCATTTCTTTTTCAAGTGGGTATGAATTTAATGTGACTCACAAATTTTACCTGCCTTCTTTGAACTCTCACTAATTTATTATTTTGATAAATCACTCCAGTGTCACATTGTGGCAATAGTGACAAATAGGTAATGGCTCAATATTTGTGTCTTGTTTACACAGTTGATGATCATGCTAGCTCTCTTGACTGCAGCATTTTGTACAGGGATCTGCACATAATCCGTGAAGAGCTCTAAAAGCCTTGCCATCCCATGGCAGGATAGGGTCCCTATCCTGTGTGTTTGACCTGCACACTCTGAGTGACCTCTCTTTTTTGTTTGTAGATGGATAACTTTACACTTGGTAGTAAATATGTCAAATGATAGCTAATCCATCACACCTCTAGGTAAACTGTTCTAATGATTGATTACTACTGATGTTAAATTGTTTGGTTTATTTGCAATGTGATTTGATCTGCCCTCAGATTCCAGTCTCTATGGATTATGTCAGATGATAATTCAAAAATACTGTTAAATCATATCTTTTTCTCTCATGAACAATTTGTAGAGCATTTGAAAGACATCTTTGGACATCTTAATTTAAAAGAGTTTTTTGTGAAGCATTTTTTGTCATAATACTTTTTTTTTTATTTCCTCATTTCTGCAGACTTTCCTGTTTGTCAATCAATTTTTCAAGTACCTGGTACTAGAGCTAAACACTGCATTCCAGTAATGTTCTTCCTATATACAAAGGTGTCATATCTCTCAAATCCTGTATATAATTTCTCACTCACACTGAGGGATTGCAGTCGATTTTCTGTCTGAACCCCTCCATTGCAGGTTCACATTAAGTTTATTACCTGACATAACTCTTAGAATCATTGCTTTCCAAAAGACAATCTACCAAGTGGGGGAAACCTGTAATCATTATTTCTACATGTGGGATGCCACTGTATTAAACCTTATGAAGAAGTGAATGAGGGCTGGTCTTTGAAACTGTTATAAGACACTAATAGGATTAAGCCTTTCTACATGAAATTGCATTTTGAAAGTACTTCAGTGAGTTTCAACTCACTTAACACCTGTTGATTGATTTTTTCCTTGACTTTAAAACATTCAAATACTATGAACTACTAATTTTAAAAGTCAGTGTTTATTAATCAATTTCTAGACTTCATTAAAAAATTTGTATTTCCTGGCTAAACCCCAATTATCATAAAATAATTCACCATTTAAATCTCTTCTATGTTCAGTGTCTAACCTGATGGCTTTAGCTTGAAACTTAAGTTACTTGTCTTACAAGTGCATTGTGCACATGTAAACCCATTTAATAATATCACCCTTTTGGCATCTCGTTGTCTGGGATTTAATGTGTTTTCAGCTTTCTCAAAGTCCTTTAACAGCATGGACACTCCTTTTTCCTAGTTCTTCCTGAACTCTTGAGACTTATGACTAAGATATGTTGATTTTGAATGAAATAATTCTTGCCTTTGTTGCAGAATCCATTTTTGCCTTAAACATTCAGATGTCTGCTGACTTGGACATACGCCTGCAGCCAGTAAGACATGGTAACATAAGAGCTTTTCCTGATGTTCTAATTCAGTATTAGCCTAGTCCTTGTGTCAATTAAGATAGGCTAGAAGGTAATTTATTTCATCCTAATAGTGTGATTCCTCTCCTATCTTCAATGCATTTGGATTGCTTCCAGTGTATTTTCTCCTTACTGAATGTTACAGCAGATATGAGGACTAGAAGTTGAAGCTGTCCCCTGACAGATTTACAGGCAGTAAATCTCTATATGTTTTTTTTGTTTTCTGTTTAAGGCCAGAGACTGGTTCTTTCAGATGGCCTGACTACAGTGGGCAAATTTTCTGCTTGTATTGCATTTAAAGATTTACAATTTGACATGCCATGTTAGATATTGACTTGAATAATATTGGACTTTGAAACTTGTGTACACAAAATATGCTCATTCCATATTCTTCTAACTAGTACATGAGTAGCTCTGAGCAGGCAAACAGAAGTTTAAAATATGCAGTCAAGTACAAAGAAGAAGCACATATTATTCACAAAATGAATGATAGAAGCATAATAGTGTTAAATGTGAAGATTTGATATGACAATAAAATGAAACTTCTGGTAGTGTTCATTCTCTCAGAATTAATCAGCAGTGTGAAATTTAAGTTGGCTGTCTACAACCTGTCTGTTCTGCTAATTGTTTTAATTGCCTATTTCCTAATGTGAGGAATCAAAGGGACATATGGAGACAAAATACTATAGTAAGGTGAGCAGTTTCCTTTGTGTGATTTCGATGACATGGTGGAGTGAGTGGTGATAGGTGACAGTGAAGCGACATTTTAACATTTTTTTCAATGTTAAAATGTCCCCAGGTAGGGTGTATTTATACAGACTCTTGGCTGTTTGAGGTCTCTTGTGGGAAGAAAATCTGTGGTATGTCTTAAGTGATGAGAAAGTTGAGTTTAGTGTTGTCTGGCATCACTGTTGCATTGCAGTACGATTGAGAAACAGTGCTGAATCTGGCCCTGAGAGAGCATATTGCTGCAGACACTTTAGGTGGGCTGACATTGTCTTCCAAGACAGATTTTTATGCATCCTGAACTTGATTACATCATATGCACTTATCTCTTCCAAAAATTTCAGCAACAATCAAAGTTCACCAAAATATACTTCCCTCTGGTGCTTACAGTTTTTGTACCTGGTTTATGCAAGTATGACTACTTTAATCATAATCCACCCTCATGCCACATTTTTTTAATTATTAATAAAAAAAATTTAGAGCTTGAATGTGGGGTTTGGAAAGGGGTCAAAACAAAGAAGACATGAATTTGTTGTAGAGGTGGTACAAAGAAGTAATTGTGTCCCTTTCTAGAGGGAAATCTCATCAAATTGAGAAGGTTAACCCCTTGCACTCATGAAGATATTGTTACTGCACAACTTCAGCTCCTATCACTGCAGACCACCAGGAAGGGAGCTCTGGCTCACTGTCCATTGGGCCCTTTGACCTTCCTGCTGACTACAGGTGAGTCTGTGCATTCTACATGTGTGCATGTGCCTTTTATTAAGTACAGGCACACTGGGAAGTAAATGGATACTATGATATCCTTTTAGTTTTAGGAAGCATTGAGATGGGAAATATGAGAAACAATTATCTAGATTAATTTCACACTTTGTTAAGCTTGATTTGAGAAATCTGTGTTTAAAAAGCACAGTGATTTCTGTTTGAATATTATTGTATGGTACTTCTCACAATCAGTCTTTATATGATCACTGTAAATAGCAAAGATAATTTTGAAATAGAAAGTGTCAGGAATGGCAGATTAGAATTTCCTTTGCCTAGAAGTCACATTGCCATCTTGTTTCCAGCATTTTTCTCTCATGCACTACCTATGTAAAATTAGATTTGATCTATGACAACATAGTTGGGAGTTACTTATGACTTATTTATAATTTATTCCAGAATTATCTGTGTGTCTATAAGTATCAGTGAGGTCAGTGAAGCAATGCCAGTGCTATTGAGCAGAGAATCAGGCAGAAAACATCTTGTACAAAAAGGTGTAATTTTTTCACCTGATCTTCTGTGTATTTATGGTACAAGTAAGATTATTCATGCACATTTAGTTTTAATCTTGCAGCCATGTTAATCTGAATTAAGTTTATTGCTTCATAGTAAGTGTAGCGAGGGTAAAAATATTAGATTCATTGTGAAATTAGGAAGCATTACTGAAATCACAGATAACAGACTGAATAAAGGAAAAGGGAGATAGAAGCTTAACTAAGGAATGATTTTAATAATGATATACCTTTGTATATATTTCTGTTATTCTTTCCTCAATCCATTCAATAATTTCTAAATTAAATAACCTTTTGATGACAAATTCAACTAACTCGAAGTGTTTGCATAAGATTCTCTAAGCTTTGCTTGGTTCTCCAGAAACTGTTCAAGGAAACAGCAAGAATACTTTGCTTTCCTGAACATATGATCTTCTCAAATTCATCAATTTAAAAAACTATATTAAATGCTGTTTCTTTGCATACCACATATCATTTTCAGTGAAATTTGGTCTCCTTACACCTAGAATTTTCAGTGAACATATTTTGATTTCATAGTTGATTTGAAAAATGCTACGGTATTGGCTTGATGAGCCCTTTGAAATATGCTCAGGTGTACTTACATGAAACTTAGGTACTTATTTCAGGAGACTTTTGCCAGACACCTCATATGTTAGCAGGTATTGGATCTAAGGAAGACTTGATTGCTAACACTTACTCTTTTGTTAGGACCTAGAAATTGCAGATCATAACCCCCTTGTCTGTGTGTTTCTTGGTAAATAATAAAATCTCTGCCTGCAACCCTCCTTCTCCTCCTAGGTTAGGGTTTGAATGGGTCAACAAGGTAGCAGGAGTAAAGATGAATTTGGAAATTACAGTTTTAGCTCTACACTTGTACACATTATGTTTGATGAAATTATGAAAATTTAAATTGGTTTTCCTTTAAAATCACAAATCAAATGAGTAAGTTAAGGAAGAAACGTTTATTCGTATATCTGTAATGCATTAGTAATGACTGAAACAATTGCCACTCACATAAGAGAACTACTTTTAAAATAAGTGTTACCTGTACAAGTTTAAAGATGCAAACTGGGTAGAATAGTCCCAATGTAAAATAACAAAATATCAATATTCAGTGTGAATAGTGTACATGTCCATTTAGTTATAATGGCCTTGTACTAGTGCATTTTCACGTGTGAATATTTATATGACTAACAGGAATCTGAAATTACCTGTTTGTGTGTGCTTTTGCTTAACAATGTAGCAGTGAATGTGGCTTTCCTACTTATTAACAAAACGGGTAGTTTTCAATTACACTCTGTACTTTTCTACCAGAAACTTACAGATGGACACTAAGAACTTTTACTTAATTTTATAAAGCACTTTTGAACTGTTTGGAAGTTCATCCAAGAAAAAAAAAATTTTATCAGTGCAGCTGGATGTTTATGAGGACCTTATGCTACATACAAGTTGAAAGGTATTATGTTATCTTGACTCTGGAAAAGAAAAAAAATTGTACATATATCCCAGCTTGAAGGCCTCCAGTACTGTCTGACAGCAAAGCCCTCTGGCATTCAGAGTACAGACCTCTCCATTGTCTGACATCCTGGAAGCAGCCAGATGAGGATGGAAACTCAAGCAACCATTAATTTCACAAATATTTGTTTTTATCTTTTACTGTATCCTGCAGATACTTTTCTGTCTTTCACCCTTAAAAGTCCTCTAATTAGTCATGGAATGAACAACTAAGCATCAGAATATAGTCTAGGACAGTTATTTATATGCCTTGAAATCCCTCCATAAGTTTTACATTGTTCTTTTCCTCCACAAATCAATTGAGTTTTGGTGGCAATTTTACCTAATTAAGGGCTAAAAACCTTCTGTATAAAGATCTCAATATCTTAATTGCTTCTCTGCATAAAATGGTTTAGTTTAATGACTTCTCAGTACACGTATATTTTTTATTAAGATGCTTCTTTCCTTCTCTATAGTGTTGTGCATGCAGCATTAATTGAAAGGTGAGTGGGCATTGTGCATTCAGCAGAGATTATGTGGGTGGTCAGCTACTTATTTGTTAAAAGGTTCTATTAGAAAATAGAAGGGCCAACACTGGAGGGAAGGGTAAGCCCCGAAAGATGCAAGCAAAACCAAATCATGTTATTTCTTTGCTTGTCACTGTTTTTTTTTTCAGAACTAGCATCATGAGAGTTGGGGAGGCTTACAGTTATCTAAATGCTACTCCTGTGTGAGTTAGAGGGTTGCTGCAAAGGAAGCAGCACCATCAAGGAGAAACTGCAAAGAATGGTAATTATAGACGTCCTTGACTAATGGCTGAGATAAATGTCTTTTCCTTGTCTCATTCTGTGCATACACCTTTCTTCTGAAAGGGAACAGCTTTGCATGGCAGCCAAGGGCTACAATGTGTTTTGCATTTTGCAGCTGTAGGATCATTTTCATGATGCACATTTTCACTTGGAAATCCTGTGAAAGTACCAGGTTTTTGCTGATGGTCGGGGATGCAGATAGAAGAAAAAACAGCAAAATTGCTAGGACTTTGCCAGTGAAGAGGAAGCTTTTAACATTTATTTGTTGTTTACTTTTTTTACATAAAATCTCTGCAGATCCTTTGCAGATCAATATTTGAATTTTATGCTAACAGATTTATGATAATTCATGCTGTATGCTGCTCCAGCCAGCTTACAGAAGATTTCTGTTGCAGTTGTAGTAAAGTCTCTACTAACTTTTAAGACCAGATTTTAAAGCAAAGTAGGATTTTGAAGTTTTGTCTTGGTTTAGGCAGTTCATCCCTGCAGATACATGATGGCTATCACCACAGAGGGTTCCAAATACTGATGCCTATTGCAATCCTCAGATTCCCACGGGTACCTGAAAATCTGAACCTTAATTCCTCAAGAATAATATATGAAGGTGCCTCTGGCATTGTTACTTTGTATGTTCATAACCTTTATCAATAATATGGTAGCTTATTGTTTGCCTTCTTGAGGAATAAAAGCTCCTTGTGCATAATTTATTGCATAAATAAAGCATTGTGCTGTGTTTCTTTTAGCCAACAGTTCTATGCAGCTGGACCTGTAATATAAGAAAGATATTTAAGGCTTTTTTCTTTCATTTAGTTGTTTTTTTTTTCTTTAGGTGGAAAATATATCCAGAAGGTTTTGCCAATCCCTTCCTCTTTTAAAGCAATTATACATGAAAATGCATGAAGAGGAGCTGAGACTATAGTTAAACCCTGCCTGATAGGAGGGGGATTGCATCATAGTTTCCTAAGTGTGTATGTGTGAGCAACTGGGAAATATGAAAGGGTCAGCACTGTTTGAGATGTGGTGAAATAGATTAATATGGGAATATATCAAAGCAGTGGATGCAGAGAAGAGCAGAGGGGAAAGAAAAAAGAGCTACTAGAGCAGGGATCTTCAAAACCCTGGAAAAAACCCTGGAAAACTGTGCATCTATGTTTTATAGTCATTCTGTTGTGTGTCCCCTTAATGGATTGTATTTAATGGACAGATGGGGCTGTTGACCAAGGCCAAAATACTTATGATATTTTTTTCTAGTAAATAAAGTTCTTTCCCTTTAGGTTTTTTTTTTTTTAATTCCAGTTTTAACGAGGCTTCCCTTCACTGTTGCCAAGAAGTGCCTGATTTGCATGTGCAAATTCAAGACTAATATGAGTGAACTTTGTTAGATTTATTAATCTGCTCTTGCCTATGAACAATGTATTGCTTTTTTTTCCTTCTAGGATTTACACAGGATTTTTGTGTCAACTGTGATTATGTGGTTTTGGACTATTTTAAATCAAGTATTAAAATTAATTTTATTTTAAGAGAATTTATGAGCTTCCATGTTTTTCCTTTTTTTTTTTGTTTTTTTTCCTTCTGGGCTTAAAAAAAATAAAAAAGTAATGCAATTGTTTGTGTTCAATGAACACACTGTATTTTGAGACTCAGTCTCTCAAAATAGCTATTCAAATTGGAATCCTGTAGAATTTTATAATTGCTCTGGACCTCTGAGTCATCTGCAGAAATATTTTTAATGATCAATCGACCATAAAACTCATAACTTTTATTTGAGGTCCCTCAAGAACAAATTGATTCTGTGTTTCCATATCATTAAGGAAAATATCCTTCTAGTTAGGTATTTGCATTAAAAGGTAAAGAAATAGGGAAACAAGGAGAAATTCTGATTTGGGAGTGTGAAACATCCTACACCAGTAGTGCAATAATATTATTAAAACTGCATATTTGATTAATTTTCAGTGTACCCTTCATATATGTGATCACAGCTTCCACCTGAGAAAGTGGGGGGTAAAGTAATTTCTTCCCTTACCTGCAATTCCCTCTTAGCACACGATTAAAGGCTTGTACAAAGAGGCAGGAGAGAATTCATTAACTTGGTAATCATACAGTTTTACCCAACACTACTGATGCTGAAGCTGGAATATATGCACATGTAACTTAGAAACAAATTTCACATTTTAGTATTAATGGCAGGTGAATTGCATTAGTAATTCCATCCACTGCAGCCTATCTAGAATAACTATATACAGCTATTCATGCATGTAATTCAGCTACCTGATTCATTAACATTTAAGCAGTCTGTTAGGCAATGACCATAAATTAGATGCCTTGCATATCTTTGGCAGAAGTATGTTTAACAGCCATCAATACACTAAAACCTTGTTAAGAAAAAATTGCCTACATGTTATGCAGTAACAAACATGCATGTCATGTGTTACTTCAGAGTGTGCCCTTTATTAGTGTGGAATCTAATATCACTGAGGCCACAGAGAAATACTGTGATTGTCTGGAAGGAGGGCAAACACACTGCCCTTGGTTGCAGGTAAATGCCAGTGGGACAACCTGTGTCTGGAAAGAGCCGATGATGTAGAGTCTAATCCAGAATACTTTCAAAGCAATAGAAATGTTTCTATGGATGGAAGATAAAGGACTCCACAACCTCCCACTGAAAGGAGTTCCAGTGCCTTGAAACATGTTTTTAGCATTCTTATGTTCCCCTGACACAGATCAGTGGATTGAGGAAGGAGCTGGGAACACCTCATCCTGTTTTATCCCCCAAGGGTTGAAAACCTCATTTCTTATCAGCCAATATAAGCTGTTTAGAAGTCTTACTATGGCAGTGGGGGGTAGATGTTACTCCAAAGTCATTAATCTGTAGATCATTCTCCCTTCTGTCACAGCTCCTTCATGCTTTTGCCTCTACCATTGTGTCATACCTCACACTTGGAACTCACCTTGGACAGGACCATCCCCACCACCTTCATCTCTCCTGGTACTTATGTTCAGTTCTGGCAATGAACCCTAGCACTGGGCTCAAGGGTACACAACTGGGCTTGTATATGTTACAAAATCCTGCATATCCTGGGTTTTGTCCTGTGCCATGAGAGCATGTGAAGGAGCTTAAGGACATAAAGAACCTGATGAGATACTGATTAAGGTATGGCAGAGGGAGCCAGATCTGGTACAGATATTGTGTGCTGCAAAAGACCTTCAGACCAGCTACACTCAAAACCATACTGAAATGCTTTTTGAACAAGAATTGGCATAATTCAATTTCCAGTGTGGATGATGAGGGAAAGGGACCAGGTCCTTATAGAACAAGCTAATTCAAATCTGGATACATGAAAACAATAATATGAAGATTTTCACATCTATATGTCCAGTGGGCCTTAATCACTCGATGCAGTCACTACACAGGCAATACTAGCTTAAAAGTAAAAATGGAGAACATAAGAGAAACAAGAACTTCTGTCATTCCTGTGTAATATGTATCACTATTTTTGGTGGCTTGCAACCAACAACAGAATCCCTGTTCTTATACCATCAGGTGCTACTGTGGTTCCAGTTCTAGAAACTGTTTCCATGTGTTTTAGGAGCCTAATCACGGTAACTGGAATGATGATTGTTTTGTTAAAAATCACTTATTTGAATAGATTTTGGCCTGTTGGTATATTGTTTTCCCACAACAGAAATTTACCCGTTTTTTTCCCCCAAAAATTACTTGTGAACTACTGGCAGGTCTGGCATTTTTGTTGTTTCTTTAATACTGGAAGAGGTTCCCACATAGTTTTCCCATGGTTGTGTTGGACAAGCTGAAGGTAGCTTTTCCAAATGACTGAATTAACTTTGGCTCTGGAAAATTGATTCTAGTCTTGGTCATGCAATGCACTCCCATTTTGTGATGGTCAGCCATCAGGTCAGTTATGGGCTAAATAAACCAAGATCCTAGGGGCATTTCAAGTCAACATTTTTTAACTACTCAAAGCTTGAAAATTTTGTTAGGAACCCACCTGAGTGGCAGAATAATGCTCTGTGCTAACCTCATTAACAGCTCAATACATTGCTGATCATGAGGACAGACTGTTTCACAGACCACATGCAAGACCATTTTTTGTTCCTCAGGAAAGGCAGAACCAATAAAAATACGAGCTCTTCACAACATGCACCTGATCAAACCAATTGATTTTACTGATATCCAGAACAATATTTCCTAGCAAACTCTTTGGGAAAGTGAGGCTTTGTGGACTGATTAGAATATATATTTTAACACTCTCATTTGGAGTTTACTACTCCCTTTAAAACAGAAATGGCAACTAGACTCTGGAGAAGCACTTATTGTGTTTTTTATAAACTTTTAGATGCCACAGATGTTTTAGATTTGTTAAAAGTCTTAAGAATATTCCCACAGTGATTTAATTCTTTACTACTACCATGAATTTTTATAGTTCTACTGTATTGAATTTTTTGAGATGCTTCAAATATTAAAAATTAAATAACTTTTTTAATTACTCTGATATTATTAGACATTTCTATTGTCTTTTGCACTAGAACTTTGTTTCATAAACAACTTACTGTTTGGAGGGAAAATAAGCAGAAAAAGAGACATGTTTCCAATAACTTTTTGTGACTTCTTTTCCTCTTTGCTTCCCTCTCTATTGTAATTAGAGTATTGATTACATCTGTACGACTAGTCCATTGCTAAATGAACACAACCTGTTTTGACTAGTTAAATCAGCAATCGGGAAGTGTTTTCTGATCTTTTTAGTATTTTTTACTCTTTAGAGAGTAATCTGCAGAAAAATAATTTGATGCTCCTGTGGACATAATGAATGCACGGGTGATATCTTCTTAATTTGAACTTCATCTCCTTTCTGACAACTGATGTAGTTCAGTGAATTCTGGATTAATCCTCAATGTTGGTTTGACTGTTGATGAATACAACCCTTAAAAAGGGTAAAAACTGGAATATAACTTTGAGGAGATTATGTTGCCAGATATTGTTAGATTTATTTTATATTAAATTTCAGTACCTTGTTTATCATCAGAGACATGATATCTGATAATTAAAAAAACAGTATTTTAAAAATCACTGCACTGCCATGGAATAGAGACACCCATCTGCAAACATCTTTTATTTTCTAGCTATTTTGTATAATTTTTCTAATTCTCCGAAGGATAATAGCATTTTTCATGTGTGCAAATAACTACTGATAGTTTTAGAACTGGTCTCATAAACAGTGCTTTCCTAGTAATGCTTTCAAATCTCTGAAATTAAACACATTTATTGCAAGAATAATTCCACCTAGGCACAAGCTGATGTATTTCCAGTGAAATAAGTGGAATTTTGCAAAAATGTATCAAGCAAATTGCTTCATAATTTACATTCCATAATGTTAATACAGATTCCTTTGTTATGAAATATTATCCAGTTTCTAAAATTATCATTCTTTCATGATGCAAAGCAAACATATTTTTCAGTTTATATTTAGATGTGGGCAGATAAGGGCATAGACTGCTTATTTATTACTGAATGTTCTTGTTAACTCTTAACATATTACATTTGTTGTATCTATCATCATTATGTATAGAAATACATCATAATGGCCACAGTCTCCCATTAATAAAATATTCTTTAAGCTATTGCAAAAAAAATCATATGAGAATAGAGTGCAGATATTTGTTGGATATGAAGCTCGTTCTGTGGGAATGCTTGGCTTTTTGCCTCATCCATCCTCATGCCTTGGAGATTTCCTTTTTAGTTTATTGCATTGACTCAGAAGTCCTACCTCTGTCTTTCCTAGATATTTCTGATTTTCTCATGTTTACCCCTTGAAAAATTACTGTGAGTTCAGTGTAGAGATGGAAGTTGTACTTTGAAGGATGGCAGCATCATCCTCAAAGCACTGCTGTATGTAGGGTTCTCTGAGCTCACTGTGTCTGCAGGAGCTGTAAGTCCTACAGCTGTGAACACATCTGGACCTATAAGTATGACCTGGTCAGCTGCTAGTAAGGAGCAATCCTACACATCCCTCTTCTATCTTTCATGTTCAAGGGAATCTGGGAGTCAGTCCATGTTCATCTAACTCTGGGTTATGGACCAATACCACCAACAAAATAGTGCCCTATGACTAAGATCAGGATTCTGCTGTGGTAGGAGAACAGCAAGAAATACGAGATACGTGCAAGTGGTCTGTGCACGTAAGAGTGTGTGTTAAATGCTTAAATCTGTATATGCAAATATGCAACACTTAAATTAGCAAATCAAGGTGTATTCAGTTCACACACTGAAATTCGGAAACTTGTTGGCTTTTTCCCTTGCCTCTTCCTGCTTTTTTTAGCTTCAGATTTTTTCCAAATCTACAATAAATGATTTTGCACAATGTCTGAGTCTTAATCTGTTCCATTTAAATTATTTAGCATGCATTTAGACAATATTGGAACATTTTATTTCAGGGTATAACAGTTATGATGGATTTATTTTTCAAGAAGAAGCATATAACTCTCAAGATGAAGTTGTTTGTTGCACAGTTTTTTCCATATTTAGCTTGTCAGATCAGGCATTAGTGGTGGTCAGTTACAGTAATACAGAGGGCCTGCATTATCGGACACCTTTGAGTTCTGTCAAAGCTCAGGGCGTGCAGAGGACTCCTACACAGACTGTAAAAGCAAGGTTGGTGTGCTGGCTGTATTTGGCATTCACTACAGGAGAACCCAAGTATTGTAGAACATATGCTCTGAGTGAGAATGACATCATGTGTCTGCAAAGGTAAGGTTTCTTTTTGCCTTTAGACATTTCTCGAGACATGGGAATTTATTGAAATGCATATTGTGTCAAATGGCTAGGAAGGGAGATCAGCTGCCATGGTGGAAACAAGACAAATACTGAAAGAGATGAAAAAGGGAACAGGTATATCTTTAGGAAAAAAAAGAAAAGCAACTCATATGTTTATAACAAAAAAGATGGAAAACCAGTAATAGAACGTGACTGCTGTATCTGCGGAGCTCAAGGGAACCGAGGCAGAGATGGGACTGAACTTGTCTCATGCTGATGAGCAAATCAAATCCTGGTGCATTTTCATCAACTGTCAGAAACAGACAGATATTTATTTGGAGCCAGGCAGGAAATTAGGCTATTAAGTTACAGCTTTTTCACAGAGCTCTTGTCATTCTCCTCTCCTATTCTACAGATGTTCTATCAAAGCAAGTCATTGTAACCATTTATCTTTCCAAACTTAAAATACCTTTTCCAGAGCTAATTTTTTCCCTCAGTACTTGAGGTCTTTGTACTCTGTGTCTTGCTTCCCTGATCTTGTATGGATCTAAGATTAATTTGCACTAGCAAGGAGTTCAACAACAAAATCAATTTCAATTGGGTCAGGTGAGGTCACTTCCAGCTCAGCAGTGTGAGGAAAAAAAAAAGGATTATTTTCATTCTGGGAACACTACTTACTACTTTAGTATGGAGGGAAAAACATTGTCTATTAAAAAACCTTTGCAATAATTTTCATAACACTGGAAACTATTATTTTTTGTTTACTTGCTGCAACTTTAGTATAGTCATCTATATTCAAATAATTTGTGTTACAGAATGCTTTTGTATTCCTTAAGGGGAATGGAATAGAATTTGTTAGCTGACTGGTAGCATTTCACAAAATATTTGGCACTGTCAAACTGATACAGAAATACCTTTGATAGAACTTTTTATATCCTTGGCACATATACAGTGTAAATTAAACAGCAACATTCTTTCTGTCAGGTATTCCATGCACCATGTCACAAACAGACAGTTTTAATGGAAATTTAATTTACAGCTTAAGGAAAATATTTTAGACAAAAAAAAAGTTTAAATGTTTTAAATTTAATTCACAAGGAAACCCCAACCTGTTTACAGAATCTGTTCTTTAGTGTCTATTTTATCTAATTGCTTTGAAAGAAAGCAAAAAGAAAGGAAGCAGCATCAGCTCAAATGCTTAATAAAGCATTAGTATTTAATGTATACTGGATCTTAATTATTTGTTCCATCAGGTAGAGAATACCAGCTAAGAGAATGCACATGTGTACGTCAGTTCATTCATACAGCATCAGATTTCCAGGTGAATTAGAGCTGTATGTTTCCTTTAGGACAGCTGTGCAAACTGGTGCTAACTAAAGACCTGGTCTACACAGGCTAAGAGGAAGGAAAAGTTGCTTAACTGAAATTGCTGGGCCACATCCTTATTAGTGCTTTGTGCGTGTTAAATTTTTGTACAATCTGCATTGAAGAGTAACAAATATGACCTTAGTATTTTTAAATTAAAATCTGTGTTCTGATATCTGTGAAATAACATTGGATTTAAAGGTTCTGTATATTTATGTCTAATAGAAAAAAAAAGAGAGTGAAGTATCTTAAGGCGATTACCTCATGGAAATGCAATTGTCTTAAAAAATAAAAGGAAGGTATTGGAATAATTTCAATTGTTCTGTAGCAGTCCTGACTTCAGATGTTGACCTTAATCAGTTTCATTATATGCAAAAAGATTCAGATTTTCTGGGTCAAATTCTCCCCCGGTGTATTTTCCCTGAATTCTGCGTTGTAACACCAACAATGGATGTGGCCTACTGATCTCAAATTTCTTCCATTTCCTTTTTCTGTGATCAAAACATGTGAAATGAAATAATGCTACTAATAATTCCTTAGGGAAAAAGATATTAGATATATATTTCTTTATTCCACTAGTTTGAGCTAAATCCTCTGTCTATATATACATTTTTTTTTCTTTTACAAGCTTAGATGATTAACTATCTGAACATCACTGGGAAAAAAAAAAAAAAAACACAAACCCTAACATGAAAAGTCTATAGCCAAAGTTTATTTTATTGCAAAAAAAAAAAAAAAGTCCTTTTTTCCCTTAGTCATAGGCAGACTTTTTAACAACTGTTAAATTAGCTCCTGACTGACCTTGTAATAGACAAGGTTTAGTAAAACCAAATTTGCCTTCATTGTCATGGATTCAGTGTTTAAATAGCTACTACCCTTTCAAAATATCACTGATTGTTACTCAAATTATTGCAATTCAGAGAACATTGAAAAAGAATCCCTAAATGTTGTCATATTTGATAGCAACACATTTTGGGCTTTGCACTTCCATAAGACTTAAATTTTCAAAAGGCTGAGTGAAGACTCCCTGATTATTTTGTCATCACTCTGAACTAAGAGTAGTTCAGGATTATTAAAGAGGAAATATTAAAGAGGTAAAAATGGACACAAAGAGTATAAAAGCTGGATCTGCACAGAAAATTGCCAAATTGCCCTTATTCCAATGTTTCATAATGTAAGATATTCCTAAGTTCCCACTTTAAAATTATATAGATCGTTAAAGTAAAATCTTGTACCTACCTGCATTAGTGTGAACACTTTGTTGGCATATAAAATTGAGACAAGTGTATATCACTACTTCCAGAGAACACTTCAGTTTATAGCAAGCTGTTGCCTAAGGGCTTCCTAACAAAGCTTCAAATAACCCTTATAATGTGGTCTTATAAAGGTAATTTTTAAAAAAATTATGTATTTTTAGATAATTTACATATTATCTTTAAAATTTTTAAAGTGAAATCATTTAAAATTTATATAATCTATACAAAATGTAATTTTAATTTTTGGCTGCACTGGATTTACACACTAGCATTTATATTAAATTTAGATTAAGTAATATCTTGAATTGTGCCATTTTTCCTTTGGGGATTAATACAAAGTCCATTTGAAGTTAGTTTACTTTGGCTTAGATGCAGGAGAGATCATTGCATCTCCCATTATAGTTAACAAAAAGGATCCTCAGATTTTATTAGCTGTTAGAGCACATCTACAAAGAAGTAGTTCACATAACAAGCTTGTTAGGTAGGACATCGACAGCAGAAGTACTACAGGCTTTTTGTAATAAAATAAAGACTTTTTAGAGGACTACTTGGAGCTGAAAGCCAATGTTTAGTCTAGGTTCTGAAAATAATCAGACTGGAGTCTGATGAGCACGAAGACGGGAACGTGAAATGAAATTTCCAAATAGGTCAGGAGGTTGATATGATAATCACAACTATATGAGTGATGGGTACACTTACATACCTGCTCTTTCACACAGAGACCTGTGTTAGAGACAGAAACGCTGTGAGATCTCTGGGTCTTACTTGGCATTACATGGGTGGAATGCAACTGGGTTAAATGAACCGACTTTATTTGCAGTAGCAATCACAGATTAGACAGGCCTGGTATTTTCCAGCAAGTCATGAAACTGTGGACTTGATTATTTGTGAACAAAGTAGTACTTGGATGGACAAGCATGCTTACTAACAGCTGGGCTAAAATAGCTAAACACAGATGAGATAAATTCCATTCTGCTCGCTTAATTCTTGCTATTTCAATTAGATGCGTTATTTTTCTCACTCTGTTTCAACTCATTCTATTATTTTTCCTATTTGTATCACACTGCTTCACTGAGCAGGCTACACAGCTATCAGTTTCTGTACTTGAAATGAGAACATGGCAAAAGATGATGGAGATGACTTCTTAACATTAAGCTGATAAAGCATATAAAGCTCTTTTGCACTAAATGGCCTAGAGAGTTCCTAATAACATCTGTAAATTTTTCAAGATATCAGGTCTGCTAAAAAAGTGAATAAACAAGTCTCTATTAACTGTACACAATGTTCATGAATTAATGTTTCCACATAGTGAAGAAATTTATGTTTCCATTTGAATACACTGGGAAAGGGACAACTATTTCTTTGGAACAAAATTGCTTAACCTAATCCACCAATTACCATTTGCAGAAGAAAGAATATATTTGTATTTTTATTAAAAGATTTCTGCTCCCCAGCAGACATTTTTATTGCCAGAGTATTACTTTATCTTCAGAGTACGGCTTATAAACTGGAGACAAAATTTCACAGAAGGATAACATGAAGACAAGTTCAGGGGAATGATATGGTAAAACAGAACACATCTTGGGGCAAATACCCTTTAGGGACAATTTTACTAAATTTTGACCCCAGACACAGTAATAATGTAGACAGATTAATCTGCATGCAAGTAATCAAGTCCATCTACAATAGTGTGAATTTAAGAAGAATTAAATTTCTGTGCATGTTTCCAATGATGGGAGTGATGTCTATTCAGTTAGATTTGAAATCAAAGCTTGTTTTTTAAGGATTAATGTTTTATGGTTATTTAATAGGTACCATTTATAGTATTTCTTTCTCTACCTTCTTCTCCTTATGCCTAATTTTGATTTTCAATTTAATTGACAAATTATTGCACTTTTTAATGACACCATATTTTTCACCCACTCAAGCTACTTTTGTTTTAGTCTAACATCACTGAATTCTAAGGTCATAGAGCAAAACAATTCATGTCATAGGTATCTTGTTGCTATTGCTCTAGCAATACTTTCACCTCACTTCTGTAATCTTTAGTAATCTTATAAAGACACCAAATTTAGAATTTCCATTAGCTATTCTAGAATCCAGAGAAAGAGATTGATGGATTCTAGGAAATGTTAAACTCATTGATTGATTTGAGTGGTTGGAATGAAATTTATGTATTTATACACAGAGAATGAAAATGGAGAAAAAGGGGACACACTCTGGCTGTAAATGATCCAAAGTAAGAACTTGGGGGAAAAGTGGATACAGAGTTTATATGCATAAAAAAATTATGGATGGTAAATTCAAAGAGATAAGTAAAATATATAGTTTTCAATTAAATATGTTAATATTTTCAGTTAAGGTGCTTTCGAAACTTTACTTTCTGGAGAAACAATATAAGAAGCTGCCATAATTTAATGTTTGGGTTACTACCACCTCAGAATGTCATAATTAGAGGTATCATTTCATGCATAGTTGGTAATGAACACTTTTCCACACCCAGGACAATGAAATCATTACAAAATTGCTAAGATTAATGCAAAAATAATGATTCCTTGAAATTAAAGTGATGAATATCAATGAACTTTTAATGTACTTTTTAATCCTATATCTTATTTTGTATGAAGAAAACTAGTGATGAGGTCAGTAATAAAATAAATGCAATCTCACATAAATATTATGAATTATGGGCACAAAATACTAATTGTTTAATTTTAGATGTAGAAATCATTTGGATGTAATCGAATTATTGATGCATTTTTTTTCTGTCCATGTGTTTGAAATAGCCAGTTTTGAAAGCAAATTTGGACAGAGGAATGTTTCTCTCCCTTCAAATATTGTGTTTTCTGAGGTTGAACTCAGCTGATTTCTGTTGATGTGAATGTCAATCCTTATCAATGATATTTAGTAGCATTTCCTTTGCTAAGCTCTGACTCCAATCTCCCAGTGGTGAATTCACCTCCTATTCATCTGTTTCATGTCACACCAATGGACTTTGAATGACCTTCTTAGGATTCTTATCCTTACAAAGCACTTGGCAGCCATCTCCTATGTTAATTTTCATCAAGTTCCATTTCTTTTTCTTTTTTTTATTATCAGCTTCCATAAGTGTTCTTCTCAGCTGAGCCATGAAATCTCAGTGCACCCAATAACACTTGATATATTATAGAGTATGAGAGTCAACCCCAGAGATCAAATCATTGTGATAGACTAAACAAAGCATTTCAAAAATAACAATTGTTTAGCTGGGACCTTACTGATAAGATCCAGTCAAAGAGACTGAAGATTTTCAATTGAGAATACTGTTTTTAGTTTAACTAATTTAAATTTGTTATTTTTTTGTTCAAGTTAATGATGTCGAGATTATTATTGTGCATTGCTATCTTATTTTTACATTAAAGATATTAGGTCTTCTCATCTTTGCATATTGCTAATGGAAAATAGTTTTCTGGTAGGTAAAAAATTAATGCAAAAGCACAAAATAAAATGTATTTTGTTTTATGCTGGATTGTTTTCTAGAATATATTTTTTATTTATGAACCATATAGAGATAGAACATATTAACTTGTCAGATCTTTTTACCCTTCTAAGACTACTCAAATGAGCAGTTTAAAACATAATTATTATCATTTAGATTTTATAACATTTGTTTCTCATTCACAGTTTTTTCTAGTTTGGCAAATAAAGAAAAACAAACTGCTTCGTTTCAGTATGCTTTGGATATTTGTGATTTCTTCTTTCTTTTTCTAATTCTTTCAGAATTTTTTTTTATTTTTTAAACAATATTCTGGGGTTAGAATTGGCCATTTATTGACTCTTGAACCACAAATGGGGAATTTTATGCAGAAATAAAACCCCCCAAATCTGGTTCTGGGTCCAGCTTGCTCCAGGTGGTACTCTAAACAAGCTTAATGTCTGGCTTAACACAAGTCTGATATTCAGACTGTTCTGTTGACTTTCCCAGCTAGCTTGTCCACTCCTGCCAAAAATGTCTCCTCACTCTTGCTGTTGCAGGACACCATGTGGGTGTACTCAGTTTTCCCTTTTCCTCATTTAATGAAAAGCTTCAGGGGCAGGGCCAGCTCCCACCAAAGATGCAGCTAATTGTGAAGCATATGAAAGCAAATAAGAACTTATGCAAACCACCATGTCCTTCCTAATTCTATTTCACATAAAGAAGATATAAGTCCAGTGCTCTTCAATGTTTGAAAAATGCCTAGTGCAAATCTTCCTAGAATTTCAAAGGATTGTTGTGTGATTGAGCTCTGAAAAACTGAGTAAAGCCTGATTACTGGAAAGGGAGGACAGAATCTTATTTCCACCAGAAATTAATCCGGTGCAGCTCTCTACTCCTCTAGGAATAGGGGACTTTCTTTGCAAAGTCATGTGACTTCTTCTTTCCACCTTAGTTTTGCTTAATGAGAGGGCACTGGAATAAAAGGAAAAGGCAAACTATGCTGGGCCATCATAGGCAGAGTGAGAGTCTCTGCAGTCTTAATTAACCAGTAAATCATGACTCTGAGATACTTACATGACTGAATCTTCATCTTTCTCTCTTGGGGTGACTTGATGATGTATTCCCTATTGCTTCTCTATGCCCAAAAAAGAGGTTTTTATGCCTTTTTGTGCCTTTAAACTGTGTCTGTTAGGGGAGAGCAAGAGAGAACAGAGTGGACTTTTCAAAACATTTTAGTTTCCAAGGACAGACGGAGATAACACACTCTAGCTCTCTGCATTCATTTTCTGTTGCTGCTGCTATGGAGAGAGTGGAGGAAGCTGCTGCTGTTTTTTTTCAGCCAGTTTTTTGGCTCCTTTCTCCAGAGAGAGACAGAGGGTTGAACTCAGTTTCCCTGGAATTTTGGATTTTTCCCTTTCTCTGCTGAACTGTTTCAACATCAGATTACACCGCGAGGACTTTCCATCGAGGTGGAGGCTCCAGAGGTGGGCCCATACTGACCCAGCTCCTAGGAGCAGGATCTACGGGAGTACTCTAAAAATTTTCCCATGTTTTTTTCCAAAGTGAGAGGTTTTATTATTTAACATTACTATCCTTTCCTTTGTGCTAGTTAAATAAATAGTTTTTATCTCTTTCACTCTCCTTTGAGGAGAAGTTCCTTTTTCCCAAACCTGGTGGGGGAGGGGTGCATTGTAATCTGTCTTCTCTCAGAGGATATATTTCTAAATATGGCCAAACTGGCACACTGTCCCTATATGTTACAGGGGAGTAGTGACAATCAGGAGTCAGTAGTGTCAGACCCAAATATTACACAAAACATATTGAGCAGCCAACTTCAGTCTTCTGGGCATATATAGTTCCCTCTGAACACAAAGAGTTATACCTAGCCCTAATATGGTTATATTTATAATGTATTTCATTAAATAGATCACTCTGGTTTTCCTACTAAAGGTCCTGAACTGAGACAGGCCTTTACTGCAGTCACATGAATAACTACAAACAATAAAGAAGAACATGGACTGTTAATCTACCAAGGAGGAAAAGAAAAGACTGTTAATGTGACAGCCTTAAGTGGATCCTGGAGTGCCCAGCTACATGCGCCTCCTAAATTTCCACCTTTGTTTACTACTCAAGGACTTTTACCTTATATACTTTAGGCTATGGCCTTGGTTCTGGAGCTGTGGGGATATTTCCTTGTCAAGATCTGTGTTCAGAATTTATGAACAGTAAAACAGTATTGTTTCTTCCTCTTAAACATTCCACCCCCGATGCAGCCAAGTTCAGCTGTGTATATGAATTCACCATTTTCATAAACAGGAAATATTTCCGTTAAAATGCAAGGAAAAGACTGGAGCTTGTTCACTGTTATAGAGTTCAACTGAAGGCCAATAATCCGATATATGTGTGTTGGGGAAGTGAGAAGGGAGGATAAGGAGGTAGAAACCTATCTTTCCCTAGGAAAGAAATAAAAATAGCAGCAAATGTTATCATTTTCAGATTGTTACTAGCAATAGGGAGACGTGATCCAAATAACAAGTGAATGACTGCATACACTGGTGCAAGATAAAGACCACAGATAGGAATTTGATTAAGTATTATTATCAGTCAGTGCACAGAAAATGGCAGCTAGCCAACAGAGCTTTCACTTTTCTGTCCCTCTCTGCCTCTGGCAGATTGCTTATGCAGGTTGTCAGAAAGGTAACCTGGAGATAGGACTGCATGGCAGATAGCAGTCATAATTTTCTGCATGCAGGGTCTCAAACATTGCTCTCACTGTTGCAGACACAAAATTTGTGTCTGGCAGCTTGAACAGTTCTGCTTTTTTGTTGGTTTATATTCTTAGATTTTTGATTATCACTATTCTTTCACCTAACTGTTGAGATTTATAGTTTGTATAAACTTATTCATATCTACCCTGTGATCTTTCTGCCACTAAAAAGAAAAACATTGATGCTGGAGTGAGAAAACACAAATAGTGGTCCTCCACTATCCTTTGTTTTTTATTATTTTACTTTTTATCTAAATTTGTATTGGGAACAGAATTTTGAATTATGAATAGAATTTTAAATTATTCTTTATTCTTTCTCTGATGCAGGTGAAATGGGAAGGGGTCAAACATGTTGATGAATGCACAAATCTGTGTTTCCTCCACTTTCCAATGCATAGAACTGTATATACTCTAAATGAGAAACAGAGATAGGAAGGACAGAGGCAAACCACATTCATCCTGGAGAAAGTGGATATAGTAATGTAGGTTATGTTTTGGGATTATTAGTGTTACTTAGCTCTTGTGCTTTATTTGTTTAGATCCTGACACCATAATATTTACTGGATATGTACAAAAATATCTGTAATCAAAGATAGCATAAATTCCTATGAATCTAATGTATGAAAACTGGAAACTGAGAACAAACTGGAACCATGAGAACAAGCATTGTGCAGACATTTGCTCAGAATATGGCCAGCTCCAGGAATCTTTGTCCACTCTCCGTCTTGTTACAAAGCATCCTGTGAGCTACTATTGGACAGTGATGCAAATGAATGTTCTAAATGGACATAATAACATCACCAAACTAACAATGATGATTTGATGATTCCCCTTTGAGAGAGATTCTTCCACTTACCTACTTAATGGAAATCGAATGCAATGTAGGGAGCTGGAAGAGGAATCTACTAAATTCTATTACATTACATAACTGAAATGTGTCTGATGTTTTTCCCCAAACTTCTAGTTGTACAGACGTGTGTATTGTGCCACCATCAGTTCTTGCTTGAGTAATTCAAATTAAAAGGGTTTTCTTAATTGAGCCATGTGTTCTTGAAAACAAAAAATGGGAGAGCTAGTTTCAATCCATTTCTGAGCCTAGTTCTGGGTCATTGAATTACACTTTTTCCATAGAAGATGGAAATGTTTGGACTGTGTTTGGCTATTGCCTGTTCATTTCACAAAATCACAGGATGAGTCATGTTAGAAGGGACAACCCTGGCTCATTGGGTCCAACCTCCCTGCTCAAGCAGGGCTGTCCTAGACCACATTGCACACGATTGTGTCGAGACAGCTCTCCACAGCCTCTCTGGGGAATCTATTCCAGTGCTTGGTCACCTGCACAGGTAAGAAGTTCTTCCTCATGCTCAGGGGGAAATCCCTATGCATCAAATTCTACCCCTTGCCACCAGAGTCTGGGTCCATCCTCTTGCCACCCTCCTTTAGATATTTATAGACATTGATGAGGTCCCATTTCTGTTGTCTCTTCTAGAGGCTGAAAGGCCCAGCTCCCTCAGCCTTTTCTCATAAGGGAGGTGCTCCAATCCTTTAATTGTGTTTGTTGTCTTCCACTGGACCTGCTCCAGGTTCTCCACGTCTCTCTTGTCCTGAGGGGCCCAGACCTGGACACAGCACTCCAGACATGGCATCACCAGGACTAAGTAGAGGGCAGGATCACCTCCTGCAACCTGCTGGCAAAGCTCTTCCCAATGCACCCTAGGATTCCATTGGCCTTCCTGGCCACAAGAACACACTGATGGCTCATGGACAGCTTGTCTTCCACCAGGACCCCCAGGTCCTTCTCTGCAGAGCTGCTTCCCAACAGGTCAGCCCCAGCCTAAACAGGTCCATGGGGTTATTCCTCTCCAGGTGCAGGACCCTTCATGTACCCTTGTTGAACTTCGTAAAGTTCTTCTCTGCCCATCTCTCCAACCTGTCAAGGTCCCAGCCACTCCTCACAGTTACTTGCCTATTGATACCTTACATAGAAAAGCTCTGTTTCAGGCACTAAGGGAAGCTTCTGAGTAAGAGAATTATGCTTATTTTTAGAAAAAAAACCCTGTGTTGTCTACACAGTATGTGATATTGCGATATTTTATACAATTCTGATATATTTACAGATATCAACTTGGATTTCATCACTGAAAAAGCACAGTGGAGGGCAACTCAGAAATCAGTGAGTCATCAAGTAAATGTAGCTCAATAGTTTTTGTTTTCCTTTTTTTTTTCTGCCTAATAGGCAAAAGTTTTGTTTAAGGGGATTTATCACTTCGGTCACAACATTTGTGATAGCTATAGTATTCTTGGAGAAAATGTCATGTGGCTGTTGAAAATGGTTCTGTTCCCTGAGACCTGACCCCCAGCTTCTGGCACACAAGTTCTGCAAATAACACTCTTTGTAGTGTCTCAGAATATTGCTCAGATGCTTTTTAAATGCTTTTTTAAAAGAGTCTGAAGCAGTTGTTTAATTATTAGGATTCATAACTACAAAAATTGTCCAGAGTGGGTAAATTTTACTTCTTCATCTTGCTACATGTGCATGCCATTCTGTACTGGATAACTATCAGAGTTAAGTTGCTTCAGAAGATGGGAGGCAAGTTTCTTGGGGCCTTGATGCATAATGTCTATACATCATTATAGGTTTTTTTTTTTTCCTTAAAATGTTATAAACATTGACCCCGTGGTAAGGAAGTTGTTTCCTGTCACAGAAAAAGAAAAAAATAAGAAAAAAAAAATAGTTGTGGTGTCTTTACTAAATATCAAGCTTGGTAAATGTATTGCACATTTCTAGAATACTGCTCTTAGAATTGTAATTTATCAGCATTCCCTGCATTGTTCCACAGATTTGTATTATACTGCTTTGAGTAAGTTATTCATCCTTATATTTCACCTCCAGTGCCTAAGTTCTAGTATTGAAAGGAAAAATCTGCAAAACTACCTCCCCCTCTTTCTTTTTCTGCATCTTTCTGTGTATAGATAGATAGTATTTTTTAATATGGAGAAAATTTTAAGTCATGGTTATTTTGATCAAGGAAAGGAATAAAATTCATGGAACCTTGAAGAAGATGAATAGGAAGAAAAGCCAGAACCTTACTGAAACTGCAAGATGGTTTATGGTGGGTTCTGACAGCAGACCACAAAGGAGCTTTATTATAATTTCTCTGCAAATTGACCTAATTCTCTGTCATAATCTACTTAGGCTGATGAGGTTTCCACCTATCTTCAGGCATTCATTCCTTTCTAGGTGATAATCAGCATGTTTATTACTCATTCTGGTTGCTTAAAGACAATATTTTCAGAAATAGTCCTGCACTACTAAAGTTATCAGTGATTCTGGAATAGCAAGAGATTATCTTAGGTCTTTGCTATGGGAGCTGTTTAACAAATTCAAAAATTTTAATCATGTTCAGGGCATTGTCACTTCCAGGGAACAACGATTACTTTCAGTGACGTGCCCAGAAGCAATCTATTTAGTTTCCTTTCATATAAAATTGGGAAATAATGAAGGTTTTATTAAATGAAACTTAATTCACCACAATAGGGACTTCAGATGTACCTGTTCCCACTACCAAGGGATGAAGTATAATTTAATAACAGTCTCTTTAGATTAGCTCTGTCTATTTGAATGTCACATTATTAACTGACTCCATGTCATAGTGTGTAGATTCCAGAGACTGCTGTTTCAGGCTTTTTCGTTTTTTTTAAAAGAATCCTACATTGATGGTTTGTAAACTACATTATTACAGTAACAAACCTGTAGGATAAGAACAGCTAAAATGGTGATCTAAGCTTTTTGGCTGTCGTCCAAAGCACTAAGACTTAGTAGATTGCTAATGCTGTCTAGCAATGGTGTGTGTTTCCTGCCACAATGACAGCCGCTGAGAGATTTTCTGTTATTATCTTACTATTTTTTTAAACATTAAAGTGTAATGATTTACTAGACTATAATGTGGTAGCAATGTGTGAATCACTGTTGCTCCATTTGTATACTCAGCAACATCTGTTTTACAGGTGTGAATATATGGATTTTGCTAATTAATACCTGGTGGTACAGTTTCTGAGTGAGGATATAAGGATGGAAATAGAGAAAAGTCCTTATCTATGCAATGTTATTTCAGGTCCCTGGGAAATAAAAAACAAGCAGTGCATACTTGGATTATTTTTTATTGTTGTTTTCACTGCCTACTTCTTCGGTTTGTTTTATTTTTATATCACCATAATATCTCCTAGTACCTAGCCAGGAGATATTTTGCTGAGGAGGGTTGTAAAGAAGTAACTTTTAGTCATACATGACAGCAAAGATTTTTGTTTTTAAATAAAAATTTCATTTTATAATCTCAAGGTCATAGTTAAGTACCATAATAATGAATGACCACTCACCAGCTGAGTCCTTCTCCACGTCCACATGCATGTTCTCGTTCTGGGCAGTGTGCAGGACTTGGTGAGCCCCTCTAACCTTGCAGGCTAAGACTGAGGATGAGAACCATTATCAGATCCTGCTCCTGAGTCAGAGCTGCAATCCAGACATGCTGTATATTTTTCATAGTCTGGCCCCCAATGGTCAGATTAGCCTCCCTTTCCTCATTGTGATACTCTAACTCCTTTGGTAAACAATGTTTAAGAAGTTTTAAAAACACAACTTTGGAGTTATAGAGAGTGATGAGGGAATTGAACATAGAAAATGGACAGAGAAAGAAAGGAAAGGACTGTCTTAAGTCTTTTCCTTGTGATTAAACTCCTTCATTCTCTTGAAGAAAATATATTAAAATTTTCCTTCCTTCCTTCCTTCCTTCCTTCCTTCCTTCCTTCCTTCCTTCCTTCCTTCCTTCCTTCCTTCCTATTAATTTTTAATGAATCAACATCTGGGAATAAATGTAGCATATCTGTTATTGCAATTACTATAAATGCCAGAAAAATCCTGAAGCAAAGAATTGATAATTTATGTTCTACAAAGCATTAGAATGTATGTTTATTCTATTGACATATTCAATATATATTTCAGATGATTAGTGGAGATATTAACTCTTTTCTCTGTTGTGAACAAGCTAAATCTTACTCCAAATCAAGTTTTAGTAAACAACAGATAGGTTGGAAAATTGTACACACACACCTACATTGCCACCACTCCTGCCCCAGCTATTCAGCATGATTCTCAGCAGGTTTCTTTTGTAAAAATTGGCCCAGTGCTCACAACCTCTGGCTGAGGATAGAGCCACCTGACTGTGAGGCTACCTGGGAAGCAACAGAGGACAGAGTTGATGGAGATGGCATAATATTTTGGGTCTATAATATAAGAAAAAGCTCCAAAGGTGCAAGGCAAGAAGAAAAGACAGTGTATTTTAGCATGAAAGAACCCTCAGAACTATGAATCTTCTTTCAAGATTTTTTTATTTTAAAAAGCCTTAAAAGAGGAGTTTTAAGAATTCAATTCAATCCTGGATATAAAGAGAGGATTAAGGATGAAGAAACTTGTAGTTTTGGAAAGGTAAGTGATAAGTAATTCCGTGTCATGAGTGAGAGGGTTTACTAAGTTATTCATTTGTGTCAGTCAATCACCTCACAATCAAATTCAATATGAAGTAATGGTTTAGATCAATTCTGCAGAAAACTTTGTCAGCCCAAAATTACTTATATCTCATCTACATTTATTTTGCATGAATCTTTTGCAGACAAATTTTAATCATATGGTTCTGTGAAGGAGGCATAAAACTAACAATTACCTGCATTGTTATTGACAGCAAAATTAATGGCTTATTATTTTCTGAATAGAGTTAATCTGATTTTTGAATAGGATGAGAGAATATTACTCAAAATGAGGTAAGCACCACTAGGACAGAGAAGTGATTCCTCATAAAGCCTTCCAGAGGTTATTTTAGGGGGAAGATTTGAACAATATGTTGATTATCTTACAGTTGCCAGTATTGCTTTGTATGAAACACATTGCTTTGCTATTTTATTAAAATGGTAAGGCTTTTGTCTTACAAATTGTCTTTAAAGGAGTGGAGGGGGGAAGACTTCCACGTTTATTCTTTGGAGTTTTTTTTAATGGAGCACATTGAACTGCAGCAAAAAAGAACACCTCCTTCAGAGCAGGCTGCAGAAAATCTCACTGCACAATTTTGAAGAGCAAATTGCTGCAAAAATCTTTAGGATGAACTAACAGCATGGAATCCAACATTAACTTCAAAATCATGGAGGAACAATTTTTTTTATAATGAGAAGCAACTAATTTGACTTGAGATGTTTGTTTTGTAAAACTCTGCCTTTGAACTTCCTCTATTGTCCACAGAGGCCTATTGGGTTTTCTAGAGAGCAGTTCACCTAAATCCCACTTTGCATGTACCTGGTTTGTACCACTAACTGCAAAGTAAGCAATCAACTCTTGTATATATATGTAAGTTGTGGCTTTCTCACTCTGTACAGATATCAGTTGCTGCAACTGTAGGATCATGTTGAGAAAATGATACCTCATATTATCTTATTTATTAGCAGAGAAAAGAACAATAAAATATTTGTATATTTATAATAACATTTTAATCTATATAACTAAACAAGTTTGTAAAAGATTCTGTAGACTGCCCAGCGCTTGATAAGTGAGAAATCAGGTGTTGATATTTTAAAAGAAAAACCTGTCCACATTTTTCATTATCACCATTGTGCTCTATTCTGGATCCCTTTTGGCTCATACAACAGTTTGAAACAAAAGCTAATGGTTTACTTGAGCTGTTCCTGATAAAGCTGCACTTTTAAACCTAATTTTTTCTTTTTTTTTTTTTTTTTTTTCTAGAAAACATGAGTGAAGATAAGGAAAGGCAACAGAGAGGGGCCACGAAAACATCAGTGCAATGAACAATTCCACTGAGCAAACTCAATTCCAGGCAATAATAGATTGACCTGTAAGGTGACCTGCCTTGAGAAGAAAACAGACGTGCTGTCAGATACCTATAAAACAGGTAGAAATACACAGCTCATCCAAAATGGAAAAGTATTTCTATCTGCAGGTCCCAGATAGTTGTCACCACTGGTAACATCTTTCTAATTTTCTGCAGTCTGTTGAGAAGAAGTGAAAAAGCAACATGGGCCACTGAATGTTAGAATAGGTAATAATACTTTCCAATATTAGGTAATGCAGAGAAACTTCCATAGAAAACAAGATAGCAGAAATTAACAGGACAATAAGTGAATACAAATTTTAAAAATTATTAAATTTGTATTATTTTAGTAATAATATCAACCAACAAGATTAAAAATGAAGGATAAAAGAGAAGGAAATTTTTTGGCATGTCTTTTCAGATTTGAGGAACCACAGCTATTCTACAGGTTTCCTTTGAATAAATATGTGAAAGAGAATGGACCTCACTTCTCACACATTAAATCTCATGTGGAAGAGGACAGACCATTTGTAAAGTATTTGTAGTACTAAGAACTAATATCTGCCAAGATTAAATGAGTGAAACTGAGAAGTCAATAATGTTTTGTATCTCTCAAAACACTTGGATAGAATCTTATTTAAAAGCCTATTTAAAGCTAGGTGGAAGAAAGGAAGAAAGATTTTGCTGCACTAATGATCACATAGATCTTTCCCACCTCTGGTTGTATAACTAGATGATTTATCATAATGAAGTAATGATAAATGAGAAGGAAAAGTAGGAAATATAGTAGTTAAATGTCAGCTGCATAAAGTGACCTCAATAGTGCAGTATCCTAGTAAAAAATTTTTTCCTGAGAATTTTTGTTGCAGCCACAAACAGAGCATTGCTATTTAGTAGGTGCCATAAGAGAAAAAAAAACTCTGTTGAGTATTTGATATTAATGAAAAATTATTTTCTAAGAATCTGACATAAAATAATCACTTCTTTAGGAGACAGGAGTGCATAAGGACATTGGAGTGCACAGTGATGTTTCTACTGAGTCATGGAATTTGGAAACATGGACAAAGAATCTGGCTCTCTGAGTTCAGCTGAAAGATTTAAATTGAATCAGTGTCTTCACTAATTTTGATTATTGCTTAAAAATAATCTTCCTGTGTATATTTACAGGAATTAATAATACTATGTGAGATACTGAGCAGTGAGGTTCTTATGTTCATTTTTGTGGGAACTGAACAGAGATGTCCACATGAATGAAATCCTGCCAGTTGAGTAAAGATCAGCAGATGGATACATGAACAGACAACGTGCGTTTGAAATACTCTTGGGTGCAAAATATTTTATACAAGAGAAAAGCAGAAATGAAAGTCACAAGCACCAAAAAAAACCTTCAAAAAATCCCAACCAACCAGAAATGTCATCCTTTTTTCACTGATTCAGTAATTAACTATTAATCTTTAAACTTGGAAAATTCAGCAAAGGTATTGCAATGCTTTCCATTCAAAGCAGGTTTTGACTTATTTTTCACATCCTGTGGCACAGCAACATGAATATGAGCCAGCACATG
Organism: Lanius collurio; assembly: GCA_020086605.1. Classification (NCBI taxonomy): domain Eukaryota; kingdom Metazoa; phylum Chordata; class Aves; order Passeriformes; family Laniidae; genus Lanius; species Lanius collurio. Next base: position 13,433,571 of record JACBWW010000001.1, on the reverse strand, counting down.
TAATTGCCCTCAAATTATGTCTGGTAATAGAAATTATTCTTACACTCAGATACTTTTCCCTTGACTTCATTTGGGCTATTGCACATAGGAAAAAATCCCAGTGTGCCACTCCCTTGCATTTCCTTAACATCTGACCTCACACAGCTGCTTATTATTAAGAGACATGTGCCACTGCTGTGCATGTTGCCATACACTGTCTCTGCAGTCAGGTTATTTTTATCCCAAATACTTGAATTTACAAATAAGCTAGAAATGAATGCCTTGCATCAGCTTTAATTTTATAATGCAGTGACCCATTCTACCACTGTGTAATAACAGGTCCCACTGTGACAATTAAAACAAATCACTCTACAGAGGATGTCATTAGATACATTCATGCCTCATCAGTAACTGAATTGTCTTTTATGATATATTTCAAAGAAAGGTATATAAGTTTACCCTGTCTTCCCCAAAGAAAAAAATGATTTATAAAAAATCCCCCATCTTCTTGATGTACTATGAAAATGAAAGAGGAATGAAATGGAATAAAAATTTTAACTAAGAATTAAAGGACTGTCAGCCACTAAATGAAACACAAGTGCACAGATAATTTTGAACCATTAACAATGGATCTAATATGAAGCTAAGTTCCCAAGCATCACTATACCTATTATCTCTTCTATTTTGAAGAAACTAGAACTAGAAAGAAATAAATGGAAAAATGAATTCTGCTAGCTCATGTTGCATGCTGATCATTTTACCTCATGTGAGAACCTCTTTTCCAGCGCATTACATCTAAACCCATCAGGGGATGTTACTATGACTGTCAGAATGGCACATATGTCCCCCAAGCCTCATCCCATCTCCATGAGTAGTGCTGTACAGGTAGCTACAGGAGTAACTACAATAGTGTCAACTTGTCAGGGCTTTCTCAAAATACCTAAATTATTTCTCTGATAGATCTTTATATTCTCACTTCTGGAAAAACTTGGAATTAGTGTTGTAACTGAAAAACATTTTCCTTTATATATTTTAATAAGATGCTTCCAAACTCTTTTTCTGTTCCCAAGTAGATACGACACTTATGGTTGAGATTCATCTCATTAACTTTAGATATCTTCATCTACATCTGAACTAGTCACTTGAGACTTACTTTGTAGTCAACAGAGGGCTACAAACACTTTAAAAGGGGATTCAGCTGACCTATTTGAGTCACTTGATAGTAGGGCATCCATTAAAATAACCAGTTCATGGTTAGATGACCATATTTAGGTGTTTCTGCTTGGTTGTAGGAATCCCACTGAGAGTTCAAACCCTATATCTAGGTGCTTATATAAACTAGGGAGAGGAAGTGATGTTTTGCTTCCCTGTAACTTGCAAAACTCAACTTGTGCACTGTCTTTTGGCTTGTTTTGTTTATCTGAAACCCATATCATGCTAGTAAGTAATCACATACTTGCTCAATGGAATGATCCCTGGAGTGAGCCACAGATAAGTTTGTTGCTTCACAAGGCAATATCAAAGCCTGACAGCATTTTCCTAGCATGTCTTTTTTTTTGTTCCATGAGATGATTGCTAAGAACTGTTTCATTTACAGACAAGTAAGTGCAGGCTGGAGATAAACCCATATTTCCTTACAGTCTAAATGCTTTTGACTGGAACATGTGACATAAAGCTGTAGAAACTGTTGTAAGGTGTTTTGAACCAGGATAGTGTGCCCCAGCCAAACCATCTTTAGTTATTCCTATTGGACCCCTCAGAGAGAGAGAGAGCAGGCTGGAATTACCCTCACCTGTTGTAATGGGGAATCCTTACAAGTATAAGACAGGGATGAACTTGGAAGGAAAGATAAGGCAATATTTTTTTAGATGTTCAGGGATGATTTATTCCTCCACCAGGCAGACTCCAGTCATGGGACCCTCTCTCTTCCCCGGGCCCAAACCAATGAACCAATCAGAAACAGGGGGCACACGTGACATGGGAGCAGGGACAGGGACAGACCCATACCCTGCAGGGTCCCTCCCCCCGGGACTTCAGGAGAGAGGCACCTCCATACTCACCAGCTTTACCTGGCCATCCACCTTCAGGTGTAGCAGGTCAGCTGCTGGATGGTTTTTAAACCCAGCCAGAAGGTTCAGTGGGGAAGAAGAAGGAGGAGAGGTGAGAGAGGCTTATGGCTGCTCTCTATCCTGTGCTGTCTGCTTGTTTGGATTTCCTGGACTAACTTGACTGCTGATCACTGGATGGGTTTTCTTGCTGCCATCATCTTGACTGTGCTTGCCTGGATCTGGGGTATCAAGGTACTGAAAGATAAACTGTGTTAAATTGAAAAAGAATTGGGAAAGGAGATGCTGAAAGGGTAAATACTAAGATGGCAAGGAATAGATAATGAGGACTGTGCTGCACTGGATTAGGAACCAATTGTATTATCTGAAAAGTGTGTGTGGAGCTCTTAGACAAAGTAAAGGGACCCATAAAGTAATGTGTAATCTCATGCACAGCAGTTGCAAAATGTATATGTGCTGTATTAGCGATAAGTTAGTAAAATGGATAAGTAAAATATGTTAAGTAAGTGAAGTGTATAGGTTATGTATAAATATGTAAGAGTTGTATAATGTGTAAGTAAAGGATAAGTAAGCATAATATACAGAAGAGGTGATAAGTAGCTATTATTGAACAAATTAGAAGATGTGTGAGTTCCTGCATGATGCCCAAAGAGGTGATGCATGTTTTAAACAATAAGAAGCTTCTGTGTAATCACATTGAGTCGTTGTACAGAAGTGCTGAGTTCCCACAAGAAACATAGAATGGCTTTGGTTCAGATGGACTTTATAGATCATCAAATTTCAAGTCCTCTGCCATGGGTAGGGAAACCTCCCCCTAGAGCAGGTTGCTCAAAGCCCTGTCCAACCTGGCATTGAACATTTCCAAGGATGCAGCATCCACAAATTCTCTGGGCCACCTGTTGCAGTGCCTCACCGCACTCACAGTCAAGAATTTCTTACGAATATTTGTCTAAACCTACCCTCTTTTGGTGTAAAACCATTCCCCCTTCTCCTGCCGCTAAATGACATCGTAAAAAGTCCCTCTCCAGTTTAGGTACTGGCAGTCTGCTACAAGGCCACTCCAGAGCCCTCCCTTCTCTGGGAATTCTCTCTCAGCCTGTTCTCTTAGGTGCTTCAGGTGCTTATAGGTGTTTCAGCCCTGATCTGACCATCTTTCTAGCCTCTTCTGGACTTTGCCCACAGGTCCATGTCTTTCATATGCAGTGGCCACAGAGAGGGGCACAGCACTGCGGATGGGGTCTCACAAGAGCACAGCAGAGGGGAGAATCTCCTCCCTCAACCTGCTGGTCATGCCTCTTCTGATGCAGCCCAGGATATGATTTGTTTTCTGAGCTGCAAGAGCACATTGTTGACTCATGTCCAGCCTCTCATCCCCCACCATGCCCAAGTCCTTCTTGGCAGGGTTGCTGTCAGTCTCTTCTCTGCCCAGCCTGGGTTTATGCTTGGCCAAGTAAACCATGAACTCCCAGACCATATCCCTTCCAATTCTTGTCCCTGTCTCATACAGAGTTCATGTTCTTACTGTCCTACATCAAAGACCTATCTGGCTCTCATTGCTGCTCTTCAATGATTTGTGCTGTAGGAAAAGGGAAGGAGGAGGACAGAACTGGGGTAAATATATTAGCTCTTAATTGGAGTTACTGGATCACATAATCCACAACCAATATCACTACCTGTCTTGCTTGCAACAGCTCTAATGGATATGACAGATTTCCTAAAAAAAACCCACTCACTGAATTACAATCTTTGTCTTTAATTAGGCTTTCCCCACTGGATTTCCTTGCCTTTCTGAGTACAAAGCACAACAGGCCATGCTGCAAAGACCAAAAGTAAGTCAAAACTGTGACACTTTTCCCCTCTCACATCTGTGCGTCTCTTGCTCTTCCTAAAAAAAAGCAAACTAATGGATAGTCTAATGTTGTCAAATGGCCTAACTAATAACTGGATTTGCATTTCTGTACCTTTGGATGGATTAATTTAATTCCTTTTAAAACTCTGATTCTTATTGCAGATAAGCCATCAGTGTGCTTAACAGGATATTAAAAGTAGAAAGCAAATGTAGAATAGGAGGTTCATTAGAAAACACTTTTTCCAAATGTGGAAGCTGAACACCAGATGCCGTTTTGCATAATAAAAGGAGTCAATGATTAGCCCTTAGAGGTCTGTGATCCCTGAATAATAACCCATTTTTCAACCTTGTCTGTTTTCTCTCTTACCCTAAATTTTCAGCTTTAGGACTAGTCCAGTTAAATATTCACATAAACCAAATGTGACTTGTAATTCCTATTACTCTTTTAAAAATGTGATTTTCCAGAGTTTATTCAAAAGGAAAAAAAAAAATTCTACACCAAAAAAAAAAATCATCTTTAGGAGTAATAAGAACTTTGGACACACTGAAAAAAAAATCAAAAATAGAAATAAAATTCCTAAGTGAAAGGAAAACACTTGGATTTTGGGCCATCCCATCTGGTATAAACCCAGAGGAAATTAAGAATACACAATGTGTCAGGTTCTCCTGACACTTAACTCCTGGCTTTGAGTCCCAGTGAAGAAAAATGGAGAATATAGTTCTTTATCTCTAGGAAGAATGCTGTAATCATTATCCTCCTTGAGTTCAAAAATGGGATTTTGGGCATATGGACCTATTCGAAGAATGGTGGCTTTCTAATTTGTTCCATCAGCTTTGAGTTTGGGAGTAGGAAATAGCAGGCACAGCATGATCAAACTCGGGTGATTTGACTCTTAGCACTTCTATCAGCTGCTGAACCTCCCCAGGTCCATCTGCTGCTTGTAGATTCTTATTCCACAGCAGATCTCAATCTGACTCTCCTACTGTGTGAGAGCTAAAGTGACACTTCCCATCATAGGTGGGGAAAATGGTGCCTGTCCTCAAAAAGAGCAAAGCAATAGAGTGAGTGCAGGGGGACATTGCAACAGAAGTTAGGCAAAACCCCAGCCTTCAGGACATGGAAGCTTCTGGGAAGGACTTCTCTATGAAAAACTTAAAGTCAATTTGTCTTGTTTGCTGTTTCTAATGAGCACTGCTCACTTTAGATTGGTGCCATGCAAGACAAACAGTGTACAAAGACAGCAGAACACAAATTCATGGCCCAGGAGAATCCTATTATGGTATCTTTTCAAGCTTCTGCAATTACAAGAACTGAAGGTTCAGTGCAATTATGGACAAACAGAAACATACTGCAGCAACAGATTTGGTACAATCCTTCAAAAGCCAATAAGTATTTTCATTTTAGTGACAGTTATCTGTAGTCTGTTGTATCTGCAAGCTGGTGGCAAGACACTAGAACAAACTTACCAGTCCATATGGTGCCTGGAATCATGTATTTTTGTGCTTTGTTATTACAGAGAAGGTTGAAAACAAGAAAACCTCCTAAGGTTCAGATGATGTTTCCATGTAAAGTCAAGAGATTAAGAACTCAAGGTTGTTGAGTTAACAGAGATTTTAATAACTTTTTAGTAGCTGATATTCATTTCTTGCATATATTTTGTTTGTGTGTACGTGTATCTATATATATACATACACAATAAATATATAAGTGAAAAATAAATCCAGGGTCACTGACTTGAGAAGGAAGAGGACATTTAGAAAACAATATTTTATAAAGAAATCTCTTTTTATGCTACATTGTTATGCTATTCCCTGGCTTGGGATGACTTATACAGGTGGTACTAGGGTACCATAATCAGATAAAGTTCCAGTTTTCAACTGATACCAAACTTTTCCTGAGCTTGTTCAAAATTCAACTTCTCTCTGAAACACTTTGCCAGTATGTTTGTTTGAGTAGCACACAAACATTTATATACTTTTGAATTGGCAGTTAGATATTAGGGCATGTAATGAAGATATTTCAGATACTAGGAATATGACATAACATGATTTTTGTTATAATAGCTCTGTCTATAATTTACACAATCTCAGAGATTTTATTGTATGTTTTCAGTGTGACCTAATAGCAATTCTCTCTCAGAATATGTTACAATTAAACACAATCTCAGTGGGAATCATAGTCAAAACAAAATGCAAAAGGACTAAAACAACGTATCATTGTGTACTTAATGTCATAAAAGAGGTTGGTTCCTATTGATACTTGGACAGGATTTTTCCATTCCACGTTAAAGCTTTTATTTTGGCAGGTAGCACCAGGTGGCACTGTTACATAATCATCTACCTTTTTTTTTTTTTTTTTTTCTTCAGCAGAACAAGGTTCCAGTGTTGGGAAGACATGCTTCAACCAGGGGGACAGTGCTACGCTTTATGGAGGGAGAAGTTAAGGCAGGCAGCAAAGAATCTTGTTTTGCACCAACATTTCCCTTCCACTGAAATTTTTATAATCAGATTTACCTCCAGGCAATAACACCAAATCCAAATTCCCAGAAAAGAACATTTCTAGTTAGCTGTGAGTAACCCTGTTCAAGGAATTTTGCATGACTAAATAAAACAAGATTTACTTAGTGTTTACCAAGTTGCTTCATCATAGCATTCCACATTTATAGTCAGTTTTTCCAAAGCCCCAGGTATTTTATAGTGCTTGACAGAAAGATGAGAAATGGAATAGAGGTATAGAAGGAACCAGTTACCATGGGATTATGGGATTAAATCTGCCACTTGGAGACATGTGAGTACCAGAATGTTTTGTGGTACAGGGTACTGTGACACTGAATATTTTCAGCTCCCCATTCCTGAGGATTGTCACAGCTCCAGTGTGACAATTTTGCCACTTGCACTTACATCACTTTTATCACAGATTTCCGTCAGTAAAAATAAACAAAAGTCATTTTTAAAAAGTTCAATGCAAATAACATCTTTCTTAACATTAGCAAAAAACCCCAAGGCATAAGGTAACAGTTATTTACTAATATTTACCTCTCCCCCAAGAGCAGAAAGAAAAGCTTCTCTGTCTTTCTGTTATCTGTTTCATAAATCCTTCAGGTACTCTTACAGAGATTCAGTTCTTATGCAAATTTTCCACCTTAGAGAAGAACCCAGGCTGGGAAAGCAGGCTTATCTTTAAATCCTGGGTGTTTGTTTGTTTTTTGTTTTTTGTTTTTTTTTTTTGTTTTGTTTTTTTTTGTTTTGTTTTGTTTTTCTTTTTCTTTCTTTCTTTTCTTTTCCAGGCAGTTTTGTTTTTATCTAGTTAATTTCATAACTATGCTCTACCTCCAAACTTTGCCTCTTACCTGTCCAGCTCTATCAGCATGTCATCAAGGTTGAATATTCTTTTAGCCTTATGCAGAGCATTACAAATGGTGAGTGAGTGGTGGTGAGTCTCCTCACATGCAGAATTTTGCTTTTCATTCAACACCTACAGCCTGGAACAACAAGCTATGCAGTTATGGAATTTATATACTCCATACCTGATCTCAGCCCTGCTCGAGATCATACATTTATTTATTTATTTATTTTAGCTGATATTGACTTTGGGGTGCCAAAACTAAGCATCTCTTTCATTAAATTATGACAAGGATTCCATGCCTCAAATGTAAAACAGGTACGTCATGTACTCATATCCTCTTTACTTGGTATATACTTTAATAAAGCCTTATAAATTTTCAGAATATCTACCTTAAAATTCACTCTTTTTTTCCACTAAATATTAGAATAATGAATATAGGAAGGCAAATAATACAACATAAAGAATAAGATAACATGTTGCTTGAGTCAACTGCTTAACCAAAATGACAGCTCAGAAAAGGGAAGAATGCAGGTATCTTAGCTGACTGCCAAGGTGTTTCTGAGACACTGGTAGGCATAGGGTAATGATGATCAAGTGAATAATATGCAGGAATGGAGATGAAACACAAAAGTAGATTGGTAAAAAATGTCCCCCTTCCTGAATGATGTGAGATTCATCAGCTTCAAGGAAATGATATAAAATTGTAAGGGCTACTCAGGCCAGAGAAAATATAGTCAGTCAGGGCTTTTCAACTTTTAATTTCCATCAGTACAACCAAGGTTTGGCTCTGCTGCATTCTAGATTTGCAATAGCAGTATTAAAGCCAAGAAGTTGGACTAGTGGGGCATGTATGAGTATAGATAACTGTAGCAAGAAAAAGTGTGGTGTTTAAAATACATTCTAGTTGTTTATAACAGCCTCTCTGACTGAGTTTATTGATCTGAAGGCAAAGCTAGTGGAAAAAGAAACATATTTCTCAGTTGCCTTAATTCCCTGGTAAAACCTAAACCTCATGTTAAGATTAAATGTAAATCCAAAGTTGGATTCATGGCAGTCTTGTAATTAATTTGTTGCAGTTTTCTGGCAATACTGTATTTCTGGAAGAATCTAGGACCTGGTAGAATGTATAGCAGACAAAAGCAATGAGGAGGGAAATGAGGGAACACACTAAATAAAAATATGAGAGGAAAGAAAAATCACAGTTAATGATTCCAGGAAGAATCCCAGTCTAAGAAACTGAATACCTCATATTCCTTCCCATGGGTCCAGACCAAGTTTCTGAGAACTTGTCTGCTTGTTGGACATAATCACCCCTTTAAAACATAAACCCACATCACCACTGTTTGCCACCCTGGAAAAACATTGTTATCATTAAGTCTCTTTTTTAATATTCAGTATAGAAATGCAGCATAAAAATTTAAATAATACTGCAGATATTTATTCTTCTTTCCCTTTGCCCAAAGCTGGAGTTCATTTTATAAACTCTCATATGCCAATGATGTAACTTTGATTGTGGTGTGAGAAGTCTAGACTGGTATGTAAATTCATTACAAGTTGTACCAAATAAAAGAGTGAATTGCTGTCAGAATCTTGTCTTTACAGAATGGGTGTATTATGCAGTTGCACAACAAATTTATGACAGGACCCATGGGTGTCTGTCCTTGATCTCCCTTTCCTGATTTGTCCTTTCCTGATGTATCTCCAAACAGGCAGAAAGGGCAAAATTGTGAGAGAAGCTGATACTTTTTCATTGTAAATCTACTGGCCCATCTCCTGGATCACATCACAGAAGCTATTATGTACCTTTATCACTGTAATAGCACTGAAAGTGTTAAGGCACTGGGAGGGAAAGCTGCATATGGGAAGTGTGCTGCACTGGCAAGTGTCACTAGTCAAGAGGAAGAATAACCGTTTCCTGCAGTACCTGCTATTCCTTAGAGCTCTCTCAAACATGCTTAGCACATAAAATCTGACAAGATTAAAACCTCAGGTGGTATGGCTTCAGGCAAAGGAGAAATTCAGTTACCTGTCAGTAGTAATAATAAAGAGATGACTGAAGCCACCACAACACTGTCTCTGTCCTTCCCCTGGATTACCTGTTTTAAGTTGTCTGTATTGAGCGGTTATTCCCCGTGTCTGCTGATGAAAGAATAAGTTAATGTTGTGCAAAGAAAAAAGCAAGCCTTAAGTCTATTTTATGGGTTGACTATGTTTCTTTGAATAGTTTTTATAACATTTTTACTTTTCTATTTGCTCTCTTTTAAACTGAGCTATAAAAACTAACAGCTTCCAATGTCATTAGCGGGTATGTGATACTCAGATGCATTCCTTACTTTTCTTTTGAGGTACACCCATCCTATGAGGTAAATTAAAGATTTCAGCTGAATCATAAAAATGGTCCACTTCAGCTCTGACCAAAATCAGTCTCATTATCATCAGGTATTCCTACGTCAATATGTATTTCCTTTTAATAGAGACTGTAGTCTACTTTTTTGATGTGCTGAAAGGCTATAACTATCTCCCATTTTTTGATAACCTACACCATCAATTTCAAAAAATTCACACATAATGAATGCAGATATATTTTTAATACCTATACTAATAATGTACATTTTAAACTCCTTTTGCATTGTGTTTTCAGATTATTTTTTTTTTTGTTTTTCCCAGTTAAATCCTCTCTGAATGTTCTGATTTTTACCCAGTTGGCTGTGAAACACATCCTTTCCCATCAAATGGATTAGGATTTTTCTCTGAAGTAAGAACAGTAGAAAGCAGATTTTCTCCTGTAGATGGCTTGATTAGCCTAAAAATTAAAAACACAATTTTCAATCCTTTAGGATGATAGTATTTTCATATTATAGAGTTTATTGTGTTTTTTTTTTTTTTTTTGGTATGCCTTTAATGAATCAGTGACTGACTGACAGTCAGGGAACTAAAAATGCAACAGCCATAGGACTGCTACAGTTCATTTACAACCCTCTGAAATGAAAGGTGTTTTGCAAAACCTGGGGAAAAGGATTTAAAGCCAGAGATCCATTTAACACGTCCCTACTGATGGAGAAAGAATTCCTCCAGGTGGAATTTGGCACATATCCAGTTAAGTTTTTAAATGGTAAGTCTGGTCACTTGCATAGCAAATACAGAAAGATAAATAGGACACATCTTTGATGTAGGCCTTTAAAAAAACAAGAAGACAGATTGTGGGCCACTTAACCAGATGCCACAGGGTCTACACTGGGCCTCTGTAATCTTGTTTTTGTAACTGCTGCATCTATTAAAAAGGAACAGAGACCAGAATGCTTGTAAATGAGAACATCATCTTCTCGTAGCCTCCCTTTTGGAAGTTTTCCATTTACTTGTTACTGAGTGATAGTCCTCAGTCATCAATACATTAATATTTTACCAAGGGTTTTTTTCAGTTTCACTTTAAAAGATCTTTTTTATTGCTTTCTTTTTGGACCCCAGCTAGATATTTATGCTATTACTGAAGTACACAGTAAAGTCTTTGATTCTGTGACCTTAAGTGGCATGTGTAAAAATGTGAGTCCTTTGTACAGTATTTTGGTGGTAGAACTTCTCATAGTGTTAGATGAAGATAGGTGAGAAATTCTGTTGAGATTTAGAATAAAATTACAATAAATAGTTATGCTGTGCAAAGCCTTGGCTAAAGCACTTCTTCAAATGTGTTGACTGTGGCAAAACAGTTTTGAAAATGCGTTAAACTAATTCGTAGAAGCCAGCAGAATTTTAAAATACACCTGGTTTTGCTTGTAGGCCTTATGAGTTTCTTCCTTTCCTCAATGAAATCACATTATACATGGCCATTTGGGGTTACAAAACTCAGTAACTAAATTAACACTGTCATATATATATGTATATGTGTGTGTGTGTGTATACATATATAACTACAGAAGAAATGCTTTTCAATAGGATTCATGCTAGTAATAAGAGACTGCTGAAATATTGTCTGCTTTCCACAACTGCTGCAGTACAGTCTTGGCATGGCTTCCTCTGTCATTATTCATCAGACACAATGGTAGATTACATCATTCTGAGTGGATTCTTTCTCTAAACATGACTTAAACTGTAACACCTATCAGTTTTGTCATTTATTTTTCACCATGGGAATTGAAGGGACTTTTTCACTTCCAAAATTTTACAAAAGATTGATTCTCTGCACCACTTATGTATGACAGCTTCTTTCTCAAAAGAATTTTCATGAAACTTTCATTACTAAGTTAAGCCCATGGTTCATGTTTTGTGGAAGCTCAGTCATTGAGTAAGGATCCCAAACAACGTCTCAAATTCACTTTGCTAAACCTTTCTAGAATATGGGGTAAGTTCAATTGTTCACTTGAGGGCATCTTCAAATATGAAGTGCAGCTAAATCTATTGCACATTTAGGCATGGGCTAAAAATGTGGCTTTGTTTTTTTTAATATTTGAAGTTTGACTGATAATGTATTTAAGAAAGCAAAAATATTTGAGAAAGCCAGTGTCAGAAGAACTAGCCACTTACAATCTAACTTAATTCACGTGTCCTTGAACGATTAAAGAAGCCATACAGTCCAAAGTCGAGGAGAATCATTGGCTGCATTTAGATGAAATCAAGTGCTCCAGGAGACACCAAGACTGGGATGCAGTAACTGACATAAGTGCACAATCAGTACAGAAAAGTCATCAGGCTTTAGGTAATTGCATTGGTTCCCTGAAAAACCTCTAGATAAATGAAGGTGTGCATGAATGTGATTGACAGAAGCCAGCAAGCACAGCAGGGATCACCTGAGCTAAGCAGCAAGGGACGCTGAAGGACAGTGTCTGTGTCAGTACCACCCAGAACCTTTATATCAGAATGGAGCTGCAGACAGCTTAAATAACACTTGAGTTGGGATGCAGAAGTCCTAAATTTGAATCTAGAGAAAATTAAACTGGTCTTCATTCAAACAGCTTGCTATAAAAGTATAACTCAAGACCATGAGTACTTCTTTTGATTAATTGCATGGGGAATCACATCTGACAACCACAGAAGCAGATGATCAAGATGTCATATATGATGTTATTTTGAAGTCCACTAACAGCATAAATTTGAGCAAATCACTCTATAGTGTTTACTTACTGCACATGTGTTTGATATGGAGTAACTCAGTTCTTTCTAGGGGAAACTAAATTGGAAACTGCTTGGAAAGTGCCTACCAAACACACTGTGAATCCTTGCAAAGGCCTGATCCACTCTTTGGTCTTCTGGATAGTTTCAAATCATGTATGGTGGAGATGTTAGATTCAGGTCACTACCCCAATCCTCTTCTAGGTAAAGGAAGAAAGATGACTCAGCACTGATTCTTGGTCTACTGGTGCAATCCTGTTGTTAAAAACCCACGTTTTATTGCGAACTTTGCTCTTCTTGGCTCTCTTGAGTTCTGTTGCCACAGTAAGATAAAAATGAAATTTTTCAGACTTTGTGGATGGTCTAATTGCATTCCCTAAATCCTTATTTTTGAATCTAGTCCATAATGAATATGAAAGGTAGTTATAGTCAGGTGGGGATTGGTCTCTTTTTCCAGCAACAACTGACAGTACAAGAGGACACAGTCACAAGCTGCACCAAGGGAAATTTAGGTTGGATTTAAGAAAAGAATTTTACTAAAAGAATGATAAAATACTGGAATTGTCTGCCCAGTGAAGTGGTGGAGTCACCATCCTTGGATATGTTTAAAAAAAAGACTGCATGTGGCACTCAGTGCCATGGTTTAGTTGAGGTGGTGTTAGGGCATGGGTTGGACTCGGTGATCTTGGAGGTCTCTTCCAACCTGGTGATTCTGTGTGGGGTTCTGTGTGATTATTGAAGAGGATGTTGCTCACAGATACTGCAGTGATGTTCAGGGACTTAGCTAATAAGGTGAGTGGGCAAAGAGGGCAGAGCCTCTTGGTTTGTTCTTACTGAAAAAGAAGAAAATACTGTTGCCACTCGTGTGCAAACAATTCAAAGGGCTTGGTTAAATCAGAGAGCCTTAATGCAGGTGCTGTCATTAATGCTTTATGCAGTTCTTGTAAGGCAGTTTGGCACTCAGAAATTCACACCAATTGTCTCTTCTAGAGCTTCATAAAGAAGCTACACTAAAAATCCATAATTTAAAACCCTCACCCAACCACTCCTAGAAAGCTTTGCAATCCCTGGACATTGTGAGGTTCTCAAGAAGCAAACCACTACAGTCTAAATGCATCTCTTTTGTTCTTCTTACACGTGGGGTTTAATTCCTTTTTTATAAGCATTTCACCAATGACTTTATAGGTAAAAAAAGATTTGTAACTTTTTCTGTGGAGGTGCCTTCCTCTGAAATCCTGGGGGGAGGGACCCTACAGGGTACGGGTCTGTCCCTGTCCCCATGTCATGTGTGCTCCATACCTGTTCCTGATTGGGTGTGTGTGTGCCTGGGGCCTGAAAAGAGAGCAGGGTCGCATGACTGGAGTTGGCTGGGAACTCCAGCCATGTGGCTGGAGGAATAAAGAATCTCAGAACATCTACAAAAATACCTCTTCATCTTTCCTTCCAAGTCCATCGCTGTCTTATATATTGTTGTAAGGATTCCCCTCACTACGACATTTTTCTAAATTATTTGCTGGATAAAGCACTTTTTTAATCAAAGGCAAAAATAACAAGAAATGTCTTATTTTCAGATACTTTGTAACAAAACCTAAAGAAAAAAAAAAAGAAATCCAGGGGAAAGCTGCTATGTAACATATCCAGCCTTCAGTTTTACCTGTGGATATGAATAAGCCATAAAAACTTTAGTTGAAAGTTTTCCAAGTGTTATTTAATAGACAAAAGTTATTCAAGTAACATCCATTTACAGTGTCCTGTGTGACCCACGAGTGAAATAACAACTAGGGCAGAAGTACAGGCTATTTTTTCTGACTACTCTTTTGCTTGGCAGTTGGGAACACAAATTAATGCTAATTTTTAATAGTAGCTCTTGTAATTTGCACATCTCTTTAATTTGTCTGAACTAAGTGTTGTAAGTTTGTGGAGAATCTTATTCTATATATTGCAGCATGTTTCAGATACTTCATATCTGAGCTTTATTTGATCCTGTGGTATATAACCATGTTTTTCATGTGTTAGAAAGATAATAAGTCCCTTTCCACTTTTAAAGGCTCTAAAAATGTTTTGAGGTGTTCATATTTTCAATCTATGTATTATTTTTATTGTTTGCTACTTTCAGACTCTCTTCTCAACAGAAAAAAAACTCCAAACCTGAAGTGATATGCTTTGAACAGCTTTTACAGTAAATGAGGCAGAGAAATCAGCAGGGAGGGTATCACAAGAGAATGAATAGCTGAAACTTTCTGTTTGAATTGTGTTCATGCTAAATTTCTCCCCAGGATTGGATTTGACCCTTTTCATGGTCAGCTTGAATATGTTTTTCCAGAATCATAGAATCATTTGGTTTGGAAAAGGCCTCTAAGGGCACTGAGTCCAACTGTTAACCCAGCAGTGCCAAGTCCAGCACTAAACCATGTCCCCAAGGGCAATGTACGTCTATATGTCCTTTAAATACCTCCAGGGATGGTGACTCCACCACTTCCCTTGGCAGCCTGTTCTAATGCTTGACAACATTTTCAGCTAAGAAATTTTTCCCAATATCCACTCTAAACCTCCCCTGGCACAACTTGAGGCCATTTCCTCTTGTCCTACTGTTTGTCACTTGTGAGAAGAGACCAACCCCCACCTTACTACGATGTCCTTTCAGGCAGTTGTAGGAGTAATAAAGTCTGCCCCTGAGCCTCCTCCAGGCTAAACAATCCCATCTCCCTCAGCTGCTCTCAGAAGATGTATTCTTCAGAACTTGCCCAAGATTTGTTGTACTATTCCGGACCCACTCCAGCCCCTCAATGTCCTTCTTGCAGTGAGGGGCCCAAAAACTGAAACACAGGATTTGAGGTGCAGCCTCACTAGTACAGAGGGACGACCACTGCCCTGGCCCTGCTGGCCGCACTATTTTTGATACAAGCCACAGTGCCACTGGCCTTTTTGGCCACCTGGGCACACTGCTTGCTTATGTTCAGCTGTTGTCAAAAGTGTCCCCAGGCCCTTTTCTGCTGGGCAGCTTTCCAAGCTACTCCTTCCCAAGCCTGCAGCAATGTGTGGGTTTTTGTGACCCAACTGCAGGCCCTGGCACCTTGCCTTATAACGTCTTTGCCACTGGGGTTGAAGTCCAAGGTGTCTGCATAACTTCACCTAACAAAGCCTGACTATTCCAAATACATTTGTCATCTTAGTCACAGGTAGGGTCTTTCTGCTTGTATCCATTACCAAAGCATTCTGCATTTCTCTTTTTTTTTGTTATAGGTATAGGAAAGACCACTGCCACAAATCATAATGGAAAGCCAGCCTTACAGGACTGCTTTCAGATCATGAAACATGTATTTTTCCTATCAGCAAGGCTAAGTCTCGCTTTCTGATGATATTGATGGTGGTGCTGTTCCATTTTAACTCAGCAGTATCTGCTGAGTCTTGTCATATTTCTTTCCAGAAGCTTATTCAGTCTCCCTGTCCAGTCTACTTTAACTCCCAGTGGAAATACACTTAGGAAAAAAAAAAAATCAAGTTTAATTTACTTTCTCACTATCCCAATAGCATTTGCATGCCATTCATGCCAGTTGCATAAAGGGCTTGCTAGCCTTTACTTACCCTAAGTTTTAGCACAGCCTCGGTTTGCTGCTTCTCGGCTTGGCTCAGCAGGCAGGCAGTGATTGCCCTCAATGCCTGCTGCAGCCAGCTGTCTCCTGCCCTTTGGCGTGCTCAGGCTTTGCCTCTCCTCCCCAGAGCTTCAGGCCACCGAGCCCTGGGCAATGCTTCCCTTTCAATTGACCACGCTGCTTGGGGAGTCATGTCAGAGCTTCAAAAAGCTTCCCACAGCTTTATCACAGCGACGCTACTGCTTGGCTTGGCTTTCCCCAGCCGGCTGCTTCACGGCTCCATTTCTGCAGCTGTCCGTGCCCTACCGAGGCACAGCTTGCAGCCTTCTCTTCCTCTAGGTCGTCTGCTTTGTGATACTGCTCCCAGCTGTGTTTTTCTTCTTCTGACGGCTGAGGTCACAGGAAAAAGCATTCTTTTCATTTATGGTTGTATTTTTTAATGCTTCCAACTGAATACACAGTTAATCTCTCTGAAAATACAGTGTGCAAGTAATTGAAATTACATTCAAATTTCTTTGGAATAACTATGCAAAAGTTTAGTTACAATGCAGGTCTTCTACTGCTGCAAGGAGAAAACACTGAACAAAACTCTGACATAAGGAATAAAGTCTGACAGTCATCAGTGATCCCAGTATGGAATGTGAAAAAAGAGGCTTTCTTCTGCCTGTGTATTGAAGATGTAGGCACTATTAAGACAGTAGAATTTATGTTGAAATAGTTTTTTTAATTTTCCTTTGTTTCTGCTAAATGTTTAAAGGAAATTCTGCATTCATTTTCAGTTTCAGTCCTTACTAAATTAAATTAAATCAGTTATATACTGACAAATAACAAAGCATTTCTGCTTAAGATCAGCATATTTGTTTTTGAATATTTGTCATAGGTGGATGAATATGACTTTGTAGCATGGAATTTTTAATTTGTCTTTGACCTGGGCATAGTTGGACTCTGGCCCAGTTCATTTTGAATATGGCTAGACTAAATTGTTGCTTTATTAAAAGAAACAAACAAACCCAGAATGAAATATTTTATCTATTTCTATCGAGATCTCCTCTCTCTAATGTGCCAGATTACAGTTGTGCAGTAATATTATAAACTCATGTACCACTATATATATTGTGGTGTGCCCATATGATGTACATTACCTTCAGTTTCAAATCAAAGACCAGATTTATGATGTTTTCTGAGTTATTGCTAAATAAAAACACAGCTAAGGTATGCTTTTTAGAACTACATATGATAGTCCTTACTGTTCATTTTTTCCTTCCCTGACATGACTTTGGCCTCTGCTAGCCAAGCACACTTGCAGGAGATGTAAGGTAGATTCCAGGCAGGCAAGCTGGACAAAGGCAAGCTGGGCACAGCTTTCAAAGCAATTCAGATCCTTTGAAATAAAAGAAAAAAAACATGAAAAAAACCCCAACTCAACCAAACAAAACCAAACTTACAAAGAATGTTCTCTTCCCATACTATCAGAAGTTTTCTTTTTGATACATAATTACCGTGGATGAGAGTTTATGACAGAAAGATATCAATGATACTGACGTGAACAAGTTGTTGTAGAGACTGAATATTTTCAAGAAATAGATTTTAATTTAAACAGATACTAATTTTACCTGTATTTTTCCATTTCACGAATATTTAAGCACAGTCAACTGCCTGTTAAAAATACTGTAAGTAATGGAAATAAATACCATATAAGAAAGGAGTTTGTGCACAAGTGAGTGGAGAATTGAGGAATGAAAACTATTATGCAAACCACAGTAATCCCTCTTGTCTTGCAATTGGAAACTTGCAAAAAAGCCAAAGAGGTTGTGAACAAGATGCTTGTGTTATATGTAATTCGTGTTATTTGTTACTTGGTTTTATTTAATTTGGCAACAAATCACTTCTCTTAGGAAATGTTTGGGATTTATTTATTATTACTTTCCATTTACCTGAAATTATTACTGTAACAGTCTGAGATCAGTACCAGCCTTACATCTCTTTGGCAAGTCCAGCAATTACCAGTTATTTGTTGTGTTAAATTCAGAGACTATATTGGGCATCCTACTTGGATGTGAAATACTTTGAGTAAGCAAAGCTCATGCTTTCTGTATGTTCACAACCAGTCAATTTTACAATCATTTACATCAGTATAAAGTTGTAGAAAACTATCAAAAGTTCTTCTATACATTTTGTTGTGGCTGAATTATCAATTTAAAGCAGAAGAAAACTGCATTTGTTCTGTAGAGAGAAAGCTTATTGTAGATTATAATTAGTGTATTCTATTTTAGGAATCTAAACCAAACACTCTAAAGAAAGCAAAGCTAAATTAAATACCTAGCCAAAACACTATTATGTTGATTTCAAAGATGGATAATTATAGCAGTAATATATTTTAAACGTTCTTGTTTTGTTTTCTTTTCCATCCACGTATTCAGGCACTGCACAAATCACAGTTCTATATAGTATGTTTTTGTTATCATTTTACAAGCTAGAAAATTTCACAGAATGCTGAATAGAACTTGCTTTTGTTACACTCTTAGTCACAACCTCCAAGTTTTAGTTGTCAGCTGCTTCCCTGTCTTGTTCCACTGTTCCCTGTCCTACATGCATGGTTATTCTTGAACAAGTACGAAGGTTTCATTTGTACATGTGAAACTTCATCCTGGTTTTTGCTTCTTTCTGCAGCACGTCAGGGTAGATGAACTTCTAACCTGGCAGTCCTTCTCAATATGCCTTATAATTTTTCACTTATTGCAATAGTTGTAGTCTCTACTCAATCATCTAATGAAAACAGTAAAAAATACCAGACCAAGCTTAGACCCCACTTGCCACATCTGTTGGGTTGCAGCACTCATAACTGCTCTCCAAGTATTGCTCTCCCAACAACTGTGCATTCACTTTACAGTAGATTCTTTTCTATGCTGCATTTTGCCTGCTTTTATGAGTGTATTGTCTGAAACAGTGTAAAGCCTGAGACACTAATGTAGGACATCTGCTGCTTTTCTCCTATCCATGAGACTTGTTATCCTGTCTTAAAAGTAAATAGGCTTGTTCTGACATGTTGTGCTCTTGACAAGACCACCCTGGGTGCTATTTACCTCCTTACGGTCTTTTAGTAATTTTTATTTTTCTCTGATGAAAAGTTCCTGGCTTTTTCCAGGAACTGCAGTTAGGATAACTGGTCTACAATTTCCTGGTCTACCAGTCTTTGGAATTCTATCTTCCACAATTTCTCAGAAAAAAGTTTTACTAATGACTCTGCAATTACTTCATCCAGTTCTCTAAGCATGCTAAAATGAATATCCTTGGGTGATCCCATTGTGAAATAATTCATTTTATATAAGACTTGAATTTTTTTCTTTTTTTGCCCTTGTCACCGTACTTTAACATTCTATAATGATTTAGAGGAAGAATGTAGGTGAAAGGACAGGTTTCTGAACACTAGATTCTGCCAATTTCAATATAGTTTGTATCCATGGAACATTATTCCTTAATACAGTGTAAATTCTTTCAAAATAAGGAAAGAAAACCTCTGAAGGAGATGGAGGGACAAAGACAATGGCAGAGATGGCACATACAGAGGTGCACCAAGCCAAACTATTAATAGACATTTCCCTTCAGTGGGAAAATAAGATTATAAAGATAAATGTAAAAGAGCTCAAATCCTTTGCAATACTTAGTTTAATTACAAGTGGCATTGCTCTTGATTCATGTAGAGGTACACCAAGCCAAATACAGAAGGACTCATTTGTATGAAGGACACATGAATATAAACACTTGAATGAGTGAGGAGAAAAAGTGGTCACATACAAAAGAACATAAAAGCTCAGAGGAAGGACAGAACAATGTGTGCAAGTCTACATATTATGCATTACTTTATGCTGCCCATCTAGTTTGTAGCACTGAGTATTTGAAGAACTGCTCATAATGACACAATTTCTTTGAACACCCTCAGGGAGACAGAAGTTTAGTCTTACCTGAATTTAGACATCTTTTAATGCAAATATTTGTCCTGAACACAGGCCTCTTAAGATGCCTTTTAGGCAATGGGAGGAAATACTTATGGTACCAATAANATAATCCTCAGCTTCATGGGTCAGAACTCTTTTCTTCAACTGTGACTTTTTCCATATTGTCAGGTGTTCCTTATTTCATTTTACATGGATTCAATATCCTTGATGTTTTACTGCGAATTTCCACTTTTAAACACGGACTCAGGCTTAGTCAAATCCCTTCCAAAACAATGGTAAACAATCACATTTATGTTTTGGGGGGGATATTTTTTTCATTACCCACTTCTTTCAATTTCTTCATATTTATATTCAAACAAAAACTGGCCCTGATTAATCTTATCATAAGTTTTGGTAAAAGTTTCTAGTGGTAACAAACATGAAATCTAACAAAATATTCCTAGAGTCTGTTCTGTTATAGATCTTTTATATAGCTCATCTAACATTGTATGACTTTGAAATAGATGAGCTTTGCCTCTTGCTTCAAATAAGCTTCAAAATATTAACAAATGCATTTGTTGCTCACATTATTAAACACAATCCATAAGTTGCATTAAGTCTGTCAGGGGAAGATACCTCAAAATCAAAGAGTAACTGTTCTTCAAATTCACTAACTAGCAACAGAATTGCAGAGCTTTTTTCCACTTCAGTCTTAGTTTAACATGAAACATCTCTTTAAAATGTATTCCTGACACCAAAAATATCTGCTTCATATCAGCATGCTTTTAATAACATTAAGTGAAACCTTATCCATGTTCACCTTCAATGCATTAGAATCAAGAGTAATGCCACTTTTAATTAAACTAGGTATTGCAAAGGATCTATGCTCTCTTACATTTATCCTTATAATCTTATTTCATATTTTCCCACTGAAGTATGTTTATTAATAGTGCTACAGAGATTTTGGCAGCAGGGCTTCTTAGATCTTCTAATAACCTTTTGAGCCTAAGATTGCTTCCTTTCATACTCAAGCAAATCCTCTACCTTTAAGGAATGTTTCGTTTTATTCAAAGCCTTTCTTTTTTCTTTGACTGCCCTTTAATAATTCTTCTCCTAAAAAATACTGATGAATTGCTTTGCTCCACACACAATCTAGAAATAGCCGAAACAGGCCACAGTCATACCTAGAGAAAAAGCTTCTTTGTATTGTCAGCAACAGTTTCCATAAATTCTTTAAAATAGAGAGAATAAAAGGATATCCAGACAACCTTTTGAACTCTATCTTTTCACTACTGCTCTATCAATTTTGAAGGCAGCTATAGATGAATAAACATTGGAAAATGGTCACTCCATCTCTAGTAAAATCGATTTTCTACTGTAAAACCTCTAATATTTACTTTCAACTTTCTCTGAATTTATGTGATGCATGACTGTTTAGCAGTAAAACTGTTAAAAGCACCCCCTAGTCACCATTTCAAGTGGATCATATTATAACCATCCACCATGGTTTTTTTCCTCAAAACCTTTTTCCTATGGATACTTTTGCACACAGACAAGAATTTGTATCTAAACTTGTTACCATACCTACCTGCTGTGACTTGTATTTATACATTTAGAGCTAAGTTTAACCCGTATGTAAATTATATTTATTTGTTAAGGATTTGCCCTTAGTAGACATCTTCTCAATTTGAATTTGCTTTGATGTAATCATACAATAATCCCAACAATTTTTAAACTTCCATAACGTACAGCCAAATCATTAAATATGCTTCTATGAACTATTGAATGTATTGACTTATCAATTTATTTATAACAATATATTTATTAAGATACAAAAATGCTTTTTTTAAATCTAGTCACTCCTTTCCCATTATAAAAACTCTACAAAATGCCAACTTACAATCTCATAAGCACTAAAATATCAAATAATTAAATGAAAAACTCAGATGAGCAAATTAATGACCAACCTGGTCTGATTTAAAGGCTCTCCCTTCTTTGAGCACTGGTTTGGACTGGAAGACATTCAAAGGTCCATTTCAACAAAAGTTATGCTATGATTCCATGATGCTATAACTTAGACGTTTATATGTTAGTATCCAGAAATTTCTTCATTAGCCATAGCACAGGAGCATCATGACTGGATTTTATACCCTTATATCTCTATTAAGAAATGGCTCATGCAGCTACTCTTTATTTCGTAGTAACATCATAATTCCTTTTTACTCTTCATTTAAAGCCAACCATGCTCTGACTCCTGGGAGAACAAGAACAAGAAATAAAATGTACTTCAAAAGAAAACAAAACACAAGAGTGTTATATAAACAGAGAATCTCTATCTCATCTCTTTCTGGGGTTTAGAAATATTACTCAGATATTCCTAGAAAACCTGTGTAAATTTTCCATTCTCACAAAATTATTTCTAAGCTCATGTGGCAAGATATCATTCTCCTGTGTATTCTAATTGTTTTGCTCATATGACATAACACTGAGTTCCTGGCTTTAGCTAAAATGAGAGAGACAACTTCCAAACAACTGAGTAATGACTCCCTGAAGGAATCACTCCAGGATAATTTCAGCATGAGCCACCTGTTCATCATGTTGTACAAGTTTCTGAGCTCACCAGATATGAAGGTCCCTGATTCTGTAGTTGACCTCTTCTTAAGTAAATGAAGATAGTTTGGTGAGTTTTCTAAAGTTTTTTAATGAGACATGTTAAAAGAATAAGATTTCAGAATAAACCTAATTTTAAGCCATTAAAAAGTTCATTTGTTTTTATACCAGCAATACAGCTATACCTTTCACAGGAAATTTGATTCTTGTTTCCTTGAACTTTCTTTACCACTTATTATTTGAAATTCTCATTCTCAGAATAACTGTATTGCAGCAGAATCTAGAAAGACACTTGATACACACAGAGGATTTTTATCTGTTGCTTCTGGGGAGTAAAATAGGGAAAGGAATAACATCCTGATATATGTTTTAAATATGAAAAGGAAAGGTTTTCAAAGATAAGAATGTAGAGTGCAGAAGTCACAAAAATATTATGTCTGCCATCAACTGCTCAGATGTCTTAAAACTTCTGAAGCTCTTGGCTTCAGGACTTGTAAAAGCCATCCCAGTCTCCAAGTTATTTCCGCTAAATACAGAAACATAATATTACCCAGCTTCAGGACAGAGAGTCAAGGATCTGCTCCCATCTAAGGCATTGATCTATTGACTCACTTTCCAGGTTTTGGTGACTCTGTAAACCTTCCAAACTCTCCTTCTTTCTCACTGTGATCTGGTCAGTACCAAGGTGGTAACCTGCTATGGCTCTTCCAGGGGCTTGGCATAGCAGGGCACTGATTTCAGCTGGGATTTCCAGACACCGCTGTACAAATGTTAGTACAGAGGGTGTAAGACTGCTTTGTAAATGTGTTACACATGTGTAGAAATGTTCCTATCCTAATCCTCTTTTATCCTGATGCTCCAGTATCAGCTGAACAACGTCTGAGCCCACAGCAGAGGATAATATAACACAGGAAACAAGTGTGTACATAAAATATACCCTAACAGACATAGTGTGTTGGTCTAGGAAGGAAGAATGGAGAGCTTGAATTCCATTCAGGAGATGATTAAGGAACCAATAAGGTCAATGAAAAAGTGAATGGATGCGAAAACAAAATCATAAAAAGTCAGTGAACTTTTGCAGCAAAGTAGAATGAGGACTTTTCACTGACAAATTCCAAGGCCGTTGGTTATGGCAAATAGCATCCACTCAGAAAAGAAATTTTGTTTGGGTCTTGATATTTATAATGTGCAAGTAAGAAATATTAGAGGAAATTCTGATGGTGGGAGAACTCTTTAAGAAGGAAAAAATCCTGTCTGTTTTTCTGGATTCCTTCTCTTCTTATATGCTTTATATTCCATGTGAAACTATGAACATGCAAATTTGATTATTCATACAACAGTCAGGTGGATTTAACAGTCTTGAGACCTTTAATGAGTGACTTCCCAGTATAGTAAGCCTGGGAATTAGTAAGTCCCTCCTACTTTTAATTTCTGCAGGGAAGGTAGCTGAGAACAACTTCTACAAATCACTGATATCATGTCAGGATTTGTCTACATTGAAATCAGTTCTCATGAAGTACAGGTGCTAATTTACTGGAAACTAGCTCCACTGAACTAATTTCTGTATTTGTGTACAGGCACTCATGCAGTGCGAAACATGCAAGGTATCCCTGCTTTCAAAGAAGGATAAGGTATTTCACCAAAAATACATCACACTCTGCAAGTTTAGAGGATGGAAATGAAAAAATACACCAATGCAGTCAGAAGGTGTGAGACACAGTCTGGAAATCACAGACAAGTGTTCTAAAAATAGAGTATATATATCTACTAGGAAAGTGTTTTAGCTTGGCCATAACCTGCACTGTTACCTCAGTTTAACATCTGGGAAGAAATTGGCTTGTTTGTGGCCGGTTCAGATTATGGACAAAAGAATAAATCTTCATCTACATCAGTGCTTCTAAATGTACCCTCATAATTCATTAAGGGCCATTGCAGGAGGCAGAGAAAAGGAAAAGTAACAAGATAGCAGCTGAAATACTGTAAATTAATTTATAGAAAAATTCAAATTTATTCTTAAATGCATCAGGGTTTAGAATCTATGCTTACTGTTGCAACTGTTGTTTGTTATAATAGTTAAGGATATAAATGCCACATTATCATTGGTAAACAAGATGAATTCATAGACTGTTTAAACTCGAGCATCAATGCATCCAAGAGCCTAATCATACAAATCATCATATTTAACTGTTCTGAAAATTAAAGGGAAAAAACAGTGTAAGATTCTTCTAGAAGAAGAATTTTTGTTACTTCTCTAGTTATCTTGTTTCTACAATGAAAAAAACAGTTAGAGATATCTGCGGACTAGAACTAGTGGATAAACTCATAATGTAGGTTCAGGATCAAACTCATGCTTTAACTCTGTGAAAACACTGTGGTTTTGATGCCCTCTTGTCTTTGATACTTGGGAAATGAAATTCAGAAGTCAAGGAACGGAGACACTTGTGCTGTTTGAAAAACAAGGCAGAAACTGCAAATAAACATTAAGACAAGCAAACTGGAAGAATCTAAATAACATCATAAAGATGAAAATGCAAATATGAGACTTACTCAGCTCTTTTATAAAGTCCTGTGTAGAAGGGATTTATTTTAATAGTATATTGTTGCATGTATGTAAGTTTAATATTGATTTATAGAAAATTGATTTATTTAGTTACAAGACCATTAGCACTTTTAACACATAAAAAATAGATCATTGTAAATGTATAAATGAGCCTCCATCAGTTGTGTATTTTTAATATGCATTCACTTCTCTAAGCAGGAATTAGTACTGTGTACTTCATTGCATGTCAGACCTGGATATGTGCAGAAATCAAATACACCAGAAACTGAGACATGCAGCTACATTTGGCAGAAACAGAAAGTAATCTTTCTTCTGTAAAGACACCTAAAATATTTTTGATTGATTTTTTTTTAATTGGGATGGTAGAGAAATTGAAAATTTTATTTAATTTCAAATATTTCTAGTGTCTTTTAAAGTAGTATTCTAAGTGAATACTAAATGCTGAAATAAAAAATTGTCATTTAATGGAATAAAAAAATACAAAATTATTTTTAAGTTTATTGTCCAGTAAATATGTTTATATGACATTTTCATAGTAAATGCCACAGATTTTCATAGATTCCTGCATTGTGGGTGTAGGCTTGGACACAAAAAGGAAAGAAAACCTTTTATATAAATTTATATATATTTCTCAGAATGCTATTATTAGTACAAATACAGGACTTCAGATTGTACAGCTCCACTACTTTATTCCTAAATAGTACTAAATTATGGTCGAAAAGACATTCTAGACATTTGAGATCAGAGAACATGGAATCATAATGGAGTTTTCAGAAATCAGAGTGGGATTTTAATGGGGCCTAACTCCTGCTCATGTATTTTTAGGTGGTAACTCGAGCATGCAGACTGCAACTCCAGTACCAGGCATCCCACTAAAACAAATGTGGAGTTTTCATGTGATAAGAAACAGTAAGTTATTTGGAAACAATTAGTTATTTCATCTCCCTCTTTTTCTTTTGCTGATAGCTAACAAAACCAGAAATTACACAAAGAGAACAAAGCACTGCTTTTCTAAAAACGTGGATCAGTGGTACAAGTAACTATGGTTGGTTGCTTTTTTTTTTTTATTTCTAATTCTTCAGAATTACCTAATAAAGATGTAAGATAATATAGCATTACACTTGCTATGGTAAGTGGTGTAGAATAGCTTTCCTACTGTGGTCTGCTTTAGTCCTGTAGAAACTGGGAAAAAATATCTTAGTCTGTATTATTATTCTGTTCCTTCAGAGGAACTGGTCTGTGTTTAAAATATCTTACTGTCTTGGAAATTGCTCTAATGCTCATAGTGAAATAAGTACTTTTAGAAGGAGACAGTGGAAACTATTATCTATATGTGTATGTGTGAATCTGAGTGTTCACAGTGCTTCTAAAATTACAGTAAATAGCATATTTGTGACTAGAATTCTGATGCTGGGTATTGGTGTGTTCTAACTATACTAGATAGATTCTCTTTTACATAATTGTAAAATACTACAATTTCTTTATTTCTGTGAGGTTTTCAAGCCCATCTACTCTTATGCTGATTTTTGCTCTGAAACCAGGTCTACATCTCATCTAAAGATCATTTGACTCTCTCTAGTGGAATCATGAATGTTCTCATTATCTGTATAAATACTGAATGTAATTCAAAGCCTGTAATGTTTCTGGTCTCCTCAATTTAAAACCATAACACAATTAATGAGAAAGTTACTCAGTTTCTTTGAAATCATTGATCAGCTGGGTATTCTTTGAGTGTGGTGGGTTATGTAGGCACAATACTTTTAATTTCTTTTCATTCAGATGGCAATATTTTGGTGGTAATTATGTTCTGTGTAGTTTTTTATTGACTTTACTTACTTTTGATATATTAATTTTACTACAGAGTACTTTTATCTGTTCAGAATTTTATTCATTGTTTATTGTTGTATAGTAACATTGTTAGAATTACATTAATTAAATTCTATGGTTCTTATAATAAATTCAAAGTTTTATAATAGTAAGAGGAAACCCATAGCAGTAAAGTATACCACTAGACTAGGAGAGTTAAAATTAAACTGAAAGTACATTGTTCCTAAGTGTCTAATCTGCTGAATATTTAATGTTTTTTCCCAGACAGCTTGCTTAAAACTTAATCCATTAAAAAGAGATGTACTTCAGAAACTTACAATTAGCAGCCTAATAGTGTTAGTATACTTACCAAGTTTATTTCTTGCAGTTGTTCTGTTTAAATCTCTATTTACATCTAAAACAGAATAAGAATGCAAAAATCA